>OZ016501.1:4694418-5076918 GCA_963966595.1 Physocephala rufipes | reverse complement strand
GAAGAACAAAAAAATATAAAATATTGAAGACTGATATGGGCAAAGAATTTAAGACAATCTTAATTAATTCACATACCAAGGTCTTTGGAAATTGAAAATACTTCTTAAAAGTAAATTCTTTTATATCATTTTGCCGATTTTGAAACCTTCTTAAAATCCTTCGTTTTAATCTATAATACATGAATCAAATATGTGTAGTATCTAAGCGTAATTATCACAACTCTTTCCTGTAAAGCAGCCTTTCAAATTATTTTCATACGTAAACATTTTCATTTTCATGGCATCGAGATTTGATGCGAAGCGCTCCTACAGATGTGATGTGTCTCAATTTCGATATATTTTATAATGTTTCCTGTACATAAACATTCACTCACTCTCTCTCACTCTCACACACACATTGAGAATCCACACATACAATCACACAAACATACATACATGTATGTATGGATGCTCTAAAAGATGTTCTACAAAGATGAGAGTAGGTCATTAAAATATTTGCATGTTTTTTTAGTAAATAATTTTTTAGGCGAACGATATCATGAGTTAGTGAGTACCAGCAAAGCTGCTATAGATCTCGTACTAGTCGTAGCAATAGCGAGAGCTGTTGCTTCATAAGCGTCAACATTATTTACTCTTCCCATCTCTCCTTCACCGAACTCTGTTACTCCTCGTCATCACACACATCCCCGCATTACGAAGCACAAGAGAAGCAACAAATTCAAAAAAGAAAAAGAAGAGGACACAGGACAATGGTATCGTTCTGGAAAATGATACAAATTCTCTTGTCATTAACACGAAGCATTACGTAAGAGTTTAAACAATTATGCATAACAAAAACACTCTCACACACAAATTCACCGGCAGTTCATGCTAGTTCAGTTAAGGATGATGGCGCATTAATGTGTGTGTGTTTGTGTGTGTGTTCTTTTACGTATGCATGTATGCGTTTCGTGTGTGTGTGTGTGGTGTTGGGTGTGTGACGATGTGTGTTCTCGTAAGTTAAAACAAATTATTGCATATGGATACTTAGGGTTCTTTTACAGACAGCAATCCGCATCTCTGTTCATTGGAAAGTCTATGCGTCTCTGTCCAACACTGCTTAACACTGAACCCTTTAAAAATATGCATATGTGTGTAGATGTGTGTAAATGTGTGTGTCTGTGTTTGTTTATATTTAATTATGCGTCTGCCTGGCTACGAAATGCATGAATTAACAAATGAACTCAAGGAGCGATTTGTTTCTGTTTTTTCTTGCCACGCTTAAGCGTTGAAAGGGAGTGAGAGTGAGAGATATGGAGATTTTTAAGTGTTTTGTTATTTCGAAACGATTCTGCTTAATATTAACTTAAAATCAATGTTTTTTAAACTTAAAATCAATGTTTAACTCTGTTTATTGATGAATTTTTGAAAGGAGAGAGATAAATGTTCATAAATTTTGAACATTTTCTGATTTCTCTTTCATCGTATGAGTACAATATAGTACTTATAGGAATGGTACCAACGAACCAAAAAAAGGGAAATAACTCACAAATTTAAGAGTTGTGAACATTTGTGGAAATTTCTAAGCAGGCGTTTTTTCAGGTTATAATTTTGTAAAGCTTAATTGATACCTAATATTTTTATTTCTGCTTAAAACAAAGCACTCTAATGGTTTTCTATTTCATTTTCTTTATTAATATCAAATTCCATTTTAGTTGATATTTTGTATTTTGTACGTCACGTTTCTTGCACTCCTTACAAAGCCATAAACAGAACCGTAAGAGGACGTCTCGGTAAATTATAATGGCTGTTGGCACAAAAACTGCTAGCTTCGATCTTCTTAATTTTCGTCTTCTCCTTTCTTATATGATTTTGCCCCTTCCCTCTGCCTCTCATCCTTATCACGAGATGTTTAGTGCTCTTCCTTTCAGCCTCATTTAAATCATTTTAAAAGCAAATGCTTCTACTGCCATCGACATTTCTACAATAATTCTACTGCATTATGGCAATACATTAACAAATAACAACAGCAACAACAACGGAATACAATCTCATCAGAAACGACGAAAAACAACAACAGAAGCAACATTACTAAATTGACATCGACAGCTGTCTGTTTGTTTAGTCGCTGGACAAACTATTTGTTTTCTATTCGGTTTCTGTCTGTCAGTCGTCTTCTGTCTCCCTCCTTTTCTGTTTATCTGTTTATTTCTTTGGCCTTACCGATTGCTCTTCAATCTCAAGACCGCGCTTTAACCACCGAGAGATTTTAGCTTTTTCAAACCAAGACGTGATGGATGGCTAAAAGGACGGACAAACAAAGAAAGGAATGACCGATTTAATGAACGGAATGCGGTATAAAATAGCATTGACTTATAGAAGAACGAAGAAGAATTTTTGGTTGTTGACTCGGTCAATGAAATGGTTTGGAGGTGAAAATAATCATGGAGGCAAAGCGTTTTCTTCACTCTTAAGTAAATAACATTTTCAAGTTTACGGTATGATAGAGAGAATGAGAGAGAAAGAACCGGTGACAGGGAGAGAGGAGGGGAAAAGCAAGTCTATCTCGAGAATTCAGGCAGGTCCAAAGGCTTAGAATATAGTTTTATTCACACTTTTGTTGAACCAGTTTGCAGAATTCTCTAAAATATTTGTCGAGATCAGCCAAAACAAATATTTGAATGAAAATTTATTCCATAAAAATACTAACTTATGAAAGGGAAGCCTTCTAAAATATCTTGAATTGTGCTGTCATCGTAACACTTAAGAAGCGTCGGGACGTTCTTATCGAATTTCGTCGGTAAATGGTTGAGGAAATCTGATAAATTTTGAACGCATTAAACTTTAATGAACTAATTTTGATGAAAAAAAGAGACTCAAGGCGATATTTTATATAATATTTTATACAATATATTTTAATAGAATATTTAATGACATAAAGGCGTATGTTTTATGACTATATTCATTCACTTGAGTAACTTCGAAATAGTCCTCAATGTAAAATTTCTGTTTTTATTTCCTTCTATTGAAAGAAAGAACGACTCAAATTGCTTAATCCTATTATTTAGGCATACTTTTATGCCATAGTCCTGAGAGACTCCCCATCACATATTTCGCATCTTTAGCTTTTATTCCTTTTGCCAGGCAATTTGCATACAAATCTCGTTTAATCTCGAGTGACAGGAGTGCGAACAGCGACGTACGCGTCGCTTAACAGTCAACGAGTTTTGATGCTTTGTCAGCTCGAAACTGATTCTGAGAGATCATTTTAATCCTTAACTGATATAATTATATTAAATTTCTTTTAATATTACTTTTTGAATTTTTACAGTAGTAATTGCTCCTCCTTTATATCCGTTCTTCCCTGCCTTTTATGTTGCCTGAATTGATTGTCGCCAGGTTGAATCTTTTAAGCAAATGATAATATTTTCATTATTTGGCTCATCACGAATATTGACTTTAGATAGCTGTAAAGGAAGTTATTGATTGAGAACGAAAATTGATTGATTATATATCAATAGTTATTGCTAGATTGATCGTAATTATTTGTTCGATATTTTTTGAGATTTCGATAAAAAAGTACAGAATCAATTTTTGTTATTAATTTTGTATTTAATTAATTAATTAATTAATTAATTATTAAATTTATAATTATTAATTTATTTTACTTGTGTATTTATTTGTTTATTATATAGATTATATTATATAGATCGTTTATTAGCGATCTTATCAATGAATTCAATATTGTTTTGTGTAAACAACAAAATTTATTTAGTCAATGGATTGAAAAGAATTAAATTACTCTTTTTCTCAATAAACTGCATTGTTGAGGAAATAAGTAAAGAAATAAGCAAACAATCGAACCAACAAACAGCCATACCACATATAAATGTCCAAGAACATACGCGGAACAAGTAAATACAAAGGAATTTAAAGCTGGTAAGAAGCTCAAAAAAATTAAACAAAAAAAAAAAAAAAAAAAAAAATAAGAGAACAAAAGTAACAGAGAAAGTAAGCACAAATGAATAAAATTTAATTCTGATAGATATTTTGGGCCGCAGTTTGTCCCAAGCGTTATTTGTCATTTCATAACTTGCAACCATGATCTTTTTGCCTCAATTATTTTCAGACAGTGATTGCTTGGGGAGTAAAAATATCGTTTTTGTTATTTCGAAAACAGAATTTTCAAATTTGAAAAATAACTTTTAATCGTTTTTCTCCCGTAGTAGAAAATATAAATTATTATGTGCTTACAATATATATAAATTATAATTAATCATGGTAGTGGTGGCTTGTGTGTATGTGACAGCGTTTTTGAGTAAAGAAATTGTTTCGATGAGAAGAAAAAATAAATATAAATTTCTTTGTTAAAGAAACTTGTGGATATAATTTATTTGATATTTTTTCTATATATTTTTGGTGTTTTATTAATCCGAGTTAATTTTATTTTATTATATTTACTTGGTTATAATTTATGATTTTTGCATTTCATTTTTTATACGATACATTTTTTTATAATAATTCTGTATAAATTATTTGCAATTTATAGTTTTATTTTAATCTTTATAATTCTTGATTGGTCTTTCAATTTTTAGAATTATGGAAAAACTTAATATACTATAATAATGTGAAATTATATTTTGTGTATTTTTAGTTTTTTGCCTTTTATTTCCCTAATAATATTTGCTGTATAAAACAAGTAAGAAGGATATAAGAATTCGGATAGAACTGGAAGTGATTTAAATAATATAAGAGTAAACTTGAAAAAAGCGAGCTGCACGAATATTTATCGTTAATGGATAATGAAAAATTGAACAATAAACTATTGAATAAAACTAATTGCGAACCTTATATAAATATTATGATACATATTTTATAACAGAAGTGGTGTCGAGCAAATAAGAAAGACCGCAATATCGTAAAACTGTTCGTCTATAATAAAATTTACCAAATTACAAGAATATAATAAAAATACATTGCTTGCAAAAAATTGCAAAATATGAAGCATATTCAACATGGTGCTGGATGTGATGGTATGGTCATGGCTGTGGCTTTAGCGATAGTGTTACTTTCACTGGATTTATTTCTGTTAGACTGATAAGCTCTAATAAAGTTTATGTTAAGCAATAAAACTGCTCAATTTTTACGTCTAAATCGAAACTAAATCGAATAAACTCCATCAAAGCGTCATAAAAAAATGAATAAAGCTCGGCTGTGGCTTGCGTTGAAAATAACAATAAAATCCAAAGACGCACGCACACACAAACTCACCCACACATACACGTGCACACAGAGACACACACATACATACATACACACACATCTACACATTTGCACGCAATCAGGCATTCACTCACACAAAAACCGTAAATTCATAGATGTCTTCAAAAGTTTTCTGTACCCATTCTGGACGCCTTCACGCATCTATTTAAGAGGTTGATTAAGTGTATGTGTGTTTGTTTGAGACCGAGCGTGTGTGAACCGTTTAAGTGGATTCGTGTAGAATTTTTAGTTGCGTGGGCTTTGGTTGATGTTAAATTCGTAAAGCCTTAAAGTATACTATAAAAATTATCTAAGAAGATCAACAACATACGTGCAATTTCACAGATTCCAAGAAAATTTATTCTGCCAACTACCAATGAATTTGCTATTGAACATTATGAGCAACCAACACAACATGCTTTGTTGGTTTTGATTGATGTGTTTGATTGTGTGAAGGTTGGCGTCACAATTTTTCTTTCACAAGACGAAAAAGTTCGATTACGAAATGATGAAGGATAAAAAATATTCCATTTTAATATCTCATAGAAAATGGAAGGATTATGCAAATGGACTTACAAGAAAGGATAACAATTTAAGTATCGCTAAGAAGCGTCGTGGAAGGAAAAGAACTAAGGAAAGTTCTCCTCTAAAGAACTAAAGAAAGGCGGATCAGATTGAAAATAAAAAAAAGTTTCGAACTATATTTAACCATAAACCGAGCAGGGACAGGCCCTAACCAAAAGCCAGAAAATGCATAAAAACGGTATAAGGAAGATAAAAAAAAACAGAAAAAATACATAGATGAGTAGCTCGTTATGAAGCGTAAGCAAAATGAATGTTTATTCATTTGTCACAGAATGAATGGACAGACGTGACAGAATGGACGTCGTAGAATGACAACCATCATGAACTATTGTCCCTTCGGTCATCGTTCGTTCGGTTGGTCATCATTTGTTTTGTTGTTGTTTCCAAAAGTGCAGAAAATCCAATCAGGCCGAAATGATTGCTTTTCAGTCGAGATTTCTTGAACATTTTATAGATTGTACGAGGCGAAGGGTAAAACGAATTAGTGGCGGAGACTAGAAGGTACATTCTGAACAGGACGAGTTTTTGTTTTGCCATAAAGTTTCATTAATCCGGTTAAGGGCTCTAGTTCAGGTTTATGTGAAGCTGGATGAGAAAGATATTGACGGCTATATTTTTAAATCGTAAATGTGCTTGGATATACTCCTTGCCTCACCCTCCGCCATTTCTAGCAGATGAAAACCAGAAGGGAAAACGGAAAAGGGCGTACAATTTCATGCAAATGTATTCAATGACTGTTATTGTAATTGCTATTACTTGTTGTTGTTGCTTCTGGTTGGTCCCTTAGTGGAAATCAGTCGATCCATGAGAGAAACAATAAAAGCAAATTTTATTTCCTAGGAAATCGAAACAAACGTAAAGTTTAACATGAGAGCTCTTTTTCAAAGGAGAGGTCCTGCAGCGAAGCGATGGTTACAGAAGAATTACGATTACGAATCCTTACAAATCCTTGATTTGTTTCCATCGTAATAAAAGTCGTCGGCTTGTCCATTTTCTGTTTTTATTAGACACGTGCCTGCTTTCGATTTCTGTCTAAGTTCGAAACGAGCGGCATAGCTTTTAATATTGGTCTTTATCAAATTAGTCGCCAGGTTGTCATTCAGTGATTTGTTATTTCGGCTTAATTTAGACCCGCTTCCCCCGCAGTAGTAAAAGTAGAAAAGTGAGATGTCGAAAAGACTGATGGAGAAGGAGAAAGTTTTTTATCCATTGACGACGAATCGTCTGTGAAATCGTGAGACAACATTTTTTACGAACTCAAGAGCTTCGCCGGTGGATTGTGGGAGTGAGACGAGCTGTGGTGAATAAAGCAAGGATGGCAGCTTGGGGTAGCCCGCAGGCATGTTGTGTACAGATAAGTCTCGTAAATTTTTACGCAAATGACCACTAGAATTGTGGAAGACAGAGAGAATGGCGAAGGAATGGAAACGGAGGAAGGAAGGAAGTAAGGAAGAAAGGAAGAAATAAAAGATAGTTTGAAGAATGCTTTGAAAAATGTGGGTCGCATGTTAAGGTTTTGGTGTCTTGTTCGTAGTCGGCGTTGTCATAACACACGCCGTGTTAGTTGTGTTCACATACAATCGATTACGACGGACATTTCGACGCCCCCCTCCCCCTCCGCAAAACGAGAGATAAGAAGAAGGAGTTTGTAGAGAAATGTGTCGTTTATATGTGTCGGATTTATGAGAGTACGATGGAACATCCTTATCCTTAAAGAAATTGGCAAAGTGATGCTTCTTTTTGTTTGTTCCTTCCTATCGTCCTCTATTTTACTTCCCTTTCTAATGGAAATATATTTGTATATATAAGTATATTATTACGATTATATTATCAATAGCATTTTATATGCATTTTATCTTGGTTTCTATCGATTTTGGTTTTATATCGTATTAATTAATTAATGATGAAATAATTAAGCAAGTTCGATGTCGAACCTGATCGAGGTTTTAGTTTTTGAACTTGTGCCTGAGCACTAACGTTTTTGGAGCTTTTCAGATTTTCGAGAGCGCCAAATTGCTCGATTTTTCGAATGAAGAGTATGAAGAGCTTTCTTAATTCCTTTGAAGAAAATTGACCCTTGTAACAAATCTTCCTCTCATTGGCCGTATTGTCCTCTCGCCTCCGTATTGTCCTCTCGCTTCTCTCTATTTTCTTGTCTGTCTCTCTGTCCTTCTCTCTTTCCTCCTCTCTCCAAAGAAAACCACAATTATATTTTATAATAATTAACTTTGCATTAACTCGAAGGCTAAAAGTCAGAGAAATTTGTCCAGCCTGATCGAACCAAAGCTGGGGCTTCAGCAAAGAATATGATGGGCGTGAAATGGGCAAAGGTGGCGGGTAATTGCCTGTACGTCCTTATTTTATGGTTTTTTCGTCTACTACATTTTAGCTGCGTTAACGCAATAACATAAAATTAGTTGCCTCCCATTCTTACTCTTCCTCTTCTTCATTTCTTCTTCTTTTGCCCTTTTTCATTGTTCTAAATGAAAGAACAAGACGTTGTACAGTGTTGTAGAAGCCTTTTAATTATTTCATTACTGTTTTAATGCATTTGCTTTTTAGCTTAATTAACCGCACTCTTAATCATTTTCTTTATTCAACTCCCTCCCCCTCCCCTGACGACACTTTCTTCCGCTTCTTGTTCGTCTTCTTCTCTTTTTCTGGATTGAAAGTGAATGCTTTGTGTAATTTTTAGCATTTGGGTAAGCGCCCGTTAAGGGAGATTGCAAGTATGAAGAGAAAGATGTAGAGAAAGACATGAAGAAGAAGAAGGCGAAGAAGCAAATACGATTGAGGCAAGAAATAGGAGTAGTTTAATGTTTCCGTCTAAGCCTTTCAGTTTGTCATTTTGTTTCAGAACAGAAAGAAAATAACAATTTTGAAGAGTTCTGCTGACGGAGAAGGTGACAACCTAATTCGCACTCTTCTTCTTCTCTCTCTCTCTAATTTGATGTAACCCCTTATTTAAGAAAATTATTGCTTATTTTGTTGCTGTTGTTGTTATTGCTTTATTTAATTTCACACGAATTAAATTCCTAACGTGGTCAAAGACGAAGAAGCAGAATAGGGTGGGGGCGGGGGGTGGGTGAGGTAGAACTCAAGAACGCAGTACACAAAGTCTTTTATATTACCGAAATTCTGACATTTGTTTTCTGTTTGTTTCTGTTCTTGTAGTGCTTTGAATTATTTTTTTTTAAATTTTCTTTTATTAAAATTAATGAAGTTTTTACGGAACTCCAAGAAATTCGTAGAGAAAAATTTTACAAAAACAAAGAGCTTTTATTGTCACTAAAACGTACACGTACGCAGAATAAATTTTAAGTGCTTTAATTAAATTTTATTTTCCTCCCGAAATATGCGTCTCTTTCATTTGCGCCGGATGTTTACGGCTTTTAATGATTAACGAAATCCGCAGCAAAGGAAATCAGAAACGGTAGAATGAGTGAGAATTATTTGTAAATAGTTCTCGGTAATCACTTACTCCCTCACTCACACCTAATTTCTCTTACTCTCTCTTTCTCTCATTTATTTATTTGTTTGCGTTTGAGGCACTTTCTCGAATGAACTGAAGTGGGGCAACTCAGCAAGCCGTGCCAATTCGAGCAATGAGGCCAGCCGCAAAAGCAAGAGAGCAAGCATGCAGGTTCCCTTTTATTACCTCTTCTTTTTTTTTACTCCTTTTTGTCCTTTTTTCAAAAGTGATTGTACATTTTCTGTTTTATGAAGGGTTTTCCAAGGAGCGAGTCCTTTCCATTCATCCTTTCTTTCATTGTTCGTGTCCCTGTTAATTGTTGTTGTTGTTATAATTGTTTTTCCTCTGTAAACCTTATTAAAACAGCAATTAGTTGAAGTCATTCATCCGTTTTTAAGAGAGCTATAAAAGAAAGAATGAAACACAAAGATAGAATGGTGGATAGAATTTTGTGGAGAGAAGAGAGAAGAGGGCGAGAGGGAAATAAAAAAGAAAGAAACATTTTATTGTAACTTCATGTATGCTTTTCAATCGAATGATGGAAATTTTCCTGCTTTCCTAAGGAACGACATTTTGCTTTTGTTCATTTGACATCATTTTTTGGATTTTGTTGGTTTGTTGTTGGAGTGGGTGGTGGTGAAGGTGGTGTAGGTGGTGTTTTAGTTGTGTTATTGTTGTTGCTTTTCGTAACTATGCCGACAATGACATCTTCAATAGCACGATGCCGGCAGATCAGCAGGTGAGGCGATACAGACAGTCTACTTGCAATGCGACAAATTCCATGAGATCTATTTTGGAAAGAAGCGGGGGGCAAAGAGCGCAAGTGCTTAACGGTCTGAGTTTGTTATGGCAAATGAACTAATTTTGTTCAGGGTACATCAAGTAATTCATCAACACACGAACGTATTGACACACATCATCTACATCAACATATAGCTACATAGCTTAAACCAATCGTGACGAATATTAGCGTCATAGAACGATAGCAAAATTTGTAAAACAGACTATAGAAAACTCCCTGACTGACTGATAATGATGAATAAAGGTGATAGTGATAATACGAATGACGATGACAATGCTTCCAGTGTCTCGAGCTCTTGCTGTGTCACTCACTTTAGGAAGAATATACATGTACAGAGGGTGACGAAGATGATGATAAAGGTCATGATAGGGATGTTGGTTAGTATGATGGTGATGATGTTAGTGATTATCATGGAATGTTGCTGATTAGCTTTTTTTTAGGAGCAAAAACAGCAAACAAATTTCTGAACCGCATTTGAGCAATCGGGTTTTAGCTCGAATTTAAATTTGGTATTGCACTCGATTTCATCAGAAAAACGGCGGTGACGAAAGGAGTTAAAGAATTTTGAAAGCGACCATAATAATGATGATAACAATGATGATTGAATGAAAGTGAAGAAAAAGCTGGGAATAATGATAGTGATAATGATGATAGTGATGATAATTGAGCTAAATTTATGTCGATTGTAAAAAAATATTAAATATTATTTTGGGAACAAATTTGTGTTTTGTTGAAAGTAAAGAATATTTAAGAAACTAAAATTAAAAAAAGATTAAATAAAGTCGATGCCAGGAATTTTTTTTAGTGAAAGATTTCTAGAAAAAGAAATGACAGAAAGTGATAATGAATTAAAAGTAAGGATGAGAGCGTAAAAGAAAAAGGAAGAAATTATATAAAAGTAAATTCAAATGGAAACTTTAAATGATGATAGAGAGATAGAACAATATCGTAATGATACCGTCCATTAAACATGTGATCATGTCATTGATGTTAATGGTTTTAGTGTTTATGATAACCTCGTTTTCATGCTTATTCTTCTCATCTTTCACCCCCTTCACCTTACTGTTTCATTCCCTTTCATGCTTCCGGGCATAGGAAAGGAAGGAAAAGGAAAAGCTGAAATAATCGAAAAGTGTTCATGTAGAAAATGTGTGCACCACATGCACCGCGTACACCGCGTGCATTGCTCGATTCCACAAGGGATCCCCCGATGGAAAGAGAATGACAGAACGAGCCATAATGCTAGCACGAATGTTAGGAGGTGGGGGGAGGAGGAGGGGAAGAGGGAGTGATTAGAAGGCGATTTATTATAGGAATATTAAAAACAAAGGAACGAATGCATAAAAAAATTATAATGAAAAATCTGTAGCATGCTGTGCCTGTATCCTTCACAAGCTCGGTTGATGGGGCGGGGAATATAACCCGCAGCCCTCCTAAAATGAGATATCTCTCTGAGAATGAGATGTACACACACGAGTGTGTTTGTGTGCCTGTGTGCGCTACTGCGTATTCATGAACAACCGCAACGTATGTGTGACACTGGCAATATATGCGTAGGTGAGAATAGTGATGGTAGTGGTAGTTAAAGGAATGATGATGAGGGTCGTGGTGGTGGTGATAATAGTAGTGCTGCTACAAGTTCTGTTGGAGCCAGGGTTGGTGGGGGGGTAGTGATAGCGATATTATTTCTGAATAAGGAAGCTTTATTTCTTGTTTTAAATTTTTTTAAGACTCTAGAATTTTGTTTTTGTATCTGTACTTAATCAAGTGCATAAGTGGAGTGGTGGAGAGGGAGTTAAGGGGATATTTATTTCTGGGATTTGGTACCATCTTATTAATAGCGTTCTTAAAATTTGTTCTTGTTGCGGGTATTCTCGTTGTTTCCGTCGGTTTTGTTTTCATTCGATTTGGAATGTAAATCGTTTAGGAGTTGTTGCCGTTGTTGTTGTTGTTGAATGCATATTTTGCCCCTAACTAGTAATTTGCCGCAATCTCTTTACGTCTTCTCTTCCGAGAGGGATTCTTATTGCCGACCACAAAACCTCTTTGTTTCTTTGAGTATGCGTTGTATGCGTGCGTGTGTGAGTGCGTTGGTATACAGAAATTTAATGAAAATTTCTGTAACTGGTGCAAGGACAACGAGCTGCCACAAAAATAATCTTGGAAAATTTTCATAAAAAAGTAAAAAGAAAAAATGCAACGATTATGATTATGAGGAAAAATTTACGCAGAAAAAATTTAAAATATTTAGAAATATACGCATGTATGTGTGTGCCTAACTTTTAGTTTTGATAAATTGCATAAATTCCAATGATGTTGAAAATTGTTCAAGATATTTTCAATGAATTCGAAAACTATCGTTGCCATTTTGTCCCTTTCTTTTCTCTCTCTCTCCCCTCAAGTCCTTTTATATATAATTCGTTGAAATCGATTGCAAAAAGTAAATTCATCTTGGTTTTCATCGAAGCAACGAACGTATGCATCGTGGCGAAGCCGCAACCAGATGTCGTATCTTTTTATGTTTTTTTTTTTTGATCCTTTGTCTCTTTTCAGTTAATTTTCTTGTTCGTTCTTATAAATATTGCGTTTTCATTGAATTTTGACAGCTGTGTTCACCGTTATGATGATGTCACGATCAACAACCAATCAACCGACACGAACCAACGATGCGGTTTATACGAGTAATTTCCGAGCACTCGAACGTTCGAAATATTTCTGACCAAAGCGATGACAGGTAGCGGACGAAATTTTCAGGAGTGAATGAAAAGAAATGATAGCGATGACTGATGCAGTCAGTGATGCGGTCGAGTCGATCAAATGGCATCATTTATTGCAGCGAATTGGTCACTTAAAAAAAAAGAAAACAACAACAACAGCGAAAGATGGCCTACTCGAATTAAACTCATTAAAATCTGTGGTTTTTTGATGCGGCAGATTTAAAATAATTTTTTTTTCTGGTAAATCTTGGCTTGACTCGTATGATACCGAGTAGTTGTTGTTGTGAAAGATGAAAGAAATTGGAGAAAAGAAAATTATTTAACATTTTTTAAATTTGGAAGTCTTGAAATTACATTAAAAATTTAATCTAATTTGCATTTAAATACACTTTGTTTCTTAACGTCCATTTCACGAGAAATGGCTTTGGGGCTAATGATGATTAAGGTCATAACGTAATTAAATAAGGACAATTTGCAAAGAAACAATTTTTCTTATACGATTTTGCAAAAGCATAAATGAATTCCAACGTTGCGAAGAGATATTTTAATTTGAAATAAGAAAGTGTTAATACATTTAAAGATCCCCCGAAGAGCCATAAACTTGAGTTCGACTCATTCAATTCGAACTTCAATGTCGGTCGTTAAATTTCAACAGCTCTGGCTAGACCACAGGACTCACTGGGGTTTGTCTCGCAATAACAAAAACAACAACAATACAAATGAGTTTGGGATTAAATTGAAAACTTGTGTTCGAGTCAAATTAAGTCGTTAAAATAAAGGAGTGGCGAGACGAGCTACTTTCGAGTTTCGAGTCAACGAACGCACGAATGAAACAAACAGTCAAACAAAGGAGTGAGTCAGGCGGGCAAATGGTCTATTGGAGAGACTAACGAAAGCGTTGAATTGTATCACCAAGTGAGGAACGGCTTTTAGTAGCTGTCAACACTTGTCAAAATATGCAAAAGGGTGTGGGTTAAAGTTCGGTTAGGGAGGTTAAGGAGGAAAAGCAGAAGCCGCGGAAAGAAAGAAATTGCGGCAGGAAGGGAGCGAACCGTTTAAATGGAAGGGTCAAAAAGACGATCAGCAACCAACTTACAATCATAAATATTTGTTGTTGTTGTTGGTGTTGCTAGGTGGTGACAGCATTTCAATGATGGATTCAAATTTGTTAGCAATTTTACAAATGCGTCGTGATTTTTTTGTAAGAATTCTTAATGAAGATGTGTGAAGTGTGTTTGTCACGCCACAAAGGCTTCACTTTTATTTTGGGGATAACGAGTTGTAAATTATTCGTTGCTTAAGTTCTTTTGAGACAGAAGAAAAAGGGTTTTTGGGAAGGGAAGGCTTACCTCAAAAGTGTTGTAGGATATGCTAAAGAATAAATATTTCTTAAATATAACATGAATTCTTAAAGTTGGCAGTGTGTCGTTAATGGTAGTACGAGAAAGAGTGCGCGAAAGAGGGAAGAGAGAGAAAGGCACGTAGGGGAATGAGAGAGCAGTTAATCTTATAAAGGCATTCAAGCGTTCCTTTAATCAAGTTTTTGCTTTTATTACAAAAAGTTATTAAAATTTACTCACACATACCAGCAAAAATTAATTTACCTGAATATATATGTATGTGTGTGTATATATCAATGTAGTAATAATGCAATTATTATTAAAAAAAGGAATTATATTGCCTTTTATGAATTCTTAATTTTGTTGTCATCAATTTACATGTTGTTTTTGTATTCGTTAATATTGTTATTGCAATAATCTTGTGCTGTTGGTCGTGCTAGTGATGCTGATTTCGTTGACATGCTTTTTACAATTTATCAACATTTTCCTCAATTAATGACATTTCCCGTAAAGTTATCCATGTTAAAACAAAGCTTTCCGAGGAAGAAGGAGAAGAGAAGAGAAAGAGAGAGATTTGGGGAGGAGAAATTGATTAATCAACTATATCTGCAAAAGCAAATGTAAAAATAACAACAATGTTCAGAACAACAAAAGCGTTAACAAAGCCGTAACTAGGAAAACATAAAAGAAAACCAATTTTATTTTGTCGTAACGGTCAAAGAGTATTCATGAATATTGAAAATTAATTAAATGAAACAAATAAAAGTCAACAAATGAACAACAAATGCGTGCAAATCACCAGACCTGTGTCTGTATATGCTTGAGCACAAGGGCACACATACAAACACACGCTAGTTTGAGTACAGTAACTGAATTGATTCTAGGAATGTTCGTTCACTAAAATTGATGAATATAAAATGAATCTTAATTAAATCCAGTGAATCATTAAAAATATAAGCCACGCCTATGGTTGTAACTACATGGGAAAAATTGTACTTGCATAAAATTGTACTTCCAAATTACTTCCACTAATGAAAAACTAAAAAGAAAAGCAATGAATCCTTATCGACGTCTTCCTTTAAGAGGTGTCATTTTAAATAGTCAGGCGATATATGATTCCTTCGACCGTGATGGTATTTTTGCAATTTATCTTAAAACATAAGCTCCGCAAATAGCAATGCTTCACAACAATGGCGAGTTGTTGTGAAATTTACTAAAATATTGTTACCAAAAATATGCTTATCAAATTGGAAAATGTTGCAAGTGTATTAATAATGAGTTTACTACATATTTTCTATCCATTTCCTTACCCTTCCCTTCCCTTTCAAAAACTGTTTGAATAATTTGATTATAATTTTATTTGTTCGCGGTAACGTTCGTTTTTCCTCACCATATTTTTGTTGGGTTTTTCCTGCCTGTGACCCATGAGCTCCATGAAAAACTCATTAGCATCAAGCCATAACCAAAATGACAACACAGATGCTCTTGCGGTGTGACCAAACATGCATACAATTGTAAATGTTTGCATGCGTGTGAGTGTTAGCGAACACTGCCAGCGGTCAACGTGTAGTCACCGTTAGTTGCGACAAATTAAATTCAAATCTATTTTCAAAATTTTTTTCGGTATTCTAAGGGTGGCAAAAAGGGAGGGCAAACCGGAAATTGAAAAATTTTCAATCCTCTTCACAGAATTATGTATTCATTAATTCATTTCTTCATTAACAGAAACAATATTTGTTATCAACAAATTGCTTACGGTAAAAATATTCACTAATTCACAAACTTCAGCGGTAATAAATTGGAATAATTGAAATTTTATGAAGTTTAATCAAATTTTATTAGAATTAGTTAAAATAATGTAAATGAATAATTGAAAACATTTTATTTAGAAGGCAATATTAAATAAAAAACACTATTGGGGGTAGTTATTTTGTTGAAAAGTAAACTCAGCGTTTTGGGATTAAAAATTAAGAGCTTTTATGTTTGCTTCGACATGTTATCTATCCGCCTTTAATTAGGGATTAACTTCCCCAGAAGTTATATTTACTTATGTTTTCATATGTCAGGGTATGACTTTTTACGTGTAATTTACCACTAGTGAACTATATATGAAGGCTTAGCCTTATTGTTTTAGAATTAACAGAAGAACACTACTAGTTTGTTTGTTGCCGGGGGACAACAATTTCTACGCTTGCTTAAATTTGGAAAGAAAATAATTAACGGTGACTCATACGACACGAGGTACTAGTTGTGGGAGAATATCTTGTGAGTTGGGGTACTAAAAGGTGGGGAATAAAACGGAGGTGGAATAAGAATGGACGCTAAAGAAAAGACCCTAAAGGAGGTGGATTAATGAATTGATAATATGCTTGTTCATTCTGGGAATAACAATTCCTTTAATTTATTAGCATCGACACTGATTTGCAGGTTTCCTGGCTATACAATTTTCGAAAATAAGCGGCAACAAAAATTGACAAGAATTGAAAAACTATTTGTGAAAACTATTTGTAAAGAAATTGGAAAAATCTTGCAAAACATAATGTATGTATAAACATAATGTGTATGTAACATACATTTATTCTCCCTTTCCGTTTTCTGTTTCTCGTTTAGAACTCATCCTATCATTTTCATTCCTTAATTCATTTATTCTTTAATTAACTTAATTAAATTAATTACAACAGTTCATTCCTTTTTGCAAATAATTACAAAAGGCACCTACACGGATTTTCTCTTCAAACTAATAGAAATTTATCTACGAACTTCATGAAATCGCAAAATAAAAAACATTTAAATAAGAAGTAAAAGAAAGTGAAGAAGAAAATGGTTCAGAAGAAGAATTGGAAGGAGGAAATAAGCACGAAAACACTTACTAAAAGCAAAATCATTGTTGTACGATAATAACGTAATAACAACGACATTAATACGTAAAGAAAAACAACAGACAAGCATTTATCTGCTTTACCTTCATCCCATATTCCTTCATTCCCACTAACGTTTTTGTTTTGTTCTATGACGCCTCGTTTGTGAGGTAGGAAATTTAATGAAGATCCTGTAAAAGTTTCTCGCTAGACACAAACATCGAATCGCACTGCGTCTTTTTTTGCAGTTGCTAAAGCGACAAAATAACGCCTGGCTGGCTGGATGTCAAGTTGTTTGTAGGTAAAGACCCGGATGCTGATCCTTTTAGATGGGAATATACCGGCTGCCGGTGGTGCTTCTGTTAGCAGGCGACATATTTCGTATTTCGCTCGAATTTTAAGGAGACACTTCTCGACACTAGACACAAATTCACACAAACACGCACATGTACATGCGTGTCTGGGAGAGCAGAGACAGTGTGACGGTGGCAGCCCTGGCGGCACCTTCTAGTCGAGAGTTCTCTCATTTAATTTCAGTGTTCAAACTAATTTGCCATTCACTCTCACACAAACCACTGACACAAACAAAAAGTTTCGCCTTACCGATTTCGTCTTGCTCTTCTTCTTCTCTTCGTGTTGTTTTATTTGAAAATATTCAGCAAGAATTTTCTACCTTTTTGAGTTTTTAGAGCAATAAACATTACTATTTTGTGAATTATTATTATTGTTGTTAATACTACTCTTGTTTTCGCTCTTCTTCTTTTTGTTGTTGTTGTTGTTGTTGTTATATATTGCTGGAAGATTTGGACTAAAGAATATGGCATTCATACTGCGTCAGAAAAACTTTTATAATTTTTGTGTTTGTCCGTAATGACTTTTCATTTCATGAAGATGTGAGAAAAATGTGTGCGCTTTTGCTCTTCTCTTGATACCTTAGCGTTGCTTTATAAGTGTGTGTGTGTGGCCGTGAGTTTGTGTGCATTTGTGCGTTTTGCGATTTTTTTTATAAAAAGGTAATTATAAATATTTTGGATATATCGCCTGGTGTTCTTTTTATTTCTTTTAATCGCAAATTGGCAACAAAAAGATAGTGCATATAATGTTTATTTAGGCAGTGATCTCCCCTCCTCCTGCTCTCCAAGCTTTCTTAATATAATGGTAAAATATTTATTTATGTATCCAGCTTAAACTAAATTGGGTCACGCTATGGAAGAATAAAGTGAAATAAAAGTGATAAAATAAAAAAAATTGAAGAAAGTGTAGAAAAGATACGTTAGAAACAATACGATATAGATAAATGGAAAAAACAGAGAGAGGAAATAAAATACACAATGTAAAAGGTAAACAAATTTAAGAGAAAATTTACAAAAATTTGTCTTGTAAAATAAATATTTTTTGATTATAAAAGGTATAAGAGAAATAAAGAAAAAGAGATTTTAAGAGAAAATTATAAAGGAAATTATAAAACAATGCAAGAATTTAAAATCACCAAAATATAGAATGGAAAATGATAAAAAAATAATTGCAAATGGAAAAAATGAAATAGTAAGAAAATTAAATACTTTGGAAAGGCAGACATGAAGAAAGGGAAGGAAAAGGAGATGATTTATGCAATTAAATATATTGATTGTTTTAAAATAAAACTATTTATCAAGTTTTTTAAACGATTTTTTTCGTTTCATCCTTATTTCTTCATCAATAAAGAAATATCAGATTTTCAATTTAGTATTTTAATCTATTTTATGTTTTATATTATTTTCTTTTCCAATGCCTTTTGTCTGTTTTTTCATTTTTGTATTTCAGTTTTAACAATCCTGTAGCATCGTAAGTGCTTGCTCGTTCATGAAAAATGACTTTCAGACTTTTGCCGCATGCAGTAAGTCCAAAAAAAAAAAACACATAAAAAATAAGTGCCAAAAATTTTAAATAATGGGCAAATCAAAAAAGCAAAAGAAATGTCGAAAGAAAATCTGGCACAAAAAATCAACAGAAATAATGAATTCGAGACCGATTAAATTTTAAACGACAGCTGCTCCCGTAAGAGTGACGCCATTACAAGCGGCAAAGAAACATTTGCCAAATAATTCATGTCAAATTTTAAGAATAAATTATTTATTATATTTAAATGCAGAGGAAAAGAAACTGGCAGTGAGTATGAGTAAAGAAGAGAAATTGAAGGAGTGAGAGATCAGAAAATTGATATAAAGTTTTTGTTTCTATTAATGATTCAGTTTGAAGCTTTGGTTCCAGCTGAGTCTGGATAGGTTGGTTGATTGGTTGAACGGTTTTTTTTTTGAAATTTTTCTATATTTTGGGAGTGTTTAAGATGCCAGAGCTCCGGATAACAAAGGACAGTATCTCAAAATAGTCAAGGCTGATGTAGCGATGGTGATGGATTGGCTGAAGGGATATAGGATGCGTTTTTTATACACCTTCAATATGATCGATTGTTTATGTCGATCCTAAGAATTCATTTAAAGTTTTTTCCCCATTTTATCAAAATGCATGAAACCCTGTAAATACAGTGTTGCAAGGAAATTGGAGGCCTTCAGAATGTTTTCTTAATATACATTTTTAAAATGATTAACGAGCTATAATTTTTAGAAAATTTTTGAAATAATTATATTAAAAATAAATAAAAATAAAAAAAAATAATAAATTTTAAAATAAATTTTAAAAATAAAATACTTTTGAATTATTATAAATAAAAACTGAAATTTAAATTATACTTTTTTATTTTGTTTTTGGTGCCGTTTTTGGAACAAAGCGAACTGATATTTTATAATATTTTGCTGTATCTAATTTTTTCATAGAACAAATGCGTTCAAGTGAAGTGTCCTTGACTTTTGCTGCTGCTGTTGAAGTCCTTGACACAAGAGTGAAATGACAAAAGCATGAGGATACAATGGAAACTTTTGAAATAACGGTAAAAAACAAACAAGCAGTAAAACCGCCACGACAACCATTTCATAAATTTCATTGTTTATTTATTTTACTAAAATTGATGCTCCAACTCTTTCTCATTCAGCCCATTTGCGAAATCAGCTCGCTCTTTCGCTCTCCTTTCATAAATATATAAATATTATTCGATTATTTTGCTCTGTTCCCTTGTGCGCCTCTGTATATTTTTTATGTGGTCGTGTGTGTGTGTGAGAGAGAGAGAGTTTGTGCGTGCTTTTCATCAGCATTCTTTTTAACGCGTTCCAATTTTGTCACTTTTTGACGTTGCCAAAAAATTATCCACATATATGCATTTTCACGTTTCCACAAAACATTCACACATACATACACACGAAGTAAAGCACGCTCGCACCAACACACACCCACACTCATATGCATACTATTACAAACAAGTGGATGACGTGAGCAACAAATAAAACTGGAATATGCAGAGTTGAATAAATTAAAAATTTCATTACGTGACTTGCATACGAATTGATACAGAAAAACGGATATATAAAAGGGTACACACATGCATATTTAAATATACAAATATTGCCCAACACTACTTTCTAAAGTTGGTTAACAGTGAAACATTTTTGATTTGTTTTAATCCGGATTTCGTTCTCTCGCCCTCTCTCTCTCACCGTATGTCCGGTCTTTTTACATCGCAAACATGAAGTAATTGAGAATTTAAAAAAAAATCTTAATAAATATTTCTAAAATCCAAAAACGAAACAAAATCAAAGGTGAAGAAATGAATGAAACACAAAAAAGACAGTGATTTAACATTTCGTGTTTTCGCAGAAATAAATAAAATTGATGGAAGTAATAATTTTAGAGAGTGATGCCATGCTACAGAAGAGCTTGTAGTTGAGTAGGATACAACAGAATGTCTAGCGGACTGAAAAAGGTCTGTTCGCGATAAAATCAAAATTTTAAATCTCAAACACTTGCTAGCAAAGGTTATCTTCGCAGTAGTAGAGAATATCTAAGATGATCAAATTTTATTTTCAATAATTTTAATAAAATATTTTTAACAAAATATTGCATAAATTATGTCTGACAGATGATAAAAAATTCAGCCCAAATTATCTTCTGATAAATATTTGCCAGATCGTTTCTCTCAAGAATAATCAAACTAATTTTATGCGTTGAATAATTTCAAAGCAAGAATTTGTTTGAAAACTTACGTATATTTTGTTAAAAACGAAAACGTGGTGAAAAACACGAGCGAGCTTTAACATTGAAACAATTTTTTGAGAAGAAACAGAGCTTAAAAGAATTGGTTGAAACAAAATCATTTATGAAAAATTAAGAAAAATATGATCGGTTCGAAAACAAAGTGAGAAGGCGAATTAAACCTAACGTAAGGAAAAGAGCTGAAGTAACTAAGCAATATATTTAAGAAAGAGAATGGAAGCAGAAAACAAAGCAATTTAATCTTCTTTTATTATTTGGGTTGCTTAGGTTTCGTCATTCGGGTACTTGAATTTACAATCATACACCCACATTCGCACACAAATTCATCATAATTTTCTTCATTCTCTTTATATACATTTTCGCGTTCATTCATTCATTACTTATTACGTGTCTCTAATTCCTTTTTGTGATGAAATCGACGAAATTGCAGAAATTCGTCTACATTAAAACTGACTGAGTAATATGCAATAATTGACACCCACACTCCTACGCACCATACTACTAAAGTCACATGCAATAGCTTCATTTTTTCGATGATGATTTTAATGACTCTAGAGCTTTTGAAATCGTTTTAGTTCGTATTTTCAGATTTAATGATCTTTTATAGATTACGCCCCCATCCAAAGAAACAATACACTCATACGCAAATACACGTTCAAATTCTGGCAATTCAGTTCGTTCGTATCTCGCGTTTTGTTTGTATTTTGCCGAACGAAATAATGAAATCAATTTGCGAGTAGGAGGAGGAAACGGAAGAAGAAGAAGATGACGAAGACGGCAGGAAGAAAACAAAATAAAAATGGGATATCTTTAAAGTCTATAAACAGCAGGGAAAAGTAGAACAAAATATAAGAAGAAAAAAAGGGATCCTTCGCTTTCGTGCTGCTTCCTGTTCGTCTCAGCCTTCGATTTAACGCAATGGTTTTTATTATTTCTTTTCAGACTTTGATCAAAAATTCTGAAATGGATTAATCTCTCACCTAGAGACAGTAAAAGTAAAGCAAAATATAAAACGGAAGGGAAAACACACCGGAAAATTAATTCGATTCGATTCGAGATTTTTGATAATTAAAGAAATAAAATTTATTTTTAATTATAAATAAATAATTCTACTAGTAGAAAATCCAATTTATTTTTATTGCATATTTGGTCTTCCGCGAAATAAACGCAAAGTCTCTTTGGAACGGAAGTTGTCCGAAGTACGCAGATAGCCTTGGCCGACATTCGTTTGAAACGAATTTGATTTTATCGAACGACCAAACATTTTTGCCAAATGGTTTAAGGCAAATGGCTTTAATGGTTTTATAAAAATAACATATAAAAATAATATGTAAGAAGCAACAATTACACACTTTGTAAATGTCTTTTTGCAGAAAAAAGTCGGTATTAGCAAAAAGCATATTATTTCTACATTAAAGAAAAGCTCTTCGCTCCGGCCTCATTCCATCACATTAAAGTTAGCTCGACAATGTAAATGTAATGTGATTACTGTTTTTATACGTCTCAGATGAAGTAAAATCTAATAAGACTAAACTGTCCAACAAAGTTGACATGCACAAACTTAGTTGGACAACTTATCCAACTGATATTGCTCATACGACACGATGTGCCATTAATCTCTGTGATAAACGTTGCCGCGTAACGGAGGGATAAAACAAAAACAAAAAGATGAAAAGAAATTGCAGAAAAGCTATTAGAGAAAAATATTTCGTATGTTTTAGGGACAAGAACATATGATTTTGCTATCACAAAAAATCACACGACTACGAGAAATAACAGAAGAGCAAAAATTAGAACAGAAAGGGCAACTAAAATAAAATTCCCACAAAATAAAAGATTAGTTTCATGTCCATTTTTGTCGTTTACTCGCTTTTAGTTCTGTAGTGTGTGAAACAAAATTACATGAAAACAAAAACAAATTTTGATAAATCTTGTATTTGTTCTCGGAATGATGGGCGTGTTTGCAAAAAATTTGAAAAAACGAGAATTTCCCTTAGAAATATGTTGGTCTTTAGGGGAGGCTCCACATTCGTGAACTTTGAAAAATCTGGAATTTTATAATTTTTTTTTTCGCGTTGTAAACCATAAAACTAGAAAATGTCCACAGATTTTACAAAATTTTATCACAAAGAGTGTTATCATTGCCAGACAAAAAGGCCACTCAGCAACAAAAAAGAAGGTTGCCGTGACAAGAAATTATTAAATAATATGCGTCACTGTTGTAGAAGTTGTTTTTGTTGTAAAATGCTGGGTTTGATTTTTGTAATTAGGTTATTTTTCTTCAATTTAAATTTATTACAGTTTTTCTTAATGAATTCATAGAAATTTTTCGTTCACTCTCGATTCCTAGGTAGTTTTGTTCTTCCGTTTCATGGAGTAAGGACGAAGAGGAAGAGGGTCTAAGCGGGAGTGGAGTAGGATTTCGGATTACTCTACTCGACCAAAGTGGACCTTTTCAGAATTAGCCTTTCCCTAATTTTTCGTCCTCCTTTTTCCTCTTATTTTCCTTTTTATTTACTTTTCATTTAAAAAATGAAATGTTTGCCAATAATGATATTTTTTGATTTATGCTTTAATTTAATTTTTTTATTTTTTGGTTCTATTTTCTATTTCCTTTATTCTGTGTCCGTTCTGCCTCTTTTGTTTGATTTCTATTTTTATATTTCTCTTGCGCCGTTTTACTCTGTTTGTGCTCTCTTTGAATTTATCTACTCGTAGGATTTTCATAAGCCGCGTTTTCTCGTTTCCGTTCGTTGTTTTTCTCATTCTTTTTTCAAAGCGAGATGTATTTCTTTGTTTGGTTTTTCTATTTGCTTTGTGTTAAAGTTGAAATGAGAAAATGAAAAATTCGCTGCAAAAAAAAAACAATATTTTTTAATAAGCAGTTTGGTTGTAAAGACCTGATTTAAAAGCCTGAGTAAAAGATTTAAAATCACTTTAGAGGAAAGGAATACTGGAATTAAAAAGGACGCGCGATTATGAGTATTGTTTTATATGAATGGTTTGAAAGGGGAAGTCATGAAATCTTAAAGTTTTTAGATTTTCAGTATAAAGCAAGAAATTCTTTAGTTATGAAATGATTTTAGTCTTTCTTTTTAGTTTATAAGCAATCGATTCCGATATAAATCCTTCTGCATAATTCCAGTGTGATACTTTGCACAATACAACGCCAAAAACAACAACAGGAACTACACTACATTGCCACCTTCGCTTAAATACAGATTAATCTTCGTTCAAATACTCGCACAATCTTGAATTATGCAAAACAATGCATTGACATATAAATGTGTTAACCTGGTTTGGTCAAAGTGTGTGTGTGAGTGTAGTGGACATGATGAGGAGTTGTGAGGGCTTCTATTTTACATGTCTGTGGGTTTTGTCACAGAATATTTGAATTATTTCAATACAGTAGATAATGAAAACGATGATGGGGACAACGTTGAGGGTGACGCTGATGCTGATTCTGTAGATGGTGATGACAAGTTGGATGACGGTGGAAAACATAGTTGTTAATTTCTTGTAGAAATTGATGGAATTCTTATGGATATGTTTTCTGTATTTGCGTATGTGTGTTATGTTGGTGTATATGTTGGTACGGTGTGGCTTCGCCTTAATACATCGTAATACATCATTATTACCTGCTGGCGAAAATTATGAGAATGAAGAAATTTATACACGTGTAATTAATTTCATTCTACGAATCAAAGAATGAGAAAGCGTTCGTGCGGATTGTTCACCTTTGAGCTCTAGCTATTTATTCGAATCAATTCAACAAAATTGTTGCAATTGTGTTCAAACAATGTGAAACTAGTTTTTGGCCTGGAGTAGATTATTAATTGGCTATTTCAGGATTCTAGAGATCTCGTCTACGATGTATTTCATTTGCTTGAACGTAAACAGATTTGTGAGGCTTGAATATTATAGAAATTGCTTAAGAAGGTTTAAATCAGATCCATCGTAATTAAATGCATTGAATGATTTTTCAACGCCCAAGCTTTCAATTTCTCTCCACAAAAAATATTAATTTCTTCTTTTAATTAATTTCTAACCAAAGATATTTAATCAAAATGTTCGGAATTTAATTTGAAGTTTAATGCAGTGTGTGGGAATTTGCGAGAGGATTAAGGTGGGGGGAGGACAAGGAAAGTAATTTCAGAACATAAAAACCATTATAAATACCAAATTTCAAATAATTGCAATTTTCTGGAAATTGTTTACGAATAAATATTTAATTATATAATATTCATTGAAATAATAAAAAAATTCTATTTCGATATTTCGAATTATTCCCCACACACAAACATATATATACATATCAACTAAGCCAGCATAAACACCATACAATTCTCACTCTCTTTTCGAGCTTCGAATGATTCTGACTAAACCGTCAGAAGGCTGCTAACAATTTCGTATTTGGTTTGGAAAAAATTTGCTGAGTTCGAGCGTTTTATCAGAAGTTTTCAGAAAAGTTTAAAGGAGAGCTTCAATAGCTGCCTTTTTAAAAAAATTCTCTAAATCTGAAGAGATTTTTCTAAATTGTTTTCTTTCTAGTATTTCTTTTTGGTTTTTCGTGACTTCTTTTTTGTATAAGTTCAAAAGTTTCGTTTCAATCCAAAAGGAAATCATGCACTCGAATGAGTGCATAAATCAACCTAGTAGAACAACAACAAGAACAACAACAACAACGACAGCCAGTGTTTAACAATGAGTTCGAAAAGGTAAAAGTGTAGAAAATACAAGCAGAAGTATCTTTTGAACTTAAAACCTTTAAAACGTTTCGAATGGCCGTGGAAAAAGCAAACAAAATATAAAAAAATTAAACTATAAGAAATACAAAAAGGAAATTAAGGGAAAAGCGAAACGGAAAAAATTCTAGTAATAAAAATAGTTGAGAGTGAACATACGAGTCAAAGGTTTGATAAGAAATCGACCTTGATTTTTCGGGGGACTGTGATTATTAAAGGTTTTTGATTTTCTTCAAAATTGTTACTCATTTCAAAATAATTTTTTTAAATTGATTTCTCTTGTTTTTTACGTCTTTGCAGACAAACCCTTTAGTGGTTATTATGCATCTTAAAAGAATGAACAACTTAAATAACAAATACAACAACTAAACCGCCAACCGCAAAGGAAGTAAACACTACAACGACAATTGAAATAAGAAAAAAGAATAATAACAATAAGCCTGAAGGTTATACTTTCAAGCCTCCTTTGCGATGCGTAAGTGAGTGAATGAAAGGTGTGAGTGACACAACACTCAACAGTTCTCAACAGAAAGCCTAGAAAGGATAGATAAAGGAAGAAAAGTAGTAAAAGTGAAAAGACGCAAAAACATTAAAAATGTCAGGAAATGAACAACGAGTGAAATCCTAGAAAAGTGAAGGGGAAAAGAAAGCATAAAACAAGAGGCGCTTAAAAGAACGCATAAAAAAATGTGCATCGCAAAAAGGTTTGGTAAACGATTGCTGCGGGGATGAATTTAAAACTCGTCGAAGAGAAATAAGAGAAATAAACCAAAAAGCGAGAAAAGAAACAGTGTTGACAACTACTAGAATAATAAACAACCTTCACAAACAGTGGCGGTCGACCGATGCACACACCCATGCAGAGAAACGACGCACACGTACTCTCATTGAGGGCTACTTATGCCATCTTCTGTTCTTCTTCCTCTTTATCATTCAGTCACTCAGCAGTCATGCAAATAATTGCAAAGATGCATGCATGATTCGCAATACACGACAATTCGCTCACTCTTCTCGATGATTGCCATCAACTTTGCGGTTTTGTTGTTGTGAAATTTTAAAAATTCCATCGTAATAACAAAGTTGTAACGGGCGAATGATGCTGACGAATAAACTAGACTGAGTGAAGAGAACGAAGCTCCGAAGCTTGTGAATAACATTTTCTCGCTTACTCGTTTTATGTTTTCAAAAGAGATTTTCATGCTTTACTTCTTTTGCCTCTTGACACGATCCTGACAAGGCCAAAAGTAACAAGAGTAGCATCAAAAGAGAAAAAAGAACAAAACACGGGTTCATTTAAATATCGGATGCTGCCAGCAGTCATCATGGTTGTTTTGGGTTTGAAATCTCTTCATGAAAAATTAGCTCATGAAGAAAAAAAGCTTGTCGCCGTCAGTACTGAAGTCTCTCATTTCAACGAAAACACATTTCAAGTATTTAATTCGGGCGAAGCAAGGTGCTGCAACTGAAGGTCGGCCAAAAACGAATTAAAAAAAGTAACTGGCTGATAATCGGGAAATCGATAACAAGGAAAAAAAAAGAAAAAAAAGAAGAGAAACTGAATAAAAATAAAAAACCTAGACTAAAAGCTCAATCAATTCATAAAAGCTCTTTCCGTAAATTTGAAAAGTGAAATCGATTGCTTAAAAAAATAAGAAATAAATAAAAAATAAGAAATATGAATAAATAAAATTTAATAAATTAAGATTTTGGAAGGACTAATATCAGTAAACTTAATAAAGCAAAATTTGTTCCTTTAGTGTGTTAAAAGGGTTTAGTAAAATATAAGAATCAGAAAACTGTTAGAGTTAAAGTGAGAATTTTAACACAAAAACTTATTAGAAAATATTCGAAATTTTAAAAACCGAAAAAAAGTAAAATTTTCAAAAGAGGAAGATGAGTTGAATACGTTTTAGCTGGAATGATTGCTAAAACAATTCAACCAAAGCCTAAGCATCAATATCAACAATAATAATAATGACAACAACAACGAGAATAACAACAACAATAACATACAGACGAAAAACATGAAGAATAATTGATAGACCATTTGGAAAACTTTGTTTTCGAGTCTCAATAAACAAATTTATAAAAGCAAGAGCATCGTCGTCAGGAACAGTAAAAGGAAAAGCACAAAGACGATAAAGAAGTAGAAGAAGAAAATAAATTGGCCAAACAAAGCATTAGGAAAAACCGAAAACAATCTACCGGCAAAATTTCTTGCTGGCAACTATTTGCGGTTGTTCTACCAATAATAATAACTACAATAACAGTTAGAACAATAAAAATAACAATGAAAAACAATAGAAGAACAAATTTCTATAGTTGTCGAAAATAATCAACAGAAATCACAACAGATACAACAACAACAACAACAACAACAGCAACAACAACAACACCAACAAAGCTGATAACAATAGTTGCCGCAGGAATAAAAGCCTCATCAACAGCAGTAACAACAACAACACCAAGAGTAAGCCAAAGCTTTTGTGTTGTGTTCTGCAACAACTACCAACATAATAGTTACACGTATAATAATACTCAGGCTATCCAATAACAATAACATTCAACAAAATAACAATAACGGTAACAGCAACAAGGTTTGTTGACGTTGTTGTTGTTGTTACTGTTATAACGCTAGTGGCCTTAGAAATGATTATGTTGCCACAAAATTTGCACATTCTGACAACAACTATTGCAACAACAGCATTTGCGAGAGCAATAATTGTACTTGTCTTAATAACATGCGTTGGTGGCGGTAGCAGTGCTAGTGGCAATACCAACGCCTCTAGCGCCACCCTCACCGATAACAATAAAACCAACAGCAGGAATAGCTATGAATTTAGTAATTACACCACAAGTAACGGTCATGTTTTAAGAACGCATACCACCAATGACGACGTTCCCGTCGACTTAGCAGGAAACGCGGAAATCGCAGCAGTCGCTTCTGATGCATCAGCACCAACCTTAATATCATCTGCAATATCTTCGTCATCCACATCGCTTTCGTCGTCCACGTCGTTATTATCGTTATCCTCGTCCTCTTCCTCATCTTCGTCTTCTTTGTTTTCATCAGCATCGGCCACTTCCTCGCTTGCTGCGATGTCATTGACAGGAAGTGCGTCTGGTACGTCTTCCGCCGCATACTCATCATCTGCCTCATCTTCGTCCGGGTCCGCTTCTAGTTCGAGCTCGAGTTCGAGTTCACGTAACGGTCGTCAAGGCGGCAGCGGTAACAATAACAACTATAATCAAAATGATCATCTGCCTGCTGAACTCTCGTCACGCATAATTCATACACGTAACGGTGCCATTTCGGGTGTGATTGTCCAATTGGACGGGCGTCATCTGGATCCGGTAGAAGCTTATCGTGGTATACCGTATGCATCGCCACCTCTCGGAAATCTGAGATTTATGCCGCCCGTGTCGGCGGCAATGTGGTCGGGTGTTAAGAAGGCGGACAGGTGAGTCTCCATTCAAGTTAATCCTCTTTATAAATAACGTCCTTAAATATTCCCTTCCCGAGAACTTTAGAAGTAGAAGAACAAAAGAAAATAAGCTTATTAGCCAATGATATTTTTGTATTGGTTAAGGGAACATTTCCAAATTAATTGAATTTTTCTTTGTTCCGTTAGAACCGAATGATTTCTGTAATTTAATGGCTTTTAAAAAATCAATTCACCCCAGATTCTCTCGACTTTTTTCTGTTAAAAATGTTGCGAACTTATATTTTCAGAAGTTATACAAGCATTTCCATATGTGTGTGTATGAGTGTGTGTGCATTCGTATGCTCGTGTATCCTTGACAAGGGTGACATAAGGTTATCTCGTTAAGTGCCATCGTTAACCGACGACTGCCGTTGGTTTCC
Source organism: Physocephala rufipes (assembly GCA_963966595.1). Lineage (NCBI taxonomy): Eukaryota > Metazoa > Arthropoda > Insecta > Diptera > Conopidae > Physocephala > Physocephala rufipes. The sequence goes on along the minus strand of OZ016501.1, from coordinate 5,047,150 downwards.
ATTTCAATTCTTTCAATATTAATTGCCTGCAAATTCGCAAGGGATTTTTTGTTTCTCTTTTTTTTCTAACTTTCGTTATTGCTTCTAAGCTGCTCGATATTAAATTGCAAAGTTTCGTTTTATAACGTAACGAATGATAGGATAGCGATCGTATGTGAGTGTGTATGATATGTATCCACGTGTATATACGCGAGTATACACTTGTATGCATATCAAAATTCTCAAGTGGAACGAAACTCCCCCGCTCCAGTTCTCACCGTAAGTTAAGATCATATTTGATTTGAAAAAATCTTTCACGAAATATGAGAGGATAGTTAGGGAGAGAGACAGGGGGAAAAGAAACGACGAGTGCTGAGCAAAAGTTCAGGATGTTTGTTGTATTATAGGGATAGAGAAGAGGAAAAGTAGCGTGTGAAAAAGCGTTGGAAAGAGCAACAGTTTTAATTAAGAGCATTCAGCGAAGAGTAAAAAATTTTTAATTTCAAAATTCTAATCGTTTCACTGAGGCCTTGCCCTGACTCTTTCAATATCTGGTTTAAGAGGATGAATAGTATGTAGGGAGGGGGGGGGTGCCGTATGGCTTAGTTAAAAAATTGTACAATATTTATAAAAGTACTTTTTAGTTTAACATAAATTGGATTATATTTTCCTCTAAGAGGTTATTCTTAAATCGTTTTGGAAAATACTCAGGATATAATTTGCTCCTACCTAATGATTATTAATTTTTCTTATCTTAATAACTTTCTCTTTCCGTGTCGTTTATCGTTCAGCTGATAACTAATGATAATTATTAAATCTAGATTTGCAACTTTTTCCTTCTAAATCCAATAATAATTTAAATTTTAATTATCAATCATTTTATGGAAGGCACTAAAACTGAAATTGACACTCTTTTTATGACTGTTTTTTATTCTCTTCAAAAAGAAAAACTAATTGCATAATTGCAAAATTAATGACGGTCACACCATCCTTAGCGCAAATATCGGCAGTGTAAACGAAACGAGGCGACATCAGTTTTTAATATATCATAAATTTCTTTTTATGAGATTTATATATAAATTTTTTTATCATATTCTGCTTAACACTTAAAAATAATTAAGAGAAAAGTGATTAAAACCTGGCTGCTACTGCAACTTCTGTTTGTTGTTGTTTGTTTATAAAGCGAAAGATCTTTGCGAGAATTTTAATCAAGAACCGAACGAACCGACCTAGAGACTCAAAGAAAGACAGACAGATAGACAGAAAGACAACTGAGAAACGAACGTAAAATTTTCCTATTCTTCATCCAGCATGCATCAGAGCACATACTCTCTTCTTACACTCCCCCGGGCAATTATTCATGCACTTTGCATGGTTTTTAATATTATATATATTCATCAAAATGAAGCAATCTCTTACTTGGACTGACTATGGCCCCATCCCTCTCTAACCCTGTTTTAACCAACAACATTTTACTATTTCGGCGTATTGCGTTCTTCGCTTATTGTGCTTTTAAACTTCATCAAGAGAAGTATATAATGAAAAGAGAGAATGAACGATGGATGGATGGTTGGATGGATGATTGGATAGATGACTAGATGGATGGACGTATTGCTGCCTGTCTGTCTGCCACTTTCACTTCATTTTGTATTACATTTTAACCGGATTTTCCGGTGCTAGTGCCGGTACTAGTTTCATTTAGAACGCCGCCCCGTCCAAGCCGTGCGTTGTCGTGGCTCCAACGGTTTTCCAAATACAGGGAGCAACATCTTCTCTTTGGCTTTTGCTTCGACTGAATCTTTCGACGAAGTTACAATTCTATTTTAATTTAGTGAAGATGCTCGAAATTGTCTGCCAGGGTTGCATGCGTTACGATGCTGTGAAGGGTATGGAGAACGTAATAAGAAAATGTAATAAAGGGAAAATCAAGTGGAAGGTTGGTAGGTATCTGGCAAGGGTGTCGGGGAGGGTGGGGAGTGAGAGGAAAAGGGCAAGGTTTAGTAGTGAAGTGTTTTTAGTGGCCGGAAAATAAGACGATGAGGTTGTAAATCTTTTAGTAGTAAACAAGAAGAAAAAGAAGAAGGCAAAAGTCGAACACCATTTTAAGGCCACTTCTTCTTCTTATAATCATAAAAGAGCCTCTGATGAGAGAAGAAGGCAAGAAGAAAAAATGCAGAAAGGAAGAAAATAAGAGAAATGTATTGCATCTTTTTTATGTCACTTTTCTGAAATTTAACGCTCAAATTTTTTTTTATTTTTAATTTAATATTTCATTATATTTTAAGGGCACTCACTCAATCTCGTATTAATTCAAGATAATCGCTTAATATTTCAGTTTTTCATTTCATCTCAAGTTCTTCTCTCCTTCTCCCTTTCTAATTATCTGTTTGATTCAAAAAAATAGGAAAAGGAAAAGGAGAAATGATTTTATGATTATATAAAACTTTTAGTGCATTAATATACTTTTCGAAATTTCATTAATTTGGAAATTTCTTAAATTTCGAAATAAAATGTGGAGAACCCTTGAAATTGATTGAATCCTTGAGAAATCACTAACACTTTTTCTTATAAAGAAGTGTCTTTTTAAATTAACTTGAAAGAATTTTGAGTAAATTTCTTACACACATAACGTATTCGCAGAATATCGGTCAGAATGTGGAAATATAAATTAAGAGAAATTCTTTTTTAATTTTTGGGGCTCTTTCTTTCGTTTGATTAAAGTTGAATTTGTTCTACTATCTGTTCATAATTTTAAACACTTCTCCCTACCTTCGTGCCCTCTTTTAAACCTTTTTTCTGTCTTTAATCATATTCATTCTCCTTTCATTTTTAAAACGGTAGAGTGACAATTTCTGAATCCCTTCACAATCCTCTTTTCTAAACCCATCCTCATTGATAATTGCTGTCAAGGATATATAATGTCCCTCATTGTGCGCAAAAACAATTATTTTAAAATATAATGTATTTTCTTATCTTCACCTTTATCGTCATCGTCGACATGCCTTCCTTCTCATCCAATCCTCTCATCCATCAACATCCCTAGAGGCTAACTCGTGGCTCGTTGGTGTCATTTTATGTTGAGCCCTGATGGTTTTATTTATAAACACACCCTCTGTTTAAAGAAGAACTTGGGCTTGTCATTGCGTTAATTTTGTTTGTGTTTCGCGGTAGCGTGTCGTTGAAATGCTTGCATTAACGTTATTGCTTTTTTTTGGTTTTATAAAAGTTCGTTTATACAGAATTAAATTTGGAAGGCTGGAGAGATGGCATGACAAAAAGAAACGATGAAAATATACATTTGACCTTTATTTTTTCTCGTTTTACTCTTTGCCGTTTTTATTGTAAAATCTTCAAAATTTAATAATATTTAACTGAAGATAGAATTAAAGAAAATAAAAAAAACCTTTAATTATATTTTCCAAATCCGTCGCACTGACGAAAAGTTTAAATTTTAATTTAAGTTGATGAAAATGAAAAGTATGAGCGGAATATTTAATTCAAATTTGGATACGTGAACAAAGAGCAATATCCTTTTATCCTTGGGCATTTTCGATTTTCCGGAGATCGAATTCAAATGAATTTAAACAAAATTAGTACCGGTTTATCAAATTTCGATATATGTTAACTTACAGAGGTCATAAATACTATCCTTACCAAAGATGTTTAACAGTAAATTAGCATTTAAATCGATAACGAGTGGGAACAAAAAGGGTTTCATATTATGGAAAAGGCCATGCAAAGTATTGAATATTCTGAACAAGCCCCCGTTTTCATAAAAGTTGAACCCACAAAAGAAACAAACCTGAACATCATTAAAATTGTCAAGGTTAGTTACAACCAAAACAACAACTTCCTAATGATACCAGTATCGATAATACCCGCAGTATTACCGCCAACACGATTGTGTATATTGGGGTGACGGATTGGGGCGTATTGGGGAGACGGTGACTTAACAAATCAATGGAGTAATAAAAATCCACAGCTGAATGTGATTACGTTCGCAGGAGGAGAGCACTATATAAGGACGGTATGAACTAACAGCCAGCGATTCCCGACCGGTGGAGTGGTGAGTCATGCGTCGTATTACCGAAGTAGAAAATCAAGTCGAGTACCTTCACTCGCTTGTCGACGTTAAATTTTTATGGTTTTTTAATGGATGCCACTCGTTACGGTTTGACGAATGAATGGATGAATGAATGGCTGGTCATTAAATTTTAATGGTGTACCGTCATTATTTTATAGTAAAAAGAATCGCTGAAAGGTGTTGCAATCGTAGGAAATGCTATGGTTTTTCCTTTATTGTCGCGAATGTGGCGAGAGAGTCCATTAAGTTCGGTCTAAGCTTTCGTCTCTCGATGCGATTCTCGATAAAGGTAGACGTAATTTGTTGAACAAATTAAACCGTTAATGAAGGGAATAATGTTGCTTTAACGCGTGAAAAAAAAAATCGAGTAGAACTTAAGCAAGAATAATAATTAATATAATAAATAAATAAAATAAATAAATAAATAAATAAATATATAAATAAATAAATAAATAAATAAATAAATAAATAAATAAATAACTAAATTAGCAAATTCTTCTGCTTAAGGAAAATAAATTTTTATAATAAATTTCTGACTTTTCTGTTTTAAATGTTTTATAAAAGCGCAACAAGAAAGTATTTAGTTGTAGGATCTAGATAGTTTATGTAAACGAACAGCTCGCAATGAAAAAAAAATTGAATGAATATTACTCATATCCTCCATCTGCCTCTTCTTCTTCACTTTCTTCCAAATGATCTTTTTCATTTTTTCTTCTGAAATTTTTCTTCTGAAAATGTTTACATTTCACAGATTTGGACCCGTCTGCCCGCAGCGTCTGCCCGACATAGCGAATGAAACGGCCGCCTTGGAACGAATGCCAAAAGGACGTTTAGAGTATCTGAAGCGTTTGTTGCCGTATCTGAAGAATCAGTCTGAGGATTGTTTATATCTTAATATTTACGTGCCGATTCAAGGTAAGTCGAGAGAGATCTCGGATAAAAAATTTTGTGTGCTCAAATTTTTTTTCTGTTTCGATTTTTTTAAGAGGAAAGTTTTCAAAAAAAGTAAATCCAAGACTCTGTTCTTTTATGGGTTTTGATGGAATTATTACTGATTATGTTTTAATATATTTCGATATTTACTAGCATTTTGTAAGCTTCGGAAAAGTTTTTCCTGTATCTGTCAGTATTTCATTGTTACTTCATCTGCCCATTTGACACATCTCTAAGCAAATTTGTCCATCCATCAATTGTTTAAGCCCTTTTTAAAGAAAGACCGGGCTGGTAAATTCTTCTTCGTCAGTTGTCTTTCTTGTTGTCTTCTTTTACTGCTTCTGGATGGTTGGAGAATCAGACCGAATTTTGTTTTTTGCTCGTTGAAAATCCCATAGGAGTCTTCCGCTTTTTAACTAGATCATTATTATGTCCTTAGCGAGGATTAATAATCCAATGATTTCGAGCACAATAATCCAATGAACTTTTTATGAATTAGAATTTATGGGATTTTATTGGCGAATAAAGTTTCACGTAAGAAACAAAAGGCATGGCAAGATTTCAAAGAGGAATAAACGTGCCAGGAGAAAGTCTCATAATGGCAATAATAAATAGAGACGAATAGACGAGAAAACAATAGGAATTATTTAAAACAGGTCACAACATGTGGCGCACCCCGCCGTTGCAAATTTTAATGGTTTGTACCCAACTCACCCCTGCCTGCATCGCGTCGCGTGACGCTGTGAAGCTATCAATAATAGACTGTGGCGGTGTTGTTGTTGTTGGTGTTGTTGTTGTTGTTGTTCCGGTGTTGTGTTTTTATACGCTACGATAATTTTAAGCGGTTAATGTTTTCAGTACCCAAATATTTCACAGTTGGCAAGCAGTACAAAACTAACACCGTATAGTCATTACGATCGTCATCATCGTTGTCATTGCCAACGCCATCTCTTTTTCCAACCGTACTTATTTCCTCCTCCTCCTCCTCCTTTTTTCTCGTATTTATTCTTTCACTGGACATGACATAAAGATTTATACCTTTCACAGCAGTCTTTTGTCGCCAACTTAGTTCGTGAATGAGATAAAATATCTTTACGAAGTTTATTGTTTACACGGCATTTTTTGAAGATATCTAAACACTTATATAGGATAGGCTGCACGAAAAAGAGAAAATAATTTAGTTGATAAATTTTTATAAATGATTTGATTTTATTTGAAAATAGAAAAATATCAGTCTATTCCTAGCAACAATTTATGATGTGTTGCAGACCCATTACGCCCCGAAATATCACATAAATCATTTCCACTCATTTTTCTTATTACATTTTTTTATTTGGTTAATCATTATTCATTATTAATAAACTCCTCCACGGTCTATGTTACGGCTTTTTAGGGTAAAACCTTTTGATTTCGCCAATATACGTCCCCCTGCTGCGCCAACTCAATTCTTTTCATCATATCCTCATTATCATTTTTTTGTTACATTATTTGTCGATTTCTTCGTTTTATTCTTTGTTTGTTCGCTTTGTCCCTTTTGGGTAACAAAAAAAATGTAATCTTCGAGTTAGGGTAAGATGTTGTTGATGGCTCTTGGTTATGATGCTTGAGCTAGTTATGTCACATTAAGCAACAATTTCTTACATTTCCCAAAGCTTTTCCAGCTGAGTTTGTGATTTCTGTTTCCCTGCCTTCTTCTTCTTCTTCATCCTCCACAAGGTCTATTTGCTCCTCTTTTTTCTGCCATTTTTGTTACAAAACAGCCAGGATTTGGCATTGGTTTCTTTTCCTTGTCAGCATATCATTTGAAAGCATTTTGTATTTTTTGTTTTTTGTTTAGTTTTTGATAAATTATTACAAGTCTCCGGCTTTTATCTTTTATGCCTTTTTTATGTATTCTTTATCCTTGCCATCTGCATATGAATTTCCGGTTGATTTAGTGTTTTTGTCTCGCAAGAATGAAAACAACGAGGAAGGGAAATGTAAGATTAAATATTTTTATTGCTATGAATTGCGCATGGGGTCGATTTAAGAATTAATTCCAAATCATTAAAACATTATAATTGGGCAAATTCTGTTGGATTAATTAATAGAAAAAATAATGGCGGTTATCGGTATGCATTCCTTCTGTCGGGGATGGTATGTTCGTATTCTGATGTTAGGCATGTTAGGCAATTAATTAGACTTCATTCACAGAAACAAATTCAAGATAAAGCACATGACCCTCCAAGTGGGCAGACCTCGGAGAGAATACTCGGAGAAAATTTCCTTTAATATTCGGAAACGATAAAATTCCGATGCTACCAAGTCTCGAATCCACCACAGACCAAGTCTCCAAAATAGACTTTAATTTTGTAATAACGTATGTGATTTTCTAGTGATAGTGAAATATTTCCAATATGAAGGTTTAGCCTTTTCATTTTGACGGTTTGATAGAGAATTATCTTCTCTATCAAACCGTCATAGAGGTTTTCAGGTTTTGGAACTCATTTACAAAATAATTTATCCGATATTAATTCAATCTGTCCGATTTTATCCCTACTCCCGCTATCGATATCGATTGATCTAATTAATCAGCCTTATAATGTATCACGATACGAAAACGTAATCTTCGATTTTCTTTTGCTATTTCCCCGCTTTTCTTCGATTTAACGAAGAAATGATGAAGAAGAATGCCAAAATAACGATAACGAAAACGTAACGAACACGAATCGAAAACTAGATTCTTGTTGTTGTTTTTTACATGCATTCCCGTGTTCGATTGGAAATCACTTAATAATGTATCACGAATACTTCACGAAAGGGTTGTCAAAATTGACGATAACAAAAATGCGATCGTCAAAGCAAAGAAGCATGCTGCTATTGATTGCAAGGAGGGGAGAAGTGGTAGGAGGTAAACAATCGCACATTTTCTGTAGATGCCAACAACAATAAATTGGAAATGAAACGAAGTGAACGAAGAGGTTTCATTATCAGAGCCTTCGTTTTTGTTTCGTGTTCGTCAACGTTTTTGAATCGTGTTCGTATCGTGATACATTATAAGGGTGAATATTCTTACAGAAAATACATCCAATTAAAAGACTTGAAGATAGTTGTTATTGTTGCTATTGCTTACAAGATTAATATTCATGAGGTTTTTGTAGTATCATATTAAATTTTGTTTTTGTTCTTGCCTTTCAAATAATTGTTCGTATAAATTATTTGATTACGCAGCTGTTTAAGACAAAATTTTCTTCTCCAAATTCTTATTATCCTACCCCGTCTTCTTCTTCTTCTCCTCAGTCTTTCTCTGATTGAGAAACGAACTGTCGGAATTGTTGGAAATTAAAATTGTATGAAAATGCTAAAGTTTAATTGAAAAATAGATTTGAAGAAGAGGTGGCTTTAATACTAATTAAATGGAAATTCTCGCAAAAATTAAAAAAGGTTATAAATTTATATGAGAAATGAATTAATGGAATCTGATAAGTCCGTGATTTTGTAGTCGGATTTATTTTGATGCAATTTAGTTTTCTCCACAAACATTTTGCAATTCTATTAAGCAAGTATTTGAATCCACTTTTTGAATTTCTTTGAAGCAATAATTCTTTATCCAGAAGCAGGAACTATGCAAGCAACTATGCAAGAAGTCAGACCACACTCTGACATTTACCAAGATATGCATTCTTATTATAATCGAATTTCTATGAGGGAAACGTCTTCAATTGATTAAAAATTAGTACCGTTGGTACATTTCAGATGTTGGGTTCCTTAATCCACTTCTATTTTTTCGCTTCATTCAGACAAATCCGACTAGTCGATTGTACGTCATATCGAAGAATTACCTCTATATCGTCTCCGAGAGATCTTTGGGAACGACAAATAGCGTGCTTATGGAAAACTTCAGTATTGAAAAAACATTCATTTGAACTTTCTTGGAATGATCAATTTCCTTTACATCTTCTCCTACCATGAATTAATGTTTCACCTTTTCATTCTTGTTTGTCATTCGCTCATATAGCGATAATTAATTGTTAGAATAATTTACAAGTCGACTATACCCGACTGTAGGGATATAACTCTCGATGATATCAAAATCTAATTATATTCGATTAAACCTCAGCGTCTTTGCGTAGGCGTATGCAGACGTAAGATGTGCAGAATCACAATCGTGCGCATAACATAAACAGATTATTCGGTTTATTTGCTTAACGAACGAAAGGACGACGCAGTTAATTAAATTGCCAAAAACCATGGATACGGGCTTAATCTTCGCATTAGCTGAAATTGAAATTGAAATTGAAATTCTTAAATCCAAAGGCGATTGAAGAGAAAGCAGAAATAAACGTATGCCTTCGGCAATAATCAGAGTAAGAAAAGGAATGAGAGTTTTAACGTGATTGAGGCAATTACTCATGGGCTAAAAGGTTCCCTTGTAAACATTAAACGATATATAGAAATATATTTAGAAATGGAAGTAAACCATGACTTCTTAATTTCTGCTTTTTTATTATATAATACATTTAAAGAATTATCAATTTGACAATTAATTGACGGAGATATTTAGGATTACAATGAATCAAATTAAGGAGTAATTTCAAATATTACATTAAAATATTTTTGCTTAAAGTTCTTCCTTTCTACTTTGGGAAATTAGCGAGTAAATAGACACTCCTTGAAACTCACAACATTATCCAATTACGAGATAAGCAAAAGTAAGAGCAAAGATAAATTCTTTTGCTCTTACTGTTATTGCTAAGGTGCTTTTTTGTTGCTGTTAATAAAAGAGTAGTGGTGGTTATGAATAATATTGACCTATTTTTGAGACAATGAAAATAAATAAAAATGATGGTGCTCCCTTGATGATGACTAACGCATCAAATGCATAAACATCGACATCCGTAAATGCACACCCATCTCATCGCATTCATAACTGAATGCCAACCATTATTTTCTTTCTTTTGGCGTTTGCTAAAGTGGCGGGGATGCAAAACTGAGTTGATTTCTAAGTCATCATTGCTTTCGTAAATATTTAATCAGAAAATTTCAGAATTCTTTTGAAAAAAGCATTTTCGCTCAGTGACGAAGTGAGCAAATAATGTCTTAATGGCTTCGAGTACTTTCAGTGATACAACGGGAATATCATATAAGATTTTATTTTCCTACCTCGGATGAGAAGAAAGGATGAAGAGAAATGTGGAAATTTGAAGAGTTCAATTAGGGATTCATTGTAGTTGGATTATGACAGAGGTAGAATACACACACGTACACGCATATTTACCAAAGCGCACGCACACACACGATTTATTTAAAGATTTGAAATCTCTTAACCTTTCTAGAACACTAACTGTTTATTTCATTGCTTGCTAAGTCCTTTCATTTTCCCTTTGTGCTCAATTTTTTCTTCATTCCCCTTTCCATACATTTTTATTACATTACATTTGTTTTCTTTTATTCTCGTTAAGAATTGTAATTCAGTAGTCTCTTCCGCGCTCTTCTCTTCTCTTATTCTTCTTCTTTTTCATCAGGTACGCAATTGAAGAAAATATGCTCGTAACTTAAATAGCTATTTCATCATTCTCTTCGTACCTTTCTCTTTCATTCATCGTTGTGGTTGGCGTTGCCATTTACCAATTTGTTATTGTCGTGGTTGGTTTCGTCACTTCGAAATTGTTGACATTTACGTATTGATGATCCGCGAAGAAACTGATCGAAAAATTGGCGAGAGCTTGAGAAATGTATAAAACTTTTTTAAATTGAATTTTAGGAGAAACATTTACTTATTTGAATGAAAGCAAGATTTAATTTAAGCTAAAGATAGACAGAGAAAGAGAAAGCCAAAGAGAGAAAAATTTTTTTAATTTTAAAATAATATAATTTTTGTTTATTTTTTTATTTGATTATACTCAATACCGGGCGAGATAAAACTCTTACGCCCTTTCCCATTTTTCGACAGGGTGCACTGGTAGTGCCTTTAACCTTATTAAAAGTATCCACCACTTCATTTATTTTTATGAAATCTTTTTGACGAATTAGTAATTATTTTTAACAATGATTTTGAGAAAAGATTTCTATTTTATCTCGATTCAATTTTAATCGTCCTTCCTTTTTTACACACTTCTATTTAAATTGTTTGTGTTTATTCCTCGCGTCATTAATTTTTAAACGTGATTTAATTTCCGGAGATTTCTTCTGATGAAGAACGTTTTCATCGGTTTTAATTTCCGGTCATGATTATGTTGATTGATATGATTATGTCATGATTATGTTGATGTTGAATGTATTTTATAAGTCCTCCTGTTTTGTATGTTTTGACAATACCGTATAAATTCGATTAATTTTCTTCTTCTTTAAAATATTTTCTAACTTCTTTAATATTTCCTAAAAATATTTCCTAAACATCTTTAAAGTATTCTTTAAAAATCTTTAAAGCCTTTTCGAATTTTTTTCTTATTTTTATTTTAAAACCAGCAAAATTTCTTCACCATTTCAGATCCTTAGGATTAAAGTAGTAATATTTTGGATTATTTCCAAAAGCCCTGCGTGTTATTTTGAGGGTCCTAAGATGAATAATTTGTCACAAAAAAAGAAATAGTTTTGACTTTAAAGAAAATCCTCTGGCAAAGCAGTCTTCTTTAAACGAGCTTTATTAGTTTTTGTTATTGCTTTTGCGATACGATATATGATTACCGCACACACACGTACACACTCGCACCCAACTTTTATAAATTTCTTATAAAATATATTGTGTCACCATTTTTTTCTTGATTTCATCGAACTAAACGTATATGATCACGTTCAAGCTTGCGATTTCCTTTTCCCTTTCATTCTTGTAAAAGCCCAAAGAAGACGATAAAGAAGGCTGAGGAGAAAGGGAAGTCTTTTACTTACGTATCCTTTAAATCTTTCTTGTATGCACTATCTATACGTTGTCTTGGAAAATGAACTATACGTTGGTCCTGGAGGCAAAAGAAAAGTGAAGAATTTCTTTGAAATGAATGTCGAGAGAATTTTGATCCCGGGGAGTTCCATGCAATCGAACTAAGGCCTGCTGACGACGCATCACCTCCAATAAGTTTATGATTGTGGGAGCAGATATAAATTGTGTGTGTGTGTGCGCGTGTGTTGTATATGCGTGTGTAAGTATTTGCGCTTACGTGTATTTGTTTGTGTGTTTGTGTAAAAAATATGCAATTTGTCGAAAGGATTTCTGTGGCTTTAACAATTTCAACGCATTATCGCTTAAACAACGATTGCGATGTTCTTCAAACATAAAACTTTTTATCTATTTTTAAAATTGAATCAGAAAGAGATAGGAAAGAGATAGGCTAAAGGGAATCCAACAACACAAGTGAGTACTAGCACCATCAAATCAAACGTCCATCAACGCTTTTGACGCTAGGAGCAATAGCGTCATATCAGAATTCATTATATCGAGCAGAAGAGATCAGAAATAAAGTTGGAATAATAAGAGATGTTTTCAATTTTGAAAAAAAATTACTTTCACAGCTAAATGTTTCAGTGGATCAAAATACAGAGAGTGAATTCTTTGTGAAACTACGAGTTTAATAAAATTTACTCCAGAACAGAGTACTGAGATACTATAAAACCACTTGCTCTCTTTAGAAACTCTATAAAAGAGTTAGATTCATAGAAGACTTTCTCAAATTTCGAATCGACTGAAGAGGCTTTGTCCGTTTTAGTGAATTTTATTGAAGAATAAATAAAAATAAATATAAAATAAAAACACCCAAATAATATGTATTTCTTTTATTTTTTACTATTTTTGGAAAATAATTTTTGGAAGAAAAATAATAAACATAAAATTATAGAAGCACAAAATTAAATAACAAGCAATTTTCTAAATCAAAATATAGAGCAATAATTAATTTATTCACTAAGATTTAACGAATTATTTATAAAAAGACGAGTCATAAATATGAAACCATAAAATGAAATATAATTCAAGGCAATAAAATAATTGAAATGAATTGGATAATATTTTATATATTTTTAAAACTATTCGTATAATATTTAATTTATAACTTAACTTAATTTATTTATTTTAGTATTTTTTATACTAATAAATATTTGAAATAAAAATGTTTTCCTTCAAAGACGTTTTTATTTAATAAATATTTATAATTTTTGTATAATAATGGTTTTTATGAATTTTTTTTCATTTGATATAAAACGAATTTGAAAAATTGAAGTCCTCTCGATTCTCTTCTCGAACTCGTCGATAATAAATATCAAAATTTTTGTCTTCTGGTTTAAAAATCAATATTTGATGGCGATGTGTTTGCCTTCGATTTTGACGTCGAAACATTGACTTTCTTCATTGTATCCCCAAAAAGTTCATTCGAAGGAAAAATAGGGACAAAGAAGAAGAGAGAAAGGATGTAGAAGTAGAGAAAGTAAGAAAAAAAATCAAATACCAAATGCTTTTAGATGCTCGGGTTTTAGCTGTTATTGACTATCTTATATCCCTTATTCTCCTTCTTCTCCTTTAACTACGAATACTACTTTCTATTACCGAAAATTGCTTCAAGAATTTTATTGCATTCCGTTCGTGACGGAAGCAACAGCGCAACGCAATAGAGAATAAAGCACGAACGAAAAAAAACATTGATTTGGGGTTAAAGAAGTATCAAGAGGGATTTCTGGTAAAGAGGATTGAGCAGGAGAAGGAAGAGATTGCAGAGGAGGAAGAGATTGAAAGACAGAACTAAGGATAGGAAAAGGAGTGAGAAGCTGATATTCCTTAGATGGTTTTCGGAATGGAAGTAATAAAGTTTTAAAAATTCAATCTTACAAACAGACTTTTCATTTCTTTGCTTCCCGGTTGCCGCTACTTCTTCTTCTTCTTCTTCTTAAACTTGTTCTCCTTCTTACTTCTTCCACTCCTTTGCAATTGCCCGTGATGGTTCAGGGTTCGAATTAGTGCTCGATGTTGTTTTTGTTGCTGCTGTTTTTTATGCATTGTTCTTCAGCAGTGTAACAATTTATTATCCTGATTTAATGTTTAAACTTATTGTTCGTTTTCTTCTCACGACTAACTAAAAGGTATGAAGCTAAAGCTAAAAAGGAGTCGATGAATTTATCAAAAAAGAACAGCAAGGATAAAGTATTTCTCTTTTTATGACAAGGAATATTATTTTAATGAAAATAACAAATAAATTTAAGGCAAATATTTCAAAATGTGTTTAATGCGTTCTTTTTTGCTTCAACTAAAAAAAATCTCTTAAAAATAGTTTAACATGTTTCCATCTTTGTGAGACTTAAAAGAAGAGAGGATTCTCATTGTTTTTCCGTTAGATTTCTGGTTTCGTCTAACAGAATAAAGTCTCGCAAAATGTGGGCTTAAGTCTTTTAAATAGCTATTAAGGATGTTTTTATTCTTTTTATTCTCTTTTGTTCCTGTTGCATAAAATTTTTTTATTGCATTACATTATTAATATTATTTTTCTGAACATTGATTGATTTCACTAAATTTCATTTTGTCATTTTTCCATAAGGAGAAAAATGTGGAAGAGCAAAAGATAACTAAACAAATTCTATTGTCGAAAGTTGGCTGAGTTTGAGAAGAAGTCCTTTGGCGGTTTGTCTAAAAAAAATCATTATCAGTAACTTAAATAGAAGAAATATTGCAAGAAGAAATACAGACTTCTGCCATGTAAATTTGAGATATCACTGACACACGCACACATACACACATACATATGCATACATACAGTTTATATTACCATCTAATGAAATCTATTTAGTTAGACCTTGGCTCGAATTTTAACTTAAAGATATGAATATAATTTTTCATGCGAAGCAACAACAAAAGCTGTCAATCCGTTTTGGGCGGAATAATTAATGTTCGGTCTTAATCTCGAGAATTAGCTCGAACTTCCGAATAACCTCAAGCCACAATTCAATAGAAGAAGATTTATTTATGATGAAGGTATTTATATACAAACCTATAGTAGCGCATGACAGTGCGTTGTGATAGTTATAATAAAGATAAGAATAAAGAGTGTGATGAGAAGAGAAATAAGAAGAAGAATAAAGATAAGCATGAGGAGACGAGGAGACGACGGATAGAGAAAAGTATAAATAAGAGGCAAGGAACAGGTTAAGACCACAGATATGGATACAAAGCTAAAATGCAGAAAGATAAGAGATGTTTGGTATATCGGACGCAGAGATAATTTAATAGCGCAGTAACATCCACAGGCGAAAACTGAATAATAATAGCAACAACAACAACAGCAATAAAGAATAATATATCTCTTGATTCTAAAAGAATTTTGATTATAAAAAAACTAATGACATCGGAAAAAATATTTAGTAAGCAAGATAAAGAAAGATTTATCGTAAGAAAGGAAACAGCAGATGGTGCAAGAAACAATTTAAGAATATTTCAATTCTAAAAGAAAGGGAAGGGAAAGGGAAAGGGAAAGGGAAATTCTAAAGAAGGGGAAGGATATATAATTTCGACACATTGATTCCCAATTTTTTTATATTTCCTCTTCTTATGAAAGCGAAATAATTTTGTTTCTTAAAATCTTTCCATTGTCTGTCTATGATCGAAGGTGGTTGGGGAGAGTTTTCGCATCGATCAATTTAATGGTGTTCGCTTTTTTGGTAACCTCCGATCCCCAACAAGTTTGTATTGCCGAGTTTTAGGCGTAATAAAAAATTAAATGGCACTGACAAGGACAAAGGCTCAATAATTTACGACGGCGTGGTGTTACGACGCAGTGTATTAGCTGGGAGCGTATTTCTGGGAGCGTGCATGCGTGCGTACGTGCGTGTGTGGTGCGGTTGTCATTGCTTGTAGATAGATTACTACGAGTATAACTATTTATTTTCTTTTATTAACTTTAAACATCACAAAGGAAAATTTATTACTTTTAAACTTGCAACGATGTCTGCAAAGTTGCCTTTTTTCAATTCTGCCCACTTTTTGGCTAAACAGCGCGGTAAGTCTATGTGCTTGTGTGTGTTTGTGTGTTCGCATATGCGTATCTAATTTGACTGATTTATTATTTCAACAATTTGCAAATATTCATAAGGAAGGAGACCTTTTTAGTGTCAATTTCCTAAAGCCGCTTATTTTGAAAGTGATAAATATATTTGTATTTTAGCTCATTTCAAATATTTTCAGACCTGCTTTCATTGCAATAAAAATATTGTATAATTAAATCTAGTACTATCGTAATAGAATTAAACGTTTAAAATAGACTAGAAAATTATTTTTGCGTATTTTGAAAAGTGTCTTAAAATTATTCTAAAGAAAAAAGGTGTTTTTAGTTGAGTTTGTTCAGTTTGTTTAATTAATATATATTTCATTTGTGATTATTTTTTATTATTTGTCGTTTACTTTTAAATTATATCACGATATCGTAAGCATACTTATATAAATTTTAATGATTTTTAGAACATTCAGTTTAATTTTTTATTTAGACATTGCTTAATTTTTTCATTTCATTAATTTTAACTAATTTTATTTAGTTTTCACTTATTTTTATTTAACTTTAATTAATATTAATTTTATAGTAATTTGGTTTTTCATATTTATTTTTGAATTCAATTTTGAACGCGTCAATAAACACAATAAAGTTAATTTTCTTATCGATAAGTCCTTGAAACGAAAGATAACCCAATAAACTAAACCTTTTGTATGAATAATCACCACACATTTGTCTTGTTCGTCTTCTCCGAGTGTAATCAACTGTTCGTTCCTAACAAAATGACGATAAAATAGAATAAAAGGATAAAATATTTTGAAGGACGAAAGATAGGTTTTGTTTTATTTTTTGTCCTACAGCCATCTCCGGTATCGTAAAGTATTTGCAAAATCAATGAAATGAAAACAAAAAGAGCAGAAATATAAAACTACAAAGCAATTTTTGTGTGTGCGTGTGTGCGGCTGCGTGTGTGTGGCACTAATACAAACAAATACTTAAAACTACGCATATACCCATGCTATAGCACATACACACGAACACATACGAACGTTTTACGAACACAATGAATGCATCCAATCAATTATCCATCAATCAATCAATAAGAACGAAAGATTCTTGTATGGACTTAACAGGCGGATCAACCGTGGTAATTTGGGGAGGGGTCGGTGCGGATTAAATTTTGCAAGAAACTGCTAAAGAACGAAAAATCGACAACATAAAAGAAAATGATCATTTAGTAAACTTCGTTGATGCGCATACGTTTAGAAATGATATCGATTGTTTGGGAGAAGGACTAGAATTTTATGTTGTTGATTGTATGTATATGTGTGTATGTATGTATGTGTGTGTATATATGTGCATGTTTTTAGTTCGATAAGTATAAAAAATTTATCGTTATATCATTTTCGTGTGTGCAGTTTTTTCATTCTTCTGGAAATATATTTCCTTTTTTGAAATTATCTGTGCCAAAGATGAATAAATTCAAAAGCTTGGTGAACTATCCTATACCTGCTTCCACTTTTGCTTCATCTTAACTAAATTAATTTCGAAAATGGTATCGAGTGAGATAGAATAAATAATCTAGCGTTTATTTCATTCCTATGGATTTTCTGAGATTGTTGGTAATTCTAATAGAATTTTGGTAATCGGTAATGATTAATGAAGAAAATCTATTTTGTTCAAAATTTTATCTGAAATGAAGAAAGCATCCGTTGGTGTTCTTCATCGTCTTATTATTCGATTATGGCTTGATACCGTTTCGAGCAATTCTTCTCCAAAATAATTCAAAATTCTTTCTCTAGAATACTTTCTCGAGTAAACGAGAAATTCGATTTATACACAAGTGTGCTTGTTATCTATTACTTTCTTAGTTTGCTTATTAAACGTCATTATCATCATTTTTGCGTTTATGGTTATCAGAATTTTATGAAAGAGCTCGTCAGTGAAATGTTTGATAATCCCATGTTTCCGACTCCGATTCTACTAATTTTAATAAATATTAGTTTTTATTAAACAAACAAAAACTTATTCCCCGGAATTTAACAAAAACGGACAAACAAAAAATCAAGATAATTTATTTTGAACTTTCAACATTTCACCAACTCTAAAGTCATAGAAGATACCCGACTGGGAATTTGTAAAGAAAAAAGTTAGATGAAGAGGGAGGAATGAGAGGTCAAAAGGGAATTTCTTATGATTTTCGAAAGCGCGATAAGAATATTAAAAGAAGCGAACAAATCTAACTTTTACCCTTATGTCAAAATATCTCGAACGCTCTATTAGTTTCTCGCAAAACAGCAAGATACCTAAAAGAAAGAGAGAGAAAGATAGCTTTGTTCGTAAGGGAGATAAAGAAGAGGGATGTCAATTATAACAACAATAACAATGCAAAACAATCATGATCAGAATAATCACATACGCATAAACTAAAGAAATTTCTAGCACGAATCACGAACATGCAAACGCTATTTAAAAACATTGAAAACTTTTTGCACTCACGAGAGAAAACAATATTAACAAGATACACGAGATTAATTAAACCTAAAGAGTGATAAAGTCTGTGTGGGAGACAGAAGGAAAGGGTGAAAGTAAGGCTATGAAAGTGGGCTGAAAATAGAAAGCCATATAGTCCTCACGGCCTACTAAAGAATTAAATGAAATAAAAACTAATTTTGTATCAGTAGATTGTACAAACACACGTATACACGCACACGCAAACACGCACACACACACGAAGGCAAACCCTTTAGGGAAAAAGCAGGCTTTAGAGGACACAAAATCTAAAACAACAATTCCTTAATCTTTTGCAGAATCCCAAACGTAGAAAATAAATAGTGATAGTCGGTCATCGGGTTACTTTTAATGAACTTTATAAAAAGTTTCCAACAATTGTTCATTTCGATTAAGGCATTAAACGATTACTTGATTAGTCATTTCGAATAGATTTCTTCGATTGAGGATCTTCGAATCTGAAGCACTATAAGCTTCTTGTTCATTCATTTTGTTCCGTTTGCACTCTCTGTTATTCTTGTAATTCTTATCCACTTTTTTCCACTTTAATGCAAAACGAAGCCCACTCTTTTCCGAATTCTTTGATAATTTCTCCTGCAGGGAATTCGTCGTTTTCGATTCGATTTTTCGACGAACACGTTTAGATTCGGATCATCTTCATATCTTTTCATTTGCGTTAACCTTAGACCATCATTGTTCGCCGTTAATAAGCCAAATATTTTAAAGTCTAATATGCGTCGTCTCTTCTTCAAGCATTGGACACATTTCACCTCAAAAATTATTATCTATTCTCACAAAACGTATATATTACGTACCTACACATAAACACAAATATGCGCACACGCATAAACACACGCACAAAGACCCATACACACATATACAAACTCATTTGCTTTAATTCAGGAAGTTCTATGAGTTTCTGAAACGAATACTCACTCGTATCTCATAACGCTTTGTTTTTATGGAGGTACATTTCCATCGCGACATCTTGACGCCCCAACGTTTTCGGCGTCACAATGCAGTTTTCTCAACCGCAATGCATTTGCGTGTTTGAATAGCGTGTCTTAGTCTACACAGTCCTTACGTTTCGTCGAGCGGAATGTAGACGGAGAGAGGGGAAGGCATGGAATATCTGACAATGGTCTTTTTATTTGAGTGTGGCGACATCTTTTGACGATACGTTTAACTTCAGTTGATTTCGTGGCACGAATAACTTTTCTAAGAAATCACGAAAAGTTATGAAATGTTGTTGATGATGATGATGGTATTTTTGGGTGTCCTTGTTGTTGTTGTTGGGGATATGTGTTATTACTTTTGTTGTTGTTGTGATTGTTATAATTGCTAGTGGTTGAGTAGCGTTTCCGCAGTCGGGGGCGGTGGCGTTAACGATGACATCAACGGAAAACTTTCAATGAGAACAATTTCAAAATCAACTGCATCTGCATCTTCTTCTTCTTCTTCGGCGAAGGAAGTATTACATTGTTACAAATTTAGTTTTGAACAATATTTTATGTGTTGTTATTGCAATAGATAGCATATGCGCAATCGAATTAATTTGTGAAGGTTTACTTTTTGAAATTTATCGCCGGGTTACGACGCGAATGAGATTTCTCTAACAAATTTTCAACTTTTTTGTGGAAAATTTCTGAAACGATTAAAAACCATAAAAAAAAATTTTGAAAACATTTTGTCTGAAAGTTTCGTCAAAAATTTTAATATATTGATTGTTTTTTTAAAATCGCGATGTAATTTTTTATAAACATTATTTAAATTTTTGCAATTTATTTAAATTTTAATTCAATTTTTCTTCCCTCTTAGGGCCATCATTTCAAAAGGGTTCGATGTTTTTCATTCAATTTTCATTTCAATGCATCTCAATCCATTCATTCATTTATAAAATTTCAATCTTTCAAGTCAACAAGCCTTCAACCCGTCATTCATTTATTTCTTTAGCAATCCTTCACCAACATTTCACTCAATTCCATCTATAAATTTAACCCACTTGCGACACATACACACACCCACGCACACACACATACATATACATCTGCGAAGTAGATGTGAAGTCAACTGAATGTAATTTATTTAATTTAATACTGACGGCTGTAAATTTTTCTGAAAGATATTTTTTAACCTCGTTCTTTTTTTGTTTTTGGTAACACCGTTAAGCACAATTGTTTATTGCTATTTTTATTCGTTGTTGTTGTTGTTGTTGTTGTTCTTATTGTAATTGTTTTATCGCATTTTGTGTTCTACCTTCATTCATTTGTTCGTTCGTTTCGTTGCAGTGGCTTCCCGTGATTCAGCGTCAAGCAGCAGCAGCACCGGCGGTGGCAGTGGCAGCAGCAGCAATAGTGGCTCAGGGGGAGTGGGAGGGCAGCCAGGTTTGCAAAAGTACCCGGTACTGGTTTTTGTTCACGGCGAATCGTATGAGTGGAATAGCGGTAATCCGTACGATGGCTCGGTGCTTGCGAGTTTTGCCCAAATTCTGGTGGTCACTATTAATTACCGTCTCGGTATATTGGGTACGTTTATTTACTGTTGCGGAGGCGTGTTGGTGTGAATTGTGAACCAATGAATGCGGCCAATTAAATTGATCGTTTAAATTAATTTAACGATAAAAAATTATTTGTAAAAATTATTTTATGCATTTGATTTTCCTTTTACGTTTATCCTTAGGATTCTTGAACGCCAACACCGATCGCTACTCGAAGATACCCGCGAATTATGGCCTGATGGATATCATTGCGGCTTTGCATTGGCTAAAGGAGAATATTGCCGCTTTTGGTGGCGACCCACAAAGTATGACGTTGGCTGGTCACGGCACTGGAGCGGCCTGTGTGCACTTCTTAATTTCGTCAATGGCCGTGCCCGAAGGTATTTGTTTGATTTGTGCGCGATGGATAAATTGTAAACGTACTTAAGCGACTTTGCTTTGGCAAGTGGATTGTTGTTAGAACGTGCCAATTATTTAGGCTCTGTTTGGATGCTTTGTTTCGTTCGTTTGTTTTATTCCTTCATTTGACGTCGCTGTAACTTATCATCATGTCGTTCGGTTTTGATATGCTTTCCAGGTCTGCTTTTCAATCGTGCCATTCTGATGTCCGGCTCCGGTTTGGCTCCGTGGTCGC
Source organism: Physocephala rufipes (assembly GCA_963966595.1). Lineage (NCBI taxonomy): Eukaryota > Metazoa > Arthropoda > Insecta > Diptera > Conopidae > Physocephala > Physocephala rufipes. Next base: position 5,025,575 of record OZ016501.1, on the reverse strand, counting down.
TAGTCAGTAATCCGGCAAAATACGCTGCTATAGTTGCGCATCATGTAAACTGTGCCGGTGATTTGCCACATGCGATGCTTATGAAGTGCCTGCGTGATCGAAGCCTCGACAAGTTGTTGGCGGTGCCGGTGCGACAACCGGATTTTGGTTTTGCCTTTGGTCCAAGCATCGATGGAGTGGTCATTGATGGCGGCGATTACGTACCGCCCACTTTGAGTGCTAGTCGAGCACAGGCTGCAATGTCGGCAGGAGGAGGAGGAACAACTTATGGATCAACGATAAATGCTGGCGGTTGGGGTGTGCCAGGACAATTAGAGAATAAGGGTAAGTGTCCGTGGATGCCTTTATGACTCCTTCATTACGTGCTCTAATTGTTCGACCGATTTCCTCTTGCTCTCTTTCAACTTAGAGGGCATTCGTTCGCGAATTATACTTTAATTAAACTGTTCTAAATCCACAAAACGCTTAACAAGAGTTCATTTTCTTCTCTTTCCCCTTACCACAAATATTTCCATCTGGCAACATCTGGCGTGACTGGTTGATGCGGTGTTTTAATAAATTCAGTTTTAATGAGGAAAACAGCGATTAACAAGTTGTCGAGGTAAGTGGCTAAGCGATGAAAGAGAAAGAGAAAGAATGAATGAGATCCCAAACATACCTGCTTTGCTCTTCAGACTTCCTCTCACACTCCTTCACACTCTCTTAATAATTACTCTCTCTTTTTCTCTCTCTCTCTCTACCTTTCTTGAGAAGCAAATATTCATATGCTAAGCAATTAAATATTCCATTAATTCGCACACACAAATCCACGCAAAAACGCACACACGAACAAACTCACTGCAAATATTAACGCCATTTTGAATTGCGTGAACACGTACCAAACCCTCTTACGCACACTTTAACGAATCCTTTATCGCGAGAACTCAATCGATGTGTGTCACGTGTGTGTGTGTAAGCTGCGTGTGTCGTTGTAACTTCTAATGTATCCGAAACCACTACTTTTGCGCATAGATGGCTTGTTCGTTTTCGATTAATTTTTGCGATCGAAAATTATATTTCTTGCAAGAAAGAGAAGGACGAAAGGGATGAGTGGCAGAAGGAAAGGAAGGGTGAAGGGCTGAGGGTCGAGCTTTCACCCAATTTGACATCGCAAAATGTGAAAATGATATCCAGAAAGAGATTCTATTTTAAATTCTAAAAAATGCGAATTATTGAATATATAAATAATGACATTTTAGACAAATATTATAAATGATAAATAAATAAAATTTCAAATTTTATAGCTAAAAAAATATTAATCAAATATAAAATAAAAATAGTATGGTAAAACATTAAAATTATTAAGAAAAATAAATGTCAAATAAATATTAAAGAAGTCATAATAATACAATAATTGCCTTTATTTTATATTAAGAAGTATTGGCAGGGATAAAAACAAAAGCAGTGGAATGCTCGCACATGAACACACATGCACACATACTCACAATACATGGAAAAGACATTTAGAAGTGTCGTAAATATATTATTCAATATAATGGCTGTAACAATAACCGAACAACAACAACAACAACAATGTTATTAACTTCGGAAGCAAAAATAATAAGAGATAAATAAAACAAATACGAAATGGAACGAATACGAAACCGATAACGATCAAATATTGATTGAGCACAATTGTCGTTGAATTTTGTCGTTATTATTATTTTTATTATTATTTTTCTTATTATTATATTAAATTATAACTGCTGTAATTTTTTAAGTTGCCGATTTAGTCGTGTTGTTGATAATTTTACTGATATTGTTGTTATTGGTTTCTTCTATCTGACGATATTTGTATTTTTGAAATGCGTAAATAATAAAATTTGATACATTATTATGATGATGATAGTCTGTTATGATACTCAATTTATTACATTGGTGCGAAGTTGTTGTATCGTTGATGTGTGTATAAGTGCACGTGTGTGTGTTTTTATATATATATCCATTTCATTCTCTTCCTTTCTATCCATTTTTGTCATGCATATGTGTTTTATGTATGCGAAAGTGTATGCATGTATATTCGTCCAAATACTTGCTTCATTTCATTTCGTTAAAATAATATTCTAAAAATTAAAAAAATATATTATTTTACACGACTAATTAACAATTATTGAAATCTATCACCGTCGAGAGAATTCAAAACCAGATTAAGAAGAATCGATTTGATTTTTCATTTATATCTATTTATTCGTTTAGAAATTAACAATATATGTATATTCTTGAATGTGTGTTTCTACGAATGTGTTTGGGTTTGGGATATATTAAATATATGTATGAAATATTTCATAATTTATACCAAGACAAATTAGTCTTGATTTAAGCAATTATTAGATAAAATTTTGGCATAAATTAGAAAGTTTTGCGTATGTATGTGTGTCTCGGTGCTTGCGCTTTTGTAAAATAAAAAATTCTATTTAATTGAAAAAATTAATATTATTTCTCCTCATGAATATATTTTCACTGTATTCGTCCTTAAAACGTTATCTCATGAAATAAATTATTTTGCGATAATTGATTCAGAGAACATTTGTAGATGTTCAAGAAGGATTTTAAAATGTCCTTAGCAGAAGCTAAGCATGCTTAAATATAAATTATTAGTAATACGATAACAAAAAATACATAAATTTATTTTTGTGGATTTTTCCTTCCTTATTTCGTTCCTACGCATTTGATTTAACGAAATGCTTCCTTCAATTCTTTTTTAATCACAATAATGAATTTCACTAAATTTCAGAAATGAAATACCTCTTAAGTATTTTTCTTTTTGTGAAGACCAGACTTATGATATTGCGCATAACTCCCACTCATGAAACCAAATTCAATAATTAATGATTAGTCGTGAATCACATGCTTGTGCGGGTATTACGCACACAAACATGCACAAACGATTACACCATTTTTACGTTATATTTTTCTAAATTACATTTTTTTCATTATTCGTTCATTTCTTTGCAGATACGACTTGCTGGCGGGTGTGACACGCGCCGAAGCCTTCTTCTCCTTCAATTCCGGTGACGTCCAATACGGCATCGAGGCGGATCGTCGCTCGAAAATTCTTAAAGCCTACGTACGCAATACGTATACGTATCACTTGAACGAGATCTTCGCAACGATTGTCAACGAGTACACGGATTGGGAACGACCGGTACAACATCCAATCAATATCAGGTGAGTAAGAGATTGAAGGAGAATGAGTTTTTAAGAGAAAGAGAGGGAGATAGATTTGCATGGCACTTGAGCAAACGAAGGAATGAATGAGTGTTTGAATTAATGATAGAACGCGTTACGAAGCGATGGGGTCGTAGTATCGAGGTTTTTACCCACTAAAAAAAGAATGGAAAAGGAGGAAAGACAAAAGGGAGGAAGACAACTCTGAAATATGATCACTAAAAATTGCGAATAAAAAAAATATTTAAATTAATAGAAATCTCAATTCGAAAATTTCAATAAAAATAAATTCGTTTAATTCGATTGAATCGATGGATTTATCGGTCTCACTAAGGATTTCAATGGCTTATTGGATTTGTCGGAATAGTTGGATGAGTTGGGGGAGAAGGCAAAGAGGGAGACAGTGCCAGAGAGAAGGCTTTTATCATCGTTCGTTTCCTTCCATTATGCGTCTGATTTAATTGTCCCCATGCGAAAATGGAAACGAGCATGTGCGTGAACTTTTCTATTTAAATTCGTTATCTGCATAAAGGGTCTTAAATAAATACGGTGGGGTTTGGGTAAGCTATTGCTTGTTTCCATACGATTTCATTTTAATGGGCACAATGTAATACATTTTTAAAATTTTGTTTTCTGATAGACTTTACCGATGGACTTTCCTATCCTTGGAATGAGTTAGAGAATTTAAATTAACGAAAATTAATTTGAAGAAACTGCATGTTCGAATTCGAATTTTGGGTCTTCTGGATCATAATGAAGAAGTCTCTTTGAGTAATAATGGTTTTTGACGATTTCGTTATTATGAAATTAATCGTTATAAATATTAAATTATATCGATGTTGCATAACTGCCTTTCTGTCTATGAATTATGAACGATTAAGCAATTGACAAAAGTTCTTCATGGATAAGGAGAGAGAGAGAGAGAGAGGAGTGAGAGAGAGTTGCGTGAACTTGGTTTAGGTTTGAGCTTTCCTCTAAATTGCTTACACTTACGTTAATCCTTCAACATTTTCAAGCATTCGTTAATTACAATAATTTATCTTGGCTTCATGGGAAATCCTTTAGAAGACTATTTTTAAGTTTTTTATAGAGTTTAAATAATTTCAGAAGTGTAAATCTCAGTTGAAAAACACCAAGTTTGGTTAGTTAACCAACTAACCAAACAACTAACCGTTAAATCAACCTTCCACTAAATCCACCAAACTTGTTTCATTCCTTCGTTCTCTTTTCCACTTTTACAAGCTGTTTGTGTTTTTGTTGTTGTTGTGATTATTGTTTGCATTAGCTTTTGCTCGATCCATAGAGATTTGGAAACTACGGAGAAGAAAACACTAGAAAAGGCTTAATGCAGCGAAGTGCATGAAAGCGAGTACGCCGATATGCGTTGGCTAGATTTTATCGTAAAAACCTAAATCAAATCGATATACGTTACACGTATACATGTACAAATTTGTGTATGCACATACATACACACGTAGCAAACGAAACTCAGTCAAAAAATTTCTGAAAATTGAAATAATTTTGGCAAGGAAAGGCAAGATTGGGAGGAAGGAAACACTCTACAAAATTACCAAAATATTCCGTATAGAAATTTCATCTATTTTCGCCTTAATGCACACAACGCACACACACATGTAGTTATTTATTTATTTATTTATTTATTTATTTATTTATTTATTTATTTATTATTTATTTATTAACGGTTTTGTCTTAGTAATAGCTAGAAGGGGTAAGGTGGATAAATATATCTTAAATGTTAGTTCGCCATTTTCAAATTCATCGTTATTTCTTTTGGTGTATTGATGGCAATTCTATTGATGGGCTCCGCTTCTCTCTTTACCTCATTTCATCTCTTTTCCTCCCAACCACACTCCACTTTACTATTTCCTTCTTGCTCACTGCGGTTCCGGAGTTTTCACTTGGAGTGCTCTCAAAAAGTTTGAACGCAAAATCTCATCAACAGAAGAATGTGCAGAAGAAGAAGAATGTGGGGGGCGGGAAAGAAGAACACATTACAAATGAATTGAATTCGTTTAACGCAGACGGATGAATACAAAAGACTTGGTTTGGTTAGTTTTAAACGACCTCCAACCTTTGATTAATATAAAATAATTTAAAAGGAAAATGAATTAATTACGTGAATTACTTCATAATGAAGTTATGGGATAATCAACGAAAACGCATTCATAAGTTTTAATTAAGAAACGTTTAAAACGCAGAAATGGGTCGAAATTAAAATGAATAAAGAGTTCCTGCTTTACAGAATTTCGATAATCATTAATTTTCTTTCTTAATTTCTTTCTTTTTTCATTTTCTTTCACAGAGATGAAACTCTGGAGGCATTAAGCGACGCCCAAGTTGTGGCACCAGCAGCTCAAACGGTCGACCTGCATTCAGCGGATCATCGTAATTCGTATTTATACGTCTTCGATTATCAGACAAAATACGGAGATTATCCTCAGGTAAAAAAATGATAAAAATAATTATGAATATTTTCTCTATCCTACACAATTGAGAATCCGTACTGGAGGAGGGGATGATGAGAAAGGGAAGATGTAGTCCTGAGGAAAAAAGCTCTTTAGCGGGTTGTGTCATTTTACCCCGAACGTGTTAACACTCACCACACCTCACCGATTTTTATTTGTACGGACGGGCTTTCAATTGAATTGAACCGTTCTGAAGTTGCACAGATATCCCTTTCTCTGTCTCTCTTCCCCTCTTTCTATTCTGCTATTACGCTCTGCTTTAGCCTTCGTAATTCATTTCGTCATTGGTTTTACAGCGTCAGGGCTGTATTCACGGTGAGGATCTCCCGTACATTTTTGGGGCTCCGCTTGTGGGCGGCTTCAGTCACTTCACCCGAAACTATACCAAATCGGAAATAGGTCTGTCGGAGGTTGTGATGCTTTATTGGGCCAACTTCGTACGAACTGGGTAAGTCTTGGTGACGCCGTTGAGCGTTAGGAGAGTCCAAAAAGTTTAACAAAATCCTATTCATTAAATAAATCCTGATCTTTTCATTGACCTTTTATTTCAATAATTGTTTTTTCTCTCGACCCGAACGAACAGAAATCCGAACGAACAACTAGAAGGCGATCACGGTAGTCGTCAGGAACGCAGTCGTTATAAAACCATCGATTGGACGGCATACGAAAGTGTTCATAAAAAGTATTTGAATTTCGGTAAGTTCGGTGAAGTGAAATCGCTTGAAGCCGAGCGACCATTGTCCAATTGGATTTTCTTAGAAGGGAAAACATCCACAAAAAACACGACTTAAAACTATCCAAAAATTCAGAATTATACTCAGTTATTATTTTTAACAGCTCTTGTTCTTCTACTCCAACTTTTTCTTGTTCTTCCTCTTCATTTTTCGTTGATTCTTCTCTGTATTTATTTGTATATTCTTTGACCAGATACCAAACCGAAATTGAAGAATCATTATCGTGCTCATCGGCTCTCTTTCTGGCTTAATCTCATACCCGATTTGCATAAACCGGGTGGTGACAATGTGCCCGCCTCGCATCATCAGCTTCACGATGACGATGATCACGATGACGCCAATGCCGCATCCAATCTCATACCCGGCGGCGACTCGGGGGTCATTCGGCCTTTAAATCCGCCATATCCGCCGCGGGCCGGCAGTCAAAATGCAGCCATGGGCAACTTTACAGTCTTCACCAATCAAGTGTTCTCCCTACTCAACCTCTCTTCGCCGTCATCGTCGTTGCAGCGCAATAGAACCCGTGGTGACCACATGCTTCACGACGACCTGTTGGAAGCGGGAGGTGAAGGTGGAGCAGCTGCTTCCGCTGCTGCTGGCGGCAATTCGCCTCAGGATGCCGATGGCTTTGCGGCATATTCGACGGCACTGAGCGTCACCATTGCCATCGGTTGCAGTCTACTCATACTAAACGTGCTTATCTTCGCCGGCGTCTACTACCAACGCGACAAGACGCGCCTGAGTGAACCGCGCTCGCAGACAAAAATGAAACGACAGGAAAACGGGCAGATGCCAAATAGTATTTGCGGTGATTTGGAAACACTGACGATTCATACGAAAAGCGATCCGGCAACGATTCTGTCGCATCATCACGCGTTGCAACACCATCAGTTGCCCCCACCCGAATTCGCCGATATACCACATCGTGCACCGCCACCGCCCAAACATTTGAAATCTCTACAAGACGTTGTCGCGAGCGGTGGAGTGGGTGGCAGTGTTGTTGGTCTGATGCCACCACCGCATGCGTTGCAAGTGTTGGGGAACCAGTGCGGCACGCTGACGAAGAAGAGTTGCATGAAACAGACGCAACAACATCAACAGCAACAACAACATATTGTGGCACATCATCAGCAACAGCAACAGCAACACCAGCAACAACAACAGCAACAGCAACAGCAACAACACCATTTGCCAAATCATCACAATCAAAGCATGACCACGACACTAACGACCGTCGGCTTAGGAGCCGGTCCACCGAGAACCGCAACAACATCACCACCACCGCCGCCACCGCCAGGCTTAACGTCTCAACAAATACACGAACAACACCAACAACACCAACAACACCAACAACACCAACAACAGCAACAGCAGATGATGGATGAGCTGCGCGTGTGACATTAATTGACCGTGCGCTTCAAATGTGATCTCTAAGATTGATGGATTAACTGATTGATTGATTGAATTGACGCAAAGCGTTAAAACCGTGTAAAGCGTAATAACGCAAGTATCAATGTGTTTGTTTGTGTATAAGTAAATGTCTGCATCTGTGTGTATGCGTGTCAACTGGTTAAGTATGAAGAAATGATGACGGCGATTCCTAATGTTTTTATTTTTGTAACTGCTTACGATGGTAATCGCTACACAATAGCAATTCAATTAACGAAACAACAACAAAATTAAGAAGAAGAAGAGCTAATTCTACTTTAGAGATTATATTCAGTGCGCAAATTGTGTCTTCGAGTCTTATCAAAAATAACAACAAATAAACAAAACAACAATAGAAACAACAAACAAACAACCAACCAACCAACCAACACAACCAATTTCCACGCAAAATTGAAATCATTTATAAAGAAATGAATAAAAATTTATGGCGATAATTAATTACGGTTCGTCATTTAGTCGAAGAGAAAACTGTTATAGAAATATTATTAGAAGTTATTTAATCGATTTTTACAACAAACACAAAAACAACAAGAGTAAGAACAAAAGACACACGGAACACACTTAGTATTGGTTTTAGTAATCGATAAAAAGATACTTAATATTTTTTTATTTTTTGATTTTACAAAATCGTTAGAGCTTTTATCGTAAGATTTCGTTTTATAATTTCCAGCGAGTAAAAACATGACTAAAAATTCTTAAAAACTTTTGTATAAACCATAAAGTACGAATTAAAAATGAATTTGTTATTAAAAGTAATTTTTGTTGATTTATGATAATGTCATAGAAACTGTTAAATAGCTGTCCAATATTTGCACATCTGCCCATCTTGATCTACTTATGCGCTGTCTTGACTTAAAAATTTAGTCTTCATAAGTTAACTTTTCTTAGTCTTTTAGGAAGAGTCTGAAACATTAAAGTGCTTCTATTTAATATTTTCAATAATCTTTTTCTCTTCTCCTACTTAATCACTTAATCTTCTTCTTCTCTTCTGTTCCATAGAAAAAGTTTTATGATTTTTTGAACATATTTTTCTTTAAATATTCTCTAAATGTTTTTCTGTGTGCTTAGGCAAAACTCAAAAATTTTCTAAGAAAAAAGTGAATATATTTTTTTTAAAAAATTCAAAACTGACCAACACTGCCAGAAAAAACTTGGAAAGAGAATATATTTTAGACTCAGTTTTCAATATTCATTAGAAAATGAAAAATTTTTTGATTTTTTGATAAATTCGGTCATTTTTCAAACCTGTAACCAAATTAAGAAATAATCATAAATGATTATTTCAGCGCAATAAATGTGCTTGTGGTCTAAAATATGTCAGCACGTTTTTTATATTGCATTAAAATTTTTAACTAAATTCTCTCCAAACAATTTTCTCTTTAGCATTTTCTGTTCGAAACTTATGCAGTCTTTCAATAAAGCGGTTTCGTTTCGGCATGATTTTTCAAATTTGATCAAATGACAGGTTTTCCATAAATAAACTGGTTTTATTGTGACAAACGGCTGTTTGCTTGCAAATGTAAATTGATGGACTTGGATTAAAGAAGCGCAAACTTCAAACTAAACTTAATTGTTTACAAATTTATATTTTTATAATTTATAAATTTAAACACTTACAAGAATCAGAAAACAAGAATTGAAAAAATTACTATTGAATTTGATCTCTGCGTATTTAATTTTGACAGCATCGTATGGTATTTTTGTGTTTAATATGTATTTCTTTTTACGAAACTATCTGTAGAAATAACAAGGCAATGTAGTTGTTGTGAAAAGAACAGGGTGGTAGAACTATCAAGACCATTCAATATTATGTTTTAGGTTAACTGGTGACACCAATTTCTATGCATTTTTATTGGTTTTATTTTGTTCATGATGGCAAAAACCGCTTTATGGAAACGCCATTTAAGAGATTTGAATTTGCAATAGGATTATTTGAGAATCATTTATAGAAACAAAATTGTTATTTTTCATACAAATTGTTACTTTTTTTAATATTTGAAATACTTAACCCAGCACAATATTATTTATTTTCCCCTCTATTTCTGCACGCCTCTCCGCTCTAACAATTAAATTATTTTTTATTACTTTATATAAAATATTTCTATAAAATTGTTATTCCTCCAAAGACTGAACTTTTTTGTAAATAAAAACAAATATAAAATTAATGTAAAATTATGTATTTATATAATTGTATAATTCTATATAATAATATCAAGAGAAAATAATGTTAAATTATAGGAAGAAAATAACCGACAACATTTTAGTAGAAAATTTGTAAATATTCGTATGTGTTAGTGTGCTATGAAATTATTTTTTAAAATAATAAAAAGTTTGTTAAAATATAAAAAGTTAAATAATTATATTATATTAATTTTTAGCTTATTTTTCAATTTTTAATTATTTATCTAGATTTTTACATATTATTTTTGTTATTAACTTATTTGGATTTATATTCAATTGTATTCATTTTTCAATTAATAATGTATTTAACGTTCTCGAGTGAAGAGATCAACCCCTAAGACCAACTGAAATCAAAAAACTGTAGTGAGAAAACATATTTATTTGACCCCCACAAAGAAACCGAAAAATATTAACTGTAAAATAACAAAATATATATAAGAATATGATACAATTGGCCCTTTAAAACTAAAAAAATGCGTACTAAATTCGATGAAAACCGAAACCCGAATCGACATAAACCGGTTAAATAGCAATAAGTTTAAAATTTATGATTAGAGTTTAATATTTCAGCAGGAAATAGACCGAGAAGAACAACTATAATACAGTCACATATAAACATCCTAAATTTATAGAAGATTGTGAAATAATTTAGTATGAATTAAAATAAATAAGTTGCTAAGATAAGAAACAGGATGTGTTTAATTGAAAAGAAAAAACAATAAAAGACATTTAGTATATGCGAAAAAATAATTTTTTAAATATAAAAGAAGAAAAGAATACTCAGTAAAGCACTCTAATTTGTTTTAAGGATTAATAAGAAAAGTTAAACTTTAGAAAAATGTATAAAACAAAAATTAAGCGAACAAAACCAAAATCAAAAGAATACAAACTTCAAAACGTGGTATCTAAATTATATTACACTATATAAGAATAAAAAATAAATGAATAAAAAAATACAATATAATATAAAGAAGGAGACATGTGTTTTCTTTCAGCTTTCATTATTTTACGAATATTAGTTTTCTCTTAAATAACGAAAGAGAGGAATGACGAGAAACAGAAACAAAGCAGTTCGATTGTTTCAGTTTCATTCTATTGGACATAAATTTGAAGCTTAATCGTAGGTCCCATCGGTACTTCCGAAAACATTGTTCACCCAATTAGACTGCTGTAGGGCCAGTAGAGGCTTCAAAGGCACAATCAATCAGAAGGCTACCGCCAATCTGAGGAATTGTAAGCTAATGAACGTTGAGAATTTGTTAGCTTATTTCAAGGAGAAGCCAAGTAATGGTCCACCCTCTAATGTTGTTTTAAGAAAGAAATCAAGGCCAAATAAGAGTGGAAATTGAGACTAAATTTATGATGGAAAGGAAAACAATAGAAGAAAGAAAACAACAGAATGAAAATAAGTAGAAGAAGCCCTAAATGCAAGCCGTTGTAAAGCAAAACCAATGATGCCTCCTTCTTCGACGTCCCTAACGAAAATGTTCAGCCCTTGCTCTAACGTCTCGCTTGTCGTCGCGGGCATTGCTATTCCAAATGTTGTTGCTTTTATTGTAGTGATTAAATTTTATCGCTTTTCGTTCCGGTCACGCAATGAAATCTCAAGAATGCAATTCATTCGCCAATGTATGAGATTGTATTGCAATAATAATTGCAATGACATGGCAACAATTTCAGTAGTAATAATAATAATAATAGTACCGAAAAACAACAACAACAACAGTAACAACAACAATGACAACAGCTATTGCAGCTGCTATAACCGCAGCAACAAAACGTTAATCAATTGTTGTCCGTAGTAGTTTCTGGTGTAGTTCTGCTTATTGTTGTTTGTCATACAGTCGTGTAAGATATTGTGTTAATATTGCCATCGCATACGAGATTTAATGATAACGATTATCGGGGTTGCCATCAAGCCTTCGTTAGCTAATTAATGACTTAAGTGTCGCGCAACGGCGAATGAGCGAACATGTTAATGAGTGGAGGATACGTGCTGTGTGTTGGTCGCTTTCTAGTGTGCGTGTGTATGTGTACGCGTATATGTGCGTATCCTTTGTCATAAAGATGGTCGGGTATGTGCGTTTATAATCCGTGTGTGTATGTGTGTTTATAATCGGGAATGTAGGATGTCACAAATTGCTATTAATTTTGAAGATTATGATGGGATTAATTAATAATTACGAAATTACAATTAGCCTTTTAATGCTTGAAAGAGCATTTCAGTTAATCCGATAACATTAAATTATTTAATTCAAAAAACATTATCTGTTTTCGAAATTCGAATTCATCCAGAAAAATATATCTATTGGAGACTGATAATTTATAATTATATTAAAAATTTTCAAAGACAATTTTATTGGTAGACAAATTTTCTCAATTTGCGATGTAATCGCACTTAATTCATTAAACCTTTAATAATTACTTAAATGAAATGATCGCGAATGATTAGTTTTAGCACAAATACTGAAGCTATTCAAATCATTTGCGGATTTATGAATTTCAATAAAATAATAATCGTTTGCATACTCATTTTTTTCTCGTTTTTGTGGTTGTTTCTTCTAAATAAATTGCTAAAAACGCTGCATTATCATCGAAATTCATAAACAATTGAGCGTGACTCGTCTCATTCTCTTCATCATAAAATCATCAACGTTATCATCAACATCTCTGTCATCAAACCAATTTCTCTTTTATATCTCTCTCATTCTCGCACAGATACTTGCTTTTTCATTACATTTTTGCGTATTGGTGTAAAATTTTTCAAATGCAATCAATCATTCAATCAATTTAACTCATTCGAACACAAAATGTTCGCTACCCCGAGGGACGGGTTTACAGGTTTTTGGTTTTAGTTTTGGTTACACTTCGGTAATTTTTTTAGATGTATTTTAAAAATATCCATCACTATTGCAACATAATCTAAAAAAAACTCCTGAATAGCATTCATCAAATTAAAGGAAACATGGTTGAAACAAAGTATTCAAAATATACAAAATTTAAAATATCCAAAACTTTGTGTTAAATAACATAAATCGCAATAACTAGAAGAAACAGAATTTTCTAAAGGTTTGAAAGAGATTTCATATAAAAATGAAATGAAACCAAGAGAATTTTTTGGGAAATGGGGTAAATGTTTGTTGTTTATGCGTGTCGCCAATCCTTTTTAATTGTTCTCTTACTACGTCTAAACGAATGAGAACGATTGTCAGCAAGTGTTTGCTCTCTCATACACTTTTTTCATGTCATTGATATTAAGCAGCTGTCGAATTTTATAGAGAACATCCTTTAGTCTAAAATTAAATTGAAAGCAATACTAGAAGAATTTATTGAGAAAAATAATTCGGTACATAATTACTTTTTTCTTCTATGAAATTTACATTTCGCAAAGTAAACGAATAAAATAAATTGTAAGAAAAAAAATAAGTAAACCGAATTAAACTAAACTGAAAAGTTTATCAATAAAAGCAAAAGCGCTCAGCTCGCGTACGTTTTTTTCAGTTCAAATTGTCTAAAATTAGCAATTTTCAATTTTACTTGTCAAAACGTATAAGAATAATCCTCTACCAAATTAGCTTCTTGTTTTTCTTGTTCTTCTTCAGTTGCGTAACGACTGAGAACCGACAGTGTTGGGCTAATATTTTGTATCCTGTTTATTCGTTTGTTGCGAGTTTTTCGTTGGTGTTTTCGCGTGGTTATTACTTTACTTCATTTCCCCTCCCTTCCCTTTGGTACAGTTGTATTCGTTATTCCATCTTTTATTCCTCTTCTACATTTTTGCAAGCACTCTTTGGACATTTATGCTTTGCTTTAAAAAAGGTGAATAAAAATAGAACGAAATAAAATGTTTTTGAATAAGATAAAGCAGAATGGTTTGAAAGGGGAAAAAGAAGAAGAAGAATAAGAGTCAGATAAAATGTGTAATACTACGACGTGCATAGTATAATTGAATTTTTATTACAAACTTTCGAGAGCACTGAAAGAAATTTTTTAAGTAAAATTGGAAAAGTTTTTGTTATGAAAATGTATTTGCTTGCACTTTGTATTTTCTTTTAATCTCTCAATTCCGGTTTAATTTCATTTTATATTTTTCATTACTTGTTAAGTAAACATGATACAGCATAGACGACTAAAGGATAAATGGATGAAAAAACAGAAGGATTCAAATCGGAAGATGTCGTGTGAGATAATTTTATTAAATGAAAATCTTAATGAAGGGTTAGGCAAAGAGAAAGTGGTGAGAATGGAGAAAAGCTAAAAAAATAAATAGAGGATTTAATAATAATTATAACATAATTATCATAATCGGGATAACGGAAATAATGAGAAGCTAAAGCTGATGAATTTGCACAAGCTTGTAACCTCGAACATTTTGAAGAAGGAATTGAATTAAAAGAGAAGTTCTAAATTATTTATCCTTGGAAAATTGGTGAGTGCTTTTGAGACTTTATAGAAAATAACTACAGTAACATAAACGAGAATTTTCTAAATTAAATAAATATCGAATTAAACTTAGCAAATTCAGTTGTTTTCTTAGTGTCGATCTATCAAATTTGATTTCGTGAATTCCTTTTACCCCACCCTTCACCAAACATTCATGATTCCTGTAGCCGAAACCCCCACATTCCCAAATTCCATTCATTCATTCCCTCATTCTGTTCCCTGCGATCCATACTCTTTATCCTTCAATATTAATCACTATCATTATTTGCAATTACAAAACGAAGCCCTGACAAGGTTTATTACAAACTAACCAATACTGACTCGAGATACTCAAGCGATTCTATGATATAACGGCACTGCGTTGCTACGGTATTACTACGGCATTATTGTGACGATGATGGACATTGAAAAATTTGGTAGATAATCTCAATAGAGTCAAAGCCAGAGTCAGAAAATGGCTTTGTTGTGTTTTTTGTGAGACGTAGCTTAAGTCGAATCTCAAGTCAAGTAGTCAATTTTTGCCACAGCTCAAGAGTCGGTCCTTAACAGTATTTGGCTATATGGTATAAAATTTCGTAAGAGAAAGTACATTCAAACGATTTGGACTTGTTACGTACGTTTATTTCTTTAGAAATGTTTTGCTCCTACATGTTTTTACAGTTTAAGGTAGTCAGGAATTCAAACAAAGAATGAGATTTGGATCTTGTTAGATTTTGATAAACCAAAGGGATTTATTGACAATTAAATTTGACTGACATTCTTAAGAAGAGTATAACGGCGAAGAAGAAGAAGAATGTTAAGAACAAGGGCAAAATGATAAACTGGTTGTTTTTACTGACATTAATGTGAAACAGAATATTGCATTTTCCATTATTTTTTGTGTCTTTTGCAATCATACCATTCAGACCATAAATGCACACACGTACACAACGTATGGCAATGGACATTCCCTTTTCGTACCTTTGCCTCTTCGAAGAAAGTCGCAATCCACAAGGAGGTCTCACTTGCACACGTTAATGCTTCTAATGACATTCAGATGTTTTACTTTGAAAGCATTTTCCTTGTAACTTTTATATACTATAATAAAATTTATTTCACAAAAAGCATTATAAGAAATATTAAAACAAACAAAAAAATGAACTTATAAGATGTATGTATATTCTATATTTGAGAAAAATTTAGTTAACACATAAATAATGAGAACGAATTAATGACCGCAAGTGTGTGGGGGTGATCAATTCACAGCTCGTGCTCTTCTGTCCTTCCATAATTATGGATAATTAGATAAAGAGAAGAAGAAATTGAATTATAATTCGTAAGAGAAGCTTAACTTAATTGAAGAAGAAGAAATTAAGAAATGAAGTTGAATTAGTTGAATAATTGAATTAATAAAACAATTGGGAAGATCTGCCAAAAGACGATTAGGGAACTAGCCTTTATTGAAAAAATGTCTTACTGATTCTTTTGAATAATCAATTGATGATAAAAATTCTCATTAGCCGAAGTTTTCTCTTAATTTCTCCCTTTCCCTCCATTCCTCTCTCCCTTTTTCACTCTCTCTCTCCTTCTCCTTTTTTCTGTCTATGTATCTTCCTCTTTCGACTCATCAGAAATTCTTTAGGATTTTTCATTTTGTTTCTCGTCTTAGTTTTCCACCCATTTGTTTTCGAGATATTTTTATTGATGATGCCTTTTCCAGAACATATTTTTATAAAATTCTACCGCAAGTTTTGTAAGTTTTAATTGACTTTTTATGCTTTTTTTTGTTAATTACTTTTTTTTATCTCACTCAACACAAAACCCACCACACGGTCCACGATCCAACCGCATAACCACAAACCGTATTTTCCATCATATACTGAAACCCTTTCTCTCTTTCGGCCTCTCTATTACCATCTCTACATTTTCTATCTCTCTCTGTCTTTATAGTATTTTAACGAATTAATCAATTTCAGTTTTTTATATCTTAAATTTTTTATATAGTTTCCGGTCTTCCTTTTGATAGTCTTTTTTTCAAAAATGGTTTGAAACTGTTTTCAAAAGCAATTTCTGTTCGAGCGGAAATGAATTGAGATATAAGTTTTATTCAAGCCAAGTTGAAAGGAGTTGTTTGATGAGGAGGAGAAGTGAAGGCGGGGATGCGGATATTCTGACACGGGTGTCATTTGAATGATAGAGGTTTAGAGGTAATCAACATTTGCATAATAAATCCATTTTCAATTGATTTTCAATTTATTTCTTTTATTCTTTACCACACTTTTTCGTCGCTCGTTACCAAAATCCAAACTGACTACTGCGTTTTCAAACAAACGAACAAACGAACGAATGACCAATTGTGTTTTCTTTTTTTTATTGCAACCAAAATCTCATTTGACCCCGCCCCCTGAAAGAAAAAATCCAAATGGTATATTTTAGTTGAATACAGTTCAATTTAGTTCGTGTTCGGTTTTATTGAAATTCAATATATCCAAAGTTTTATTGCCATTAGAGCAATTTATTCATTACAATCAAATCATTAAAGTTTTTCGAAAATTTCGAAATTTGCTAACTCTTTGTTTTACGCAGTATTCTTTTTGACAATTATGATGACGATGATGATGTGTGTGTGGCGATGCTGAAATTAGTTTTAAAAAGATATTGCTATTGTTAAATGAAACGATAATTAACTCATCATTCGGTTTAATCTAATTTCAATTTCAATTTAGTATTCTCGAACAAAATGAAGTTCATAATTGTAATTATGGTAATAATGATGTCGCTTAAGATGATTATAAGAATGGCAATATGTTAAGGTAAAAATCAGTTCCAACATAATCTAATCTCAATTTTAGCGTTATTTAATGTTTTCGGACAAACTAGCATCATTTTCTTTAACACTAGAAAGACCGCAGCGGTCATTTTGACCGTTTTCTGATTTCAAGTGTCTATATCTTTTGCTTGGCTTTCGCGATTTACTTTTCCTGCCGTGACTTTTATTTATTTCTTATTATAAATTAAAAAATGCAAACGCGATGTATTTATAATTTACTTTGTGGGGTATTCAACCTGAAATACCTAAAAAGACCATTACGGTCAATTTGACCGCTAGTATTTTTACATTTTATATTTAAGGAAGGGCATTGATGATTGAATCACATTTTATTATTTGAAAAGAGAATGACGCATCTCATTACCAGGAAGCTTATTTCATAAATACCTTTCTAAAAAAACATGTTTTTTTTTTGGTTTTTCACAAGAATTCGATAATTGTTATCTTTCTAAGGAAAAAGGAGCTCCTTTACATATCTGAGTTGGAAGCGATTTTTATTGCTCTTATCATTAGAGTTTTATGGTACGGGATTTTCTGCTTTTTGAAGTAACGAAATGTATATAATGGAATCCTAGCGTGATTATGCATTATTTCAAACAAAGAGTTCAAAGCGTGAGGAGTGTATTGTCTAATAACCGAATTTTTGTGTAAAAAAAATATGAGTAAAAGAAAGATTCTATCGGATGACCAAATACGCGCTGAAAGTTCAAGACTTCAATGTATTGAAAGCGATCAGTCAGAGGTAGATGAAGATTTCGCAGCTGATAGCGACGTGGAATATTTACCGCCTGTTGATAATTCTTCGTCTGAGGAATCGGAACCTGATGAAAATCTTGAATGTGTGGCGTCAACTTCATCCCAAAGTCAAATTCCATCTACTGGTTCGAAGAGAGGTCGCCATTCAATCCGTAGATGTCGTAATCAACCAAGAGCGGGTTCGGTGATTCAAATCGATATCGGAAATACCGTATTTGGAAGTGACGGTTCTAAATGGATATGTGCAAAAAATTATTCTTGCACTTCTACACAACAAAGAGGACGCAGAAACTGCAGAAATATTTTGAAGGAAATACCAGGGCCGATTGCATATGCTAAGAGAAATATTCAAAAAGACAAGGTTTTAACTGCTTGGCGTTTATTTGTGAATGACAAAATTCTTCGCCACATAAAACTTTGTACGGAAACAGAGGCAAGACGGCAAACGGAGGACAATAATTGGTGCACATCGTTGCATGAACTGGATGCTTTCATTTCTTTGTTGTATGCTCGTGGGGCATACAACTTGAGCCAATTAGACCTAGATATTTTATGGTCAAACGTTTGGGGTCCTCCAGTATTCAAAGAGACAATGAGCAAAAACAGGTTCAAAGAACTAATGAAATATCTGCGCTTTGACCTGCGCAATACTAGATCCCAACGTCTTCAAACCGACAAATTCGCCTTAGTCTCAACAATTTGGAATGACTTTATGGAAAATTGTTATCAATGCTACATCACAGGCGAAAATTTGACTGGCGATGAACAGTTATTTCCTTCGAAAACTCGTTGCCCGTTTACCCAATATATCGCGAGTAAGCCGGATAAGTTTGGAATTAAATTTTGGTTGCTAGTGGATGTAGATGCAAAGTATTTATGTGCTGGTTTTCCATACTTGGGCAAAGACAATGAACGTATAAATACGTCTTTGCCGGAACATGTAATTTTGAAATTACTACAACCGTACCTGAAAAAAGGCCGTAATATCACAACAGACAATTTTTTTACATCACTCGAACTGGCAAAAAAATTAAATAAAGAAAATACAAGTATTGTTGGAACAATTAGAAAAAGCAGACGAGAGATTCCTGCAGTTCTGAAAGATATGCGAATTCCACTATACGAATCATATATATTGAACAATGACGACAACTTTACTCTTACTGTATATCAAGGTAATACATAAACCTTATTTCGTTTGTTTTTGAACCGTTAAATTAATTCAATTAATTTTATGTTATTAGGCAAAGGCAATAAAAACGTAATGGTTCTAAGTTCTCTACATTCAGTGGTGGAAATCGGAAACGATGCGAAACGACTTCCTGAAACCGTTTCTTTTTACAACTCCACCAAATATGGAGTAGATATTGTAGATCAAATGGCCCGGAAATATTCGGTTAGAGCTGGAAGTCGGAGGTGGCCTATGCATGTGTTTTATAATATCCTTGATTTCGCTGAAATAAATTCATGGATAGTATACAAAGCCACCACTGGGGAAAACATATCGCGGCAAAACTTTATTTTGAAGCTGGTGCTGGAATTAAGACAGGAGTATATGTCACACACACCAAACTCTACCGTAACGGAGATTTGTGGACAGGAAAATAATCCTAAAAATAAAAGACGTCAATGTCAAATTAATTTGAATTGTAAACAAAATAAAACATTTGAAATATGTAACACCTGTCAAAAGCCTGTATGCGGAAAATGCATAGGCCAGGTCACCAATATTTGTTTAAAATGTCTAAATACTACATAAGAAAGTTAAATTAATAAAAACTTTGTAACAATCTTTCATTTAAATGTACATTTGTATGCTTTACACGCTAAAAAGAGAGAACGGTCAAAATGACCGCTATGGTCTTTATAGGTATGTCAAAAACTCGGTCTTTCTAGTGTTAAAACCTATTCATTTTTTAACAATACCCTCTTTTAGAAGTTGTTACAGTTATTTCTCTGGTTGCAATTATTGCTTTTATTGTTTTACAACCTTTACTAAAATTTTTATTAATTTTTTCTGTGATTACTAATAACGCCCATTATTTGAGCAAATCTTTCTCATCGAGATAGTTTACGTTTCATCGTGGTAACTGTCGATATTGTTGTCACTTTCGTTGTCACGTTTTTTATTCAATTACAAGAAGAATATTTCCAATATCCAGAACAGCTTCTTGCTGTTATTTGTTGTTGGCTTTGTTGTTGCTCACTTTAGCTTTTGCCATGCCTGTAAATTGTCAGTTTTTATTGATTGATTTGTCATTTTTTTTAATGAACAAATTTTTATTGGAATACTTTATCGTAATAAACAATTGAAAATTTTACTTATTTTTTAAAAGCAAACGTATATAAAAAATAATATATATTTTTTAAAGAATAACTAAATGGTTTTAAATAGTTTAAAGGGAGTAGTCAAAGGATTTTTAAAGAAATCAAAGTTGAAAAACATTTTTTAAAATATTGAGGGCTTATTACGTAAAACGAAATGAATGGAAAAACTGTGACGCTGGCTTTGACATCTACTGAATTTGAAAGGATCAAACGAATGAATCAAACGAGTTTTTGTCTGTTGCTTATCAAAAAGCTGTCTAAGCAGAGAAACATAAAAGGAAAAGGAAACGCCTTCGTTTCGTTTTGCGTAATAAGTCCCGTAATAAGTTTTCGTTTTAATTTAATAAATTAATTTACCGAAAAGTTAATTAATTATGTTTTTTATTCAGTATTTAACATTTATTATTTTATTCATATTCTAAATTCTTTTAATTAAAATATTAATGGCAAAAACTTTAATGAAAATGTTTGGAATAAAAAAAAATCAAGATCAAATAATTCTCTAAAGTGAGGCGAATTAAAATGATATCACTTAATAATTTCAAAATCCAAAAATAACAAAACATTTTTTTATTATATTTTCCTTTTTTAAATTAGAGAACATCGAAATTTACTGGTCTTGCCTCGATGCTTTCTTCATCAGACTTCTTTCAAGTTTTAACAGATTGCTTCCTTATTGGCCTTTTATTGCTTTTGAATTGATATGATTTAGCAGTTTCGATATTAATTTTCTTTTGCCTGAAAATAAATCAGAAACTTATGTCTGATACTTTTCAAGTTCAAAAGGAAAAACTTGAACAAATCATGCTTTCCATCCTTGGGTCAATCTTAAAATTTTTAAACAACTTCCCCTCCTCTTTTTTTCGCATTATTTTGTTTCTGATATTAATTTTCTTTTTCTTGAAAATAAATCAGTTGTCGAAGAACAAATTTGATTCATCTGCAATATATACCCCCATCACGCTCCCCCTCCATCACCTTCATTCACAATTATTTATACGCATTCCGTGACAAAACCGAAACGGGTTGGGCGGCATATGTCAGAATTTTATGAATATATAAATTGACAAGTCTGTGTGTGTGTTTATGCATGTATGTGTGCCGTTGCGTTATTTGCTTACTACATTATTTTATTTGCTTACTACATCTGTGTTTTATTGAGGGATCTAAAAAACTTTCTACCGCAAAAACTAAAACGATAGAGTCGAAAATTTTCAGCCTTTGAATCGAATTGGAATCATATACGTTTCCGCTGCAAGAGCAAAACAGCATATATCAGATTTAGCTCTTTTCCTCACCGTATCCAATCCACATATCTTTCCAACAACTATTCTTCTTTCTATTCTTCTCCTTCTCATTCGTCCCTTCCAGCTCGTTACTTTCAATAGAGTCTTGTTAGTTTAAAAGATTGCTTGCAAGAAAGAGACAGAAATTTCTGAAATACTTTGCACTTATCTGACGATGTATGAGTATCTGCGCGCGTGTGTGCGTATGTATGTGCGGGTGTGTTTGTTTGTGTTCGATTGCGTGTGTGCGTGTATTTATCATCTATTTATCTCTGTGGTAAAACATGAGAACGGAATTTGACATTTTTGCCGGTCAGCTGTAGGAAGAAGAAGAGTATGATTTTTAACGAGTTGTTTCCGTCGCTGCTGAGGCGCTGCGTTGTTGGTTTATCTTGATATTTAAGCATTTTACTGAAGAACATGTAACCATTTTGTGATAGTGTAAGTGTGTGTGTGTGCGTGCTTACAATTTGTACAGATTCTCATAAGTGCCGGTGAGTGTTCTTAATTTAATGTGCACTTGAAAGGCGGTTACTCTCTCGGCAGATTATTCGAAAGTTCAAAAAAAACCACAAGAACTTTAAATTGAAATGTTTTCGTGGGTTTCATCTACCACCGCACTTTCTTACACCGTACGATAAAAGTATTGCAGCTTGCCGTCCTTTTATTACACTGAAAAAATCATTGTCTATAAAAAAAGTTTAAGAAATGTTTGTAAATATTTTATAATTTTCCCAATTCAAAAAATTGTTTTTTGTAGTAAAAAACACGTCATTGATAGTTTTTTAATTTATATTAAAGTATCGGGTATTTTCTATGGCTTTTCCAGACTAAAAGCTTTAGAAAAAAGTAGGTCTCAAAACCAAATTTTACTTCAATATTTCTGTGAAATTATTGCAAACTACTTCTATCACGATATCATTTACAACCTCGCCAATACCGTTTTTGTCAGTGATAGAAACCTCTAGCTTTTTTTCTTATTTTCAGTTATTATTTTTTTCAGTTCATCTGCCTTAAATGGATTTTTATGGATGAAACTTATCTTGATACTCAATGGAAACCCATGTACTCAATTCATGAACTCATGTTTTCAATGCGGTCGATCGGCCGAACGGTCGGGTCGGGTCGGTCAGCCGTGTCCTCTTCAGTTTCTGAAATTGCATTTGACTCCACTAAAGTGGTAAAGGTTAAAAGTTATAAAAATAATTTATTTTATAGAAAAAATGTTGGACATTTCTTCTGTTTCACAAAATTTTCGGTTTAAAGAAATCCATTTTTTGAATTTGAATTATTTTTGATGTTTCAATTTATACAAATCGAACACATTTTTAATTAATGAAAAGCCTGAAACTGATCTTACATCAATTTTGTTGGCGAAATTACTTTATTTCTGATTTTTGAATTTTATTAATAAACTTTTTGTTATTTCCAATATTTACACACAAATTCCATCCAAATGGAAAGGATATATAATTTATATCCCTTTAAGGATCCCTTTAAGAGAGGCGTGGTGTATATTGGAAAATATATTAACTCTTGCTTAGAATAACCTTTTGAGTTCTTTTGAGCTGTCTGTAAGTCTGTCTCTCCGTCCGCCTCTTCGTCGGTTTATCCGTGCGTCTATCTCTTTGTCTCAGTTTGAAGAGAAAGCAGATATTGTCCTTTAAAAATCTAAGATGTTAACTCTAAAACATGGGCGTCCAATGGGCATTGGATTTAAACCATACATTTCTATAACGTGCAATGGGCGTATGAGCACCAAGTCGTCAGGCCGATGTTAGCCGTTTTTATTTGCTGACTTTTAACAATTTCAAATTTATTTTTTACATATATTTTTACATATATTTTTCTTTTGTATTTATTCAATTAATAACTGATAACTAGCCAGTCACTTGGCATCAGAGTAATCATGTTTTAAACTGATTCATTGATTATGTTGTTATCTATTACATTTGTTGCTGACATTCCAACATTTTGGTTTTTAGGCCACGTGACTTTTGCAATCATTTGACAAAAGTGTCGCGAGCCACCAACAAACCCAATTCCATAATCATAAATATGTAAGGTTTATTGCTGAGCGGGTGACACTTGCATTCGCGCTAACGGTTCAAATGATAATCTACTTAATAACGATATGATATTTTATGCACGATTCCAGAGATTATGAGTTTAAAATTAAATGAATTCAAATCACTCCGAACGCTTGAGTTCGTAAAATTAATAGCATTATTAATTGACCGTAAACCGTAAATGAGCACATTCGGGAAAAGGGCGGTGAGGATTGTAGTAGCGACGAAAAAGCAATGGCGAGAGCGAGCTCATACCGAGAGGTGATGCTGAACGAGAGAGCGAGTAATAGCCTCAAACGTAATTTTATTGGCAATCTTTCGATCATAAAGCCGACATATTTTATGAAATAAATACACGTTTACAATTTTTTTCAAAAATATCGTAAATTTTTAATACACAAAAAATTATTTTCAATAAAGTGATTACAATAATTTGATTAGATAAATGTGATAATGTATTTTAATAATAATGGCATTCACAAAGGCGAAGAGCATGACAGAGAGAGAGAGAGAGAGAGGGAAAAGTGCTGCCATTACGCCATAAGTGTTGCAGTCCCGCCATAATAGAGAGGTCATGGTATGCTTCTTCAAAGTGAATACACATACATACACAGATTTCCGTAACCACGGGGCAACACATAAAGAGATTCTATTTCGAATTCTCAACGAAGGACCTCTCAATAAGAACAAAAAATAAAAGGAGAAAGAGAAAAGACTTAAAAATTGAAAATAACTCTAAATATAATTCAATTCCATGAATTGCTCCTCGGTTGTTCGTCACTGCGTTTTTATCGTGTTCGTGTATTGTGTCCTTGTAATGGATATTTGTTTTTTACATTCTACTCTGATTGTCATTTTCATTGTCATTGTAGTTTTTGTTTGATCTGTATTTCTATTTTGGTTTTTATTGCCTTCATTGTCATCATTTTGCTGCCAATTTTGTCCTTTTGTTTTATTTCGTATTTAAATTTTCAAGGATGTAAAGCAGGATACCATCGATGAAAGTAGAAAATTCAGTTTTCCCATTCAGTGGCACGTCGATTATGCTTTGTTGTAGCGCGCTTTGTGTCTCCTGTGTTTCTTCTTGTTATCCCTAAACCGCAACAGAGAGAGAGAGTGGAACGATATTAATGCAAATTAATACTCGGACATGCCCGTCTCAACACATATACGAAGAAGCAAACTATATCTGCATTTGATTCACGCAACGCTTACGCCTCTGAGAAAGCTACAAATACAAGTTTCGAGGTGTGATTAATAAATGTGCGCACTTTGGTCCCCAAATTAAATTTGATTCTTCTTTCTATCGAGAATTTTTGCTTTCTTAGACTTTTAGCTTTCTTTTAATCGAAAAACTTGTTTTTTTAAATCTCCAAAAACAAAGAAAGTAAGAAAAATGCAATGCTTTGCAACCAAAACAAAAATTGCTTCAGAAATAAAAAAAGAAATAAATATTCACTTACTTTTCGATCAAAACATTTTGCTCTATGTTTTGTGTTTGAGTTTATGCGTGCATACTTGGGTACGTAGGCCCATTTCTATGGAAATGCAAGTTCTTTTGCGCACTGAAATCCTCCCGACAAAATTCTAAACCTTCTAAACCTAAACCTGAAGAAACTCAAAGCACAAAACAGCAAAAAGAGCACAAAAGATGTTTTGAGAGTCTAGCAACGTTAAACATAAAACATGGAAGCATGATATGGCGTCATAAAATGATTCTGATAACAGTTTGCAAGCATTTGTGGTATAAATTGAAGCGATAGCATTAACGACACTATTAATAAAGAAAGAAGGAAAATCGTGAAAGACGAAAAAATATCACCCTTCCGAAAATTGTTTGTATTACATTGAAAAAGACCAAAATATTGTTTGACGTAAATTAGAAATCATGATTAAAAGCATCGGTAAAGCTCTTCCCTTTTTTCGTTTCTTCTTTATTTACCCGCTTTCTACCCTTCTTATCTACCTCCTCCCATCCTTCATTGCTTCCATCCTCACTCGCCTAACATCATTTTTCCATTTTGTAAATATTTTAATCATAATTCATTAAAAAGAACTTTCTACAATCCTTATGTCTTTAATTTATTCACTTTATTGCCATAATTTTGTCCTTAGTCCAGAAATGAATGTGGCCTTCTTCTTCTTCCTCTTCTGAATATTTGCCACTCGTCTTTTCTCAGCTAGAATGATTATCTACTCGTTGCTCATATACGTATGCAATAAATATTGTTGTTGTTGCTTTAATTTGTTCGCAATCGGAGCCAGCAGGACGAAGAAAAGAGATAATAAAGGATAAAATAATAAAAAAGGATAATATTCATAAAACATTGACAAAGTCTCCGGTTGAAAAGGATTTGCCTGGTCGAAGTTTGAATCCATTGAATTGAATATATTCGAATACATTCACAGAATGATTGCAATAAAATCAAGTTAAAGGGGGTGGTGGTGGTATGTAATCGTATGAGTACTCTTTCTTGCTCTCTCTCTCTATCTCTCAGAGTGCGGTTGTTTGTGTGCGTCTCTCTCTCACACACTTTCTCTCTGGGGTTCTTAGATGCTTGAAAGGATTTAGAAATTTGTACAAATTGGTTTTACATTTCATCAAAATGAAGAAAAAAATAAAATAAAACAACACTAAAAAATGACGATGATAATATATCGCCGATATTGACTCATCGATATCCGATTTACGATTTATACGACTGGCATTACGTTTCGTATAAGTTCTGATGGTTTTTCTTTCCCACGGCTCATACCATTCCCGAGTTACCGAGTTACCGTCACTTAAAAAGATTTATATACGATTTAGGATTGTTAGAGCGAGAATGCGAGAGCTGAAAATTAATCGGATTTTTTTTACATTTGTTCGCTACTTGAAATTCTTCTTATTTCTTCTAAAATATCATCAGACTGAAGAATACTTGTAATCATCTTTCGACCATTTGAACGGATATTTTGGAAGCACATTTTGGTCCACAAAAAAGTGTTAAATTTCAGCAAAATACAGAATGAGTTTTGTAGAATTTATTTAAATAATTAATAATTTCCCAAAAAAACAATGAAAAACTAACGGAAAAATCGGTCACATCCGTTCACAGAAAAATCAATTGAAAGCAAATACTTCTTACAGTTTTTGTCTAAAGTTTTGCTTCACGTTCTTCACTCTCTCAAACCTCCAGCCTGGCGGTGTGAAGGTGTGAAAGTGACGAACACCTGAAGCCTGAACAAGTTGTGAAGGTGACGAACTGAACCAAATCAGCTATTTCGCAGCAGCCAAAACCAACTGAATGACGGAGTTAATAACGATAAAGACAGTTTCAAAAAGCAAGAAGAAAAACACCGAAAAGGAAGGGATGTTGTTAGGAAGTCTGAGAGTTAGTGGGACCAATTGGTCCACAACGTAATGGAATAGGAGTAACGTCATAGACGAAATAAGAGCAAAGGTCGATATCTAGTCTCAAAGGGAGCAATTATAAAATCACCAGCACTATCAAAATGAGCCTTTGTGAAGTTAAAGGACTCTTATGAAACTCAAATATTGGTTAAAGCAATTATTAATGAAATGTAAGCAATGGAATGAGAGAGAAAGAGAGACTGATGCAGAGCAATTATTTGCTCTTGCATCAAACTTTAAGCGAGAAAAGTAAATACATAGGACAATTTTCTTAACAGCAGAAAGTCCATTTAGTAATTAATTTGTTGAGAAATCAAGTCAGACATCGATTCCAACACTGCCAACGGCGCCAACTTCAACGAAGTTACTCGCGCAATGGCAAAGCAAGACTTTACATATTCTTTATAGGAAACATAAGATAGTTTTAAAAGCACAGTAACAACTTGTTACGATGCACCATATCCCGTTGTACGACTATGCTTCTTCTGCTTCTACAAATGTTGAAATAGATTTTATTTGATCGCTTAATTTCAAAAAAAGAAACTAATGAAATTTCAACAGAAATAAATGAATATTCAAGAGAAATCTAATAAACGACTACTTTTGCAATATTTGAACGCGAGCACACACACACACACACGCCAAAGACACGCAAACACAACCACAAAAATAGCCATCAAAACGAAACGAGCAAGAACAAAGCATTGCTTTGAGCTACTAAAAATGAAATATTTTCTAACTAAACAAGAAGAAGAAAAAGTAGTAGAAAAAATAAAAGTAAAATGAAAAGTAGTAAAAAAAGAGACCAAAAAGGCCAATCAAAACAAATGAAAAAAGAAATGGAAAAAGTGAAAGAGATAAAATTAAAGAAAAGGTTATCTACTAAAATGTTTAGAAAAAAGAAGAAGAAAATTTACATAAAGCAAATTCTCAAAAAGGATGTTAATGGATCACGTTAATGACACTGACGACAGCAACGTCATCAGCATAAGCAACGACGACGATGGACGAACATTGAGCATCTGAATACGTTGGCGATGAAATAGGTTGTCATTTTGCTCTAGTATCACTCCTGCTTCCTCTTCATTTCTGGATTCATGAATAAAATTTTTATATAAATAAACTAAAGTGTTGGAGGCGTTACGAATCCGAGAAAGCATTTGCAGGTCTTGTTTTTTCACTCTCGCCAAGCTTCTTGCTCTTTTCCTCATTCAGCTTATTTCTTATTTTTCTCCAATATTTCTATCTATCTTTATTTTCTCTATTTATTTTATGATTCTCTTTGATTTATATATTCTTTTTTTCGGTTTTATGATACGCCCCGCAGTGACAAGAATGATGACATGATCCTCAATAAACGAGTGACATTAATGAATGAATGAATGAATGAATGAATGAATGAATGAATGAATGAATGAATGAATGAATGAATCGAGGAATGGACGTACGACCGACTGAATAATGAATGAAAAATGGACGTACGAACGAATGAATAAGTAAATGAATAGACAATGATCTCTGAATATCTGCGGGCGTCCATGAAGTTTGCTTTGTGCCGGTTCCTTCCTGTTTATTTTGCAATTTTTTTTACTTATTTTTAGAATGCCGTATAAAAACACTTCTTCTTCATCTTCTTCATCTCTCTCTTTTTATTTCGGTTTCCTTCCTAGAATTATTCACAAAATATTATATAATTTTGGGTTTTCTTTATCTTTTTTTGTGCTCTTTTTTAAAGAAGTCCATCATCTTCAGAAAAACTCTTTCTTAAAAATTTGTTTTTCTTTTCTCTTTCACCTTCTTCTTTCCTTTCTTTTTAATAAATTTATGTAAATTTTCTATGCAGGTGTCTTTTCCAGACACAAGAATCGAGATATGGTCCATTTTCTATAGTTTTCCACATTTTCCTTCCTTTTTATGTCTTGTTCTCATTTTTTTGTTTTTTTAATAATATATAATATAGTTATATTCTTAAATAAAATGAATGAAAAGAAGATGACGATTTTTTTAAATTCCCGCAAATTACTTTTAATAAATTCTTTTAAGCATTTATGGTGATAAAAAAGGATAATTTTCTCATTTACGTGTATGTGAATTTCTTCGTTATTTCTTACGAATTTTTTATAAAAATACCTTATCTCGCTCTCTCCCTCTTTGAGATGATAGTACTAACTTGAATACAAAAACAAAGCGATGTAAAAACTAAAGAAGGAAATTGTTCTTATTCTTAATTTATCAGCGAAATTCTCGCATTCACCACAAATAATTTATTTCTTCCAGATCATTATTAAAATTCATAGTAAGAGATAGCATCATCATTCCTGTCGTTACCATCTCCGTCATCGTCATCAATATAGTCATCTACGTCAAAAATGCAATCGCTCCCGAAAAGGAAGGAAGTTTAGAAGTAAAATATTTTAGTTAGAGTTTTTATTCAAATCTTGTTTCACCGTTCCCGAGGTTTTAATTCTGTCCACTGAAAGTAAGACGGTCTATTCAATCAAATATCACTTATTTTTAGATGATCATTCGAAAATTACAAAATTATAAATCTATCAAGAATTATCGAAGTGATTATTTATAATAATTATGTGAATTATGAAATAATTATGAAAACCAGAACAAATATAAAAAAGTGTTGATGTATTAAATGATGAAAATATTTATTTACTTAATTTACTAGTTGTTTTTTATTTTAAAAAAATTTTGAAAATAAAAAATTTTATTTTCAAAAGTATTTTTAACTGATATTTAACTCCAATAACAAGTTGTTTTTTTTTTCTTTTTGAAAACTGCTCGTATAATTTTCAAACGACACATCTACAATTTTTGGCAAAAATCCAAACTGAAAGAATACAAAAACACATAAGCGCGCACACATACATACACACACAGTAACAATCAGCTGCAAAGACACTAATTCCAGCACACACAAAAATAATACGCGATAAAAGCGAAATGAAATCGAATTTCGTTTCACAAAATTGTGCTGCGAACAGTTTTTGAAGATATTCAGAATCATTCGCAACACGCAGTAGTAACATCGTTTGCAAAATTGGGCATGCAATTGAGTGGTGGCACTCTCAAAAACAGGCGACACCAATCGTCTCCTCACATCTCATCGCATCCTTTGTCTCATTTCGTATAATTCTGATGCTTTGCATTAGCACTATTGAGTGTTTAACGTAGTCTCATAGAATGCAAACACAATAAACTACAAGTTCGTGGCAGTAGTAGTAGAAATCATTGGCTTACAAAAATACAAACAAATACACACATACACACTCACGCAGAATATTTCCGGGAAGACTCTTACGCTTTAAGCGAACGATTTGTTAGAACCAGGTTTTGGATTCTTTTATTTTAAGAAACAAAAGACTAAAAATTAAGATTAATAAAACAACAATAACTACAATAACCGTGTTATAACATCTGCTAAACCTAAAGACAGCAAAAATTGCTTCTACCGGAAATGTGAAAAAGCGCAACCGCTAGCACGTACACGTGCATAACGTGTATAAGCACTCATTTATATACTAATTGACTCTTCATAACTTTCTCTTAAAAGCTTTAGCATAAAGTTCTTCGAAGAGATTTCCATTAGAAAATTTAATTGAAATTAATTAAGAGTGAAATTTCGATTAATCGATTTTAAGTTCATGAATAAAATCAAGCTTCTGATTGCGATATGTTTTCAAAACTCTATCAAAACTAAAATACATTAAGTATTTAATTTAATTAAAACTTTATAATAAATTTCTTCTTTCCCGACAATCGTTAAATGCAATTATAGGTATTTTATCATTCATATAAATTACTATTTATCCATTTTGATAACGAAACAGAATTCGTCATTTTTGGTCTCGGAGTGAGATCTCGATTAATTCAAAGAAATAACAATGTATTTTTGCTACTTATTTTTAAATGCTCGATTTACGCTCGAACTAACTTTTAAATTGAGTTCGTGTTTATTTTCAATTTACTTTAGACTCGTTATTTCCTTCAACGCAAATTACTATCTCAATACCTTCTTCCTTCCTTCATGGCACTTAACAGTTCTCACACACATTTTTTTCTCGCCCATGAAATGAAAGATAACCCGGAATGACACGAACTTAACCGCAATGAAACCGAAGCATGTTACTTGCAGCTGATGTTATAACATGATTATTATTATTTTTATTGTCATTGTTGTTGTTCTCGTTCTCGTTACTCTAACTTCCGTTAGTCGTTCCATCCTCACTCGTTCGTTTCTTCGATGCTAACAAAAAGCATTGACCAAACAAAGTATTAATTGCTTTTTGCTAATCGCCAACTTTTAATCCCAACACTTGTTACAACAAATGTTGCAACAACAGCGACAATTATGCTCAGTGGAATGGAGAAGACAAAGTAGAAAAGGAAGACGAAGAAGAAAAACAAGTTTTATTTTATGCAGAACGAACGTAATGCGGCTTCAATCCAATTTAAAGCTTTTGAATTTGCTTTAGTTCAACTTTTCCAAAAGATAACAGGACTAAAAAAACATCAACGATGACGAACGACACAAAAAACTTTTGACAGCTTGTGACAAAAAACGGGGCAAAGTAAGAAGAAAAGGATGATAAGACTCGACAGACAAAGTAACACACCTTTTCGGTCAAGAGAAAAATTTAGCAAACGCGCTACCACAAAATGGGTTTTTCCTTTCGAAAGAAAATCCACCCAATGGAAGGAGTAATCAGGGGGGGGGGTGAAATGGGGAGGGTAGGAAGTTGGCAAATTATAAAATGTTTGAAAAAATTTTACATCGCTTCTAAGCTGTTTGTTTTCAGTTTTTTATCCTCGATAATTCTGATTCGTTGAAAATGGTGTCGGTGCAGCTGGTTCGAAAATGAAATATTGCTTGTTGAATAGATGGATTGATGAATGGAAGAACTTATTGAATGAATGAATCCTTGAATCAATGAGAGTGAACAGATCGATGGAGTTTTTTTTCAATACTATTTAGATATTGATAAAGATTAGTTAGAGCGTGAATTGATTATCTCGAGAGGACTGCCAGCCTGGATACTCTGAGGGGGTCCCGATCTTATTTAGGGTTTGACTGAAAGAACGATTGAAACAAAAGGATTTCGACTAAAACATTAAGGTCAAATAAACTTAGAGTTTGTGATTATTGCTGTGAGTTACATCGTATGGTTCGACAAAGAGAAATGCACGCTTATTCCTTAGATCGAACAACTGGTGGAGGGATGAGTTTAAAGCTTTGCCTGGACAAATGCGAACCAAATCGTTTTGAAGTCAAATCCAATCAGACACTCCGGAATTCTACCTTTCTCGCATCGACCGCTCGTTCATCTGCGTCCTTTTAGGTTTCAACAAATGAAGTGTAAGATGACACTAAAAAAACGACAAAATAGACAAAAATAGAGAGCAAATGAAGCAGGTTGAAAAAGTTTTATTCTTCTTTTACATAGTAATCAAAACGAGCGAGACAGGTATAGAAACAAGAGACGAAGAAGAAAAAACAAACAGTAGTAGTAGTACTAGTAGTAGTAGCACTTGGAGAAGAAGAAGCAGCAGATCATTTATCCATTTCTCAGAGAATTTTATAATAAAAGTTATAAATTGGATGAAGAATGGCATACTTTTAGAAAATCTTTAATTTAAGTCGAGAATAGTTTTTTAGTTTTTTTTAACCCTAGAACCACGTTGGTGTAGAAAACTACATTTTTAAAAATTATTTTACAAATATTTTTTAAACTACAAAAAATTATTATCTTGGCTTTTGTGACTTTGTTTAATTATTAAATATAAGCTAAAATCGAGCCATGTCGATGTTTAATTCATCATAAGTTTTGAAATATTTAAAAACTTTCATTACACACGTTAAGGTGTAGAAAACTACACTCATGCAGCAAGCGCTACTTTTTTTGATTGACAAATTGCTCCTATTAGAAATTTATGGGATAGATGGAGCGAGTTGCTCCCAAAGTATTTCAATCCATCAGAATGTGTTACAGTAGACGAACAGCTGTGCGGTATTCGCGGTCGATGCCCATTTCGTCAATATATTCCTTCAAAGCCTGAAAAATATGGAATACAATTTTGGATGCTAGTTTGTGCGGAAATGTGTTACGTGTAGAATATTCAACCATATCTTGGAAAAGCGGTTGGAGCAGCTCCCGAAAAAAATCAAGGACGAGTGGTCCTTGATTTAGTCAAGGGACTGAAAGGCCATAACGTAACTATGGATAACTTTTTTCATCATTTGAACTTGGTCAGAAGTTATTAGAAAAAGAAATTATAATGGTTGGAACATTGCGGAAGAATAAGCAGTCGATTCCACCAAAATTACTAATTTGCAAAAAGTCTGAGCTTTGCAGTTCGACTTTTGCGTTTACTGCAAACACTACTTTAGTTTCCTACATCGGTCGAAAAAATAAGTGTACTGTACTTCAGAGTACATTACACAATTTAGGAAAAGTTGATAGCAGTGATAAAAAATTACCAAAAATTATTAAGTTTTATAATAAAACAAAAGGCGGATACCGTTGATAAAATGGTTTCTGGCTATAGCTGTAAAAGGAAAACCAACAGGTGGCCAATGGCCAATGGCAGTGTTTACTAATATGTTAGACATATCAGCACTAAATGCTTACATTATATACAACGAGTACGTAAGAATACCAAAATATTCTAGAAATTCTTTCCAAATTTTTCTTTTCCATTGCAGAAAAAGTCCCAATTGGTACGAAAATAAAAAAGCTACAAAACGCCGACTATTTTTGCAAGAACTTGGGCTAGCTCTTGCTCGGCCTCATATGATTCGCAGAGAGAGAGGCAACCGCGCTCATCTTCTTCACAGGCAATTTTAGCTTCCGTTTCGAAGCGATCATCTGAGCTAAGCGAAAATGAACCAGCCGACAAAATCAAAAGAATTGTTCCTGAAAATATAAGAAAGAGAGGGATGTTTCATTTGCATTGCGGAAAAAAATTCCAAATGCCTATACAACCATGAAGTGTTATGCTGCATGTGCAAAAGAAATATATGTAAATCATTGCATAGCAGAAATGTATGCATCAATTGTATTCGACATAATTAAAATTAAAAACTTTCTTAAAAAGGATGAAATTATTAAAAAATTTCCAAGTGAAACTTCTAAGTGTAGAAATCTACACTCAACGTGGAATTATGAATTTTTTTCTAACGTGGTTCTAGGGTTAAATGTTTATGCTTCAAGGTTTTCATTTAAAAAGTTTAATTTAAAAAAAAATGTAGGTAGATCACCTGAATATTCACCAAGTTGAAGAAAAATCACTAGAGTGTTAATCACATTAAGGAATGATTACACGAGAATCGAAATAATTAACTTTAATTAATGATATAATTGTCTAATTAAATACTTTTAATTTAAATACTTATCGAATTAGCGACATATTACTCAAATACTTATCAAACTGACCGACCATTACATGAAGGTTACTGAAATTATTTATTCAGAAATTAATTACTGAAATTATCCAATAAGTCGTTTATTACCTGACTATTTATTCCATTAATCGAATATTACTGAAGTATTTACCAAATTATCCATTGACATGAATATTGATGAGTTCACGGTAGATTATACTACTAATTATCATGCTATGAATTCATTTCTTGAATAGTACTTGAATATTCATCAGCCTATTAATATAGTAATCGTATAAACATATAAAATAATTCAAATAGTTAATAAGATAATAATGATTACTTGATAAGTTGTAAAATTAATCGACAATTTCATAGATATTCAGTATTATTCGAGTAATTGCAAACTAACAATTGTCCGAATAATACTCAAAATAATTATTTACTTCATGAATATCTTCTAAATCACTTGAATACTTATCCACGATGCTTACATTATTACTGACGGAATTAAACAAAAATTAATTGAATATTTATCAAACTAACCTTTTGAAATATTTAGAGAATGAAGAGTTGGCTACTTGACATTCTAAAATCAATAGATGATTACATGTCATATTGGTAAAACTTAATTCCGATTATTCGAATGTTTTTCTAAACCAATTACATTCATTACTTTTTATTTTTTTATTCCTTAGTTTTCTAATTTTTAATATCTAGCAATGATTACTTCTATATTCAAGAATTCATTCATTTATTAGCAAGGTTTCATTGTTGTTTACTTGATTCTTTATCAAATTAAACGATAAGCAATTACTTATATGTCTATTAAAATAATTAGTAATCAATAAATTAAAAGAAATCAACATTTTTTCAATGTTTTCACTCACACAGAATGATAGCTGATTGATGAGTAATTATTTCCCAAACTGCTCTATCTCACACTTTCTACACCTATCTCTCACTCGCTCTCTCCAGACTCCCCCTGCCACCATCTCTGTCTGTCACTGTTTCTATGCATTTCGGTCAATCTTTTTGTTATTTTTTACGTTCAATTTTATTCAAGGATTAAAATTTTGTTGCAAAAACAATTCGACAATTTCGCGTAGATGAAAATAATTGAACTCGTTGAATCGCAATGAGATAAAAATAAATAATTTCTTCTAAAAAACAGCAATAAAAAACCAACCGAAATTTGTTCACAGTAAAATAAAATTTACTAAATTGAAATGAAATCAAATAAACGAAATTGGAAAAAATGAAATTGAAACTTCGAGCATTCTACAGAATTGGCAATTTTTCTTTGGCTGCAGAAACTTTGACTGCACTTTGAGTGCAATCATTAAAACTCAATTTTTTACCAAAATCTCCAGGGACAAAATGAGGTAAAACAGAGAGATCTTTGTAGTCCATTTGAGAAGGGATGAGTGATTAAGAAGAAGCAAGGATATAATAAAAGAATAGACGGGAAACGGAAGAGATCATCAAGTAATCAATTTATTTGATAGACTTCGTGGCAGCACAAGAAAATAGCTTTAGTTCCGATTACGACCTTCACGAAGTCAATGAGTCAATTGATACCACACTCCTCACTTACACTAATTCTTCATTACTGTCTCCTTCCCTTCTTCTTCTTCTTTATATTCTCCTCCTTTATTATTCCTCTCACCATTTTCCTTTTATGCTTTCTACCAAGTTAAAAAATGCATTTAACATTCACGCCCTAGACCCAAAGAAAGTCTCAATTCATTGCCCGCCTTCTTACGTTTCTGCGTTCGCGACTTTTTACAAACTTTTTTCAAATTCCTTGTGATTCTCTTGTTCTTGATCTCTTGAATAGCTGACATGCTTCTTCAATGAACCACAAAATCCCATCATTAATGACTTATCTATCCCTTAGCCCTTATTCCACGTTTTCAATTTAATTCAGTCTTGTTCACTTCTTTACTTTTCGACTTTACTTTTCTCTTCTTCTCTTTCATTTTCGGTGATGATCGTTAGTGAGGAAATTAAATTTGAAAGTGAAAGATTGAGGAAATGAACGTGTTAGTGAAGGGACGT
This sequence comes from Physocephala rufipes, assembly GCA_963966595.1. Classification (NCBI taxonomy): domain Eukaryota; kingdom Metazoa; phylum Arthropoda; class Insecta; order Diptera; family Conopidae; genus Physocephala; species Physocephala rufipes. The sequence goes on along the minus strand of OZ016501.1, from coordinate 4,988,979 downwards.
GCACAAAGGGGTACAAAAGAGAAGTAGGAGGGAAAATAGAGGGAGGTGAAATGGGAAAAGGATAGCATTGTGGTCTTGTCTTGTTCTTCGATATAGTGGCGCTCGTATTGAAGTCTTCAGCAAATAATTTCAAATGAATCGACAGACAATGAGAAAACAGGATTCGACACTTTCAGTCAAATGAATTTATAGACTTTATATAAACTATATCAGACAGATATATGAGCACTCAGACGATGCCAGACGAGTAAATGACGAGATTATGGTTTATAAAATTGATCAATTTAACAAAATAATAAGCTCGTCTTAAATATAATTCACAAAACTAAAACTTTTTACAAAAAAAAGTAATAATAGAATATTTATAATTGAAAAAAATTATTAAATATCATTCAGAAGTTTTTTTTCATTATTATTTCCTTAAAAATTCAAAACCTGAAGAAATTAATCTACATAGATTCTAATCGACTCAATTTCAATTTAAACAATTGAAATATTTCAAAATTTTTATGATAAATAGAAACTCCAAAATAATCTGACAAAATTTTTAACTAGTTTTTGTTTTTTTTTTTTTGCTAATCGAAATACTTTTCAATTTTTTATACATGATTTTCCTTTTGTTTTCGATGACGTGACACTTGATTACTTTTCATTATTTTTTTCAACCATTGATTTTAGTTGACAAAAACTGAATTAAACGCAATTGTTTTTTGGAGGATTTTTGGTTGCTTTTGCTGTTTTTTGCTTTAGCTGTGTGAAATATTTAAATTTTATTTTAAAAAAAATGTAATTAATTCAAATTTTATTTCAAAAAAGTTATCTTTCTAGTATTCATTTAATTTTATTAATCATTTCCAACGCGTTTTTATTGCCGAAATATTACTATAATATAAAAATAATTCAAAAAGTGTTGTTATTGTTGCTTCTGTTGTTGTTGTGAATGAAACCACAAACATACCTTCATACAAAAGACTAAAATTTGTAATGAAATTTATGGGAGAAGTTAGTTTTTGGTGATTAAGGTAATTTTGCAATATTATAAATTTTAAAAAAGTATTTGAAAAAATATGTAAAAATGTAATTTGAATATAAATATGAGTCGAGATGAAACCTAAAGTAGAAAAAGAAAAAATTATAATAGAATATGTATCACAACTTCTATTTTATTACGTTTTATATAGTATATATAATTTCAAACTTGTTTCACACACAGCAATTTTGACCTATTTCCGGATCCGGAGTGTTTCATTGCCATACAAACGACTTTTTTTTGGTTCACTCTCTTCTTGTGCATTCGCACATTTTTTTTGAAAAAAGCGGTCTAACAAAAACACACAAACCAACGATGTGATCCAATACACACATACACGCAAACATACGCACTTACAGTTCAGAAATAAACTCGCACCAACACGCACAGACACACTCGGACAGACAGAAATGCCAAAAAAACCCGTTTGAGATCGCAGAAAGGACGCATTGAAACATAACGAATACCATCCTTCAAAATGCACGCCTGAAATATACTTCGCATATATTAATGGGTTGCCTGTCTGTCTCTCCATTTAACCCTAACCCACGCCTCCTTCTCAACCGCTTTTCATTGGAATCATCTCGATCCGACGATCTTAACTTTCGGTTTGCTGGTTCGTAACATTTATCCGTTTATTGTATATGTGGTGTGTATGTATGTGAATGTGTGTAAGCAAATGTGTGCGTGTGGGTTTACCAGTATGTGCGAGCATGTTCAGCTTTAACTGTGTTATTGTTATAAATGGTTTGCCTTATAATTCGCTCATGTAAATGACAGCCATAACGCAGTCACCGTCACAATTCATTTCGCACTCATCGCTAACGCCATCGGTATCACTTTCGTCATTACCCCTCATCCTCGTGCCGCATCATCCCAACAAATACTCTTTCTTTCATTCGTTTGTTCATTCGCTGAAAGAACAGCAAACAGTTTCACATAGGTTCGAATATCCTGATGCACTCCCTCCTTTTTCTTCTTCTTCTTCTTCTTCTTCTTCTTGGACTCAATTTTGCAATTGTTCGTTCTCTCATTTCCACATACAATGAATTCATTGCTTGGATGGTTTATTCATTACTGCTGCTTTTGCTTCTTCTTCATGAAAAAGCAAGTGATTCTGTAAAAAAGAAATTGTAACAGTAAGAGCACAATGAGCACAATCCTCTTCCTTTCCGCTTTTCTTTCTTTAGAACGTTTGATGCCAAAAATTCTGCATCAATTTCCAAACGACTACTGCAACCAGTTTCGATTGTTGTTGCTGCCACTGCCGAAAACGTATCGAATTTCGGTTTTAGCAGTTATTATTGTTATTGTTGTTGTTATCGTTTGATGTTGTTGGTTTTTTGCTTTCTCCAAATGATTCCTCCTTTTTGAAAAACGTCTCATAGATTTCGTGAACGTACCGTTGAATTTCATCGGGATAGCGCATGTTGAAGATAAATGCAAGCGTATGTGTATATGTGTGAATGTGTGTGTATATATATATTTGTATGTGTGAATGAGTTTACACCATAAGTGTTTAACATCTTCCATTGCTTCAATTAATTTTCTACGATGCCAAGATACTTCCTAACGCTTTTGCTTTGCGCATTTTATTAGAATGATAAATATGAAGGATATATAAAAGTCCAAATATAAAATATATTTATAGCATAAAAGGCCCAAAGAGAACAAAATGAAATCCTAAGTAACTGAAAAAATTCCCAGAAATTGAAAGCAAGACCACGAACTTTAACGAAAGCATTTTTGAACTTCCGTTTGAGATTAAAATTATTAATCTTCGGTAACCGCAAATCAGAATTTACCGCCGTAGATCTACGATGACGTTGATGCTGTTGATAAGGACAAACTCACACCTTGATGCAATTACACGTGCCTAATAATGTAATTACTCTAAGAATGAAGCGATTTAAATTAAATATGGGAGCGCGTTAACACGTCATACTCCATAAGTTCTTTTCGATCGGTACATACACCAGCCTCAAATTGCTTTAATGGTTAATTGTTAATTTAATCGCTCAGTCGTGGTAAGTTAGTGAGTTAATCATTAAACCAATCGTCACCTAACACTTGCTAAATTTACTTACCGCAAAATTCTGCTTAAGAGAATGAGCGGGACGGAACAGGAATATAACGAACTATCATCGTAATTGAATTTAGCTGCGATATCTCTCAACTCGCTCGAAAGTGAACGAGAACGTTCAAGGGTAATACAAGCCAAAGTATAGAACGAAAAAAAGAAACGAAACGTAACGAAATGAAAGGAAAATGTATGACAGAGTGACGGTTTTGAATGATATCGGCGACGTAGAGGATGATGGGTTTTGAAAATTAAGTTATTTCAAAGAATTGCATTATTACATTTTTGCGTTATTAAATAATTGTATTTAAGTTTTTTCCGAGATTGATTAACTTCATTTCAAAGAATTTTATTAATTTTATTCGTTAAAGCGTTTAATTTTTTTCACTTTAATAAAATGGAAATGAGTACAACGTCCACGTGTGAGGAAATTAATGAATGATTTGTATCAAGTTAAGCAAGGAAAGGCTTTTATACTTGCAGAATCCCAAGGCCGCGTAAGTGTCGACCAAAATTACGTAAGTGTCAACGTTATCATTAAAAAGATAATAATATTATGAGAATTATCATTAGAAATTATTATTACTTTATTATCATTAGAAATCTGGTTATCGTTTGCAAAAATATATTATTATCAAAATGTATTATTATCATTATTATTATCGCCTATTTAATATGATAATATAATCAACGAAATGCATTATTGTCATTATCATCATCATCGAATTTATTATAAAATTATTGTCAGTAATGCTTGGGTTTTAGCTCAACTCATGGCAACTTCCTTCATAAACTTAAACTTCAGAAATGTAAGCATTATTTGGAATGGGCTATATCATTGCGACGATCTATTCTTTATTCTTTAAACCACAATCTCAGATAAAGTTGTCATTAAGTATATTTAATCCGGATTTGCTTTACACCATTTATACTGGAAACTATTGTTCGCAATCATATTACTCTCATTCATTTTCCCTTTGGCTAGAAACGATTCTCATTAAGCTCTGGGTGTTCGAGGCAACATTATTTACGATCATCGGTGATCATTAAATGCTCTTTGTTGGCACAGTTCAGTCTAAGATTGAACACTTGGGTGTGCCTTTGTAAACGAAAGATAAGAAAAATTCTCTTCCATTCTCTTATCCACGGTTAACTTCATTGCTGGTCCGTCTCTCTCCTTCTCTCTATCGAGGAGAGTTCTTTGATTTGGAGCAATAAAGTGCTTTTAGAAATTGAATCAGCGAGACATAACTAAAGACTCCAATCTCTCATAATATAGTAATCATAGTATTCGACGCATGTTTAAATTGAACGGGTGGCTTTTTCTTACGAAACTAAATTGAGCGGAAGATTATTTCTTTCTTTCAACGAAGAAGCATTTATAAACTAATAACACAACTCCTATCAAATGAGTACAGTCACCAAGTCTGTCAATTATTATCAATAAAATATTATCATTAAAACAGAGGTATTTTTAGGGGCACTCATGAACCGATTGTCGAAACCAATTTGGGCGCAGTAAAGGGTGCGCAACGTATTACCATTTACGACGACCTCTACTACAGCTTCGAAGGGATTCCTTATGCAAAGCCTCCGTTGGGTGAGTTGCGTTTTCGCGCTAGCGAGCCACATGAAGCTTGGACTGACGGTCCACGCGATTGCCGTGCAGTCGGCAATAAAGCTCTTCAAAACAATCAAACGACCGGACAAGTTGTTGGCAGTGAAGACTGCTTGTACTTGAATGTTTACGCTAAAAGAGTAAGAAGTTTGTGCTGAAGCGAAGATAAACGTAAACGATTTAATGCGAATTCTTCACTTTCTTCTGCAGCTTCATTCAGACAAACCATTACCCGTTTTAGTGTGGATACATGGAGGAGCTTATTGTACGGGTGAGGGAAGTAGAGAGTTGTACGGGCCAGATTATTTTATGCAGCAAGATGTCGTTTTAGTGTCATTTAATTATCGTCTCAGTTGCCTCGGTTTTCTCAGACTAAAAGATCCAGAATTGCAGATACCCGGCAATGCAGGACTCAAGGATCAAGTAATGGCTTTGAAATGGATAAAAGAGAACGTATCACACTTTAATGGCGATGCCGAAAATATAACTGTCTTTGGTCATTCAGCTGGCGGTGTATCCGCTCATTATATGGCCATATCTGAGCGCACTCGAGGACTTTTCCACAAAGTAATATTAATGGCTGGTTGTGCTCTGAATTGCTGGGCTAATATCCCACAAGATGACAGCGCATACCGTTTGGCCAAGTTAAACGGATTTGAAGGAAAAAATACCGATCAGGAAGTGCTACGTTTTCTGCGTGGTCTAGATGCAGATTGTTTAGTAAACCATAATATTCTAACCGATGATCATCGGCGTAACGATTATCACTTCGCCTTTGGACCTTGTGTAGAGGCGTATATAAGCGAAGACTGCGTGGTACCACAACCACCCAACAAGATGCTGAAAACCGCCTGGAGCAATGCCATACCGATGATGTTGGGCTATACATCATTTGAAGGTTTGATTATGTACTTAAGCGTCAAGAAGAATCCGTCAATAACAGCGCTTCTGAGAGACGATCCGGAGCGCGTCTTACCCGTTTCAGTGCGAGAGTCACGTACTGAAGAAGAGAGAAAGCAACTGGCTGCGAAGATTATTCAAACCCATTTCGATGACAAAGAACTCGGTGAAAAAACCGCTTTGGAACATTTAAATGTACGTCGGAACTTAATTAAAATTGTCAATATTCGATCTCGAGAAATAATTTTCAATTTGAAACGTCTCTCACTCCTAGTTTTACTCCTATAAGCTCATCACGCATCCAATCCATAGCGTCATCCTCGCTAGGAATGCACTTGCAGAAACCCCTACATTCGTTTATCGTTTCGATTTCGATTCGCCCATCAATTTCAACCTTCATCGTAGGAAATATTGCGGAAACGACCCCGTACGTGGCGTGGCACATGCGGATGAACTTTCCTATCTGTTTTACATGCCCGAATCGTGGAGATTGCCTCGCAACTCGACTGAATTTAAAGTCATCCAACGAATGGTTAACATGTGGACATCTTTCGCCAAGAATTCTGATCCGAATTGCAAGGAAATTGAACCGACTATATGGCAACCACTATCAGAGAGTACCCCCCAAATGGGGCTTAATATCAGTCAGGAAGTCAAAATGCTAAATCTACCGGAAGGACCAGTTTTCGAGATATGGGATAGTCTATACAAGAACGGAGATTTATTTTAAAAGAGGATTTTTATTAGTCATAATGAATTTTGTTTTCTGTACCAAAGTCATTAAAAGTAAAGATAATTGAGAACGATATTTTAACGATAGTGTCCTTCCACCGATCTGTTTTTGTGATATTCCTAAATCATGAACTAAAATCACAACCAGAAGAGAATAGAAAAAAATTATCAAATTTTGAAACTCACGAACACTCTCTAGTATTTCTGTTGACTAGCGTTGGCGATGAGAATTCTTTCGGAAAAACAAATAAGTTCTCAAATTAGACGATTCTTTAGAGGGCGATTTGAAACAGTTTCACTCGCGTTAAACAACTTTCAACAACAGAAACAGCTCTCGGGGATGGAAACACAGTAAGTTCGTCATACTAATGTGTCACACTAAGAAAATCAGCTATCTAACAACACCCACATTTTACACTCTCAGTGATGAGGACAAAGTGGAAGCAGTAGTTACGACTCTGCAGGGTCAAGTGCGTGGTGTCAGGCGGTGCAGCATTTACGACCATTCATATTACAGTTTCGAGGGCATTCCCTTCGGCAAGCCACCTTTGGGTGAGCTGCGTTTTCGCGCGCCACAACCGGCAGAAGCATGGACTGGGATACGGGACTGTAGCCAAATACGGGATAAACCGGTGCAGAAAAATATCCATACGGGAGAGATTGAAGGCAATGAAGATTGTTTGTATCTGAATATTTATGTTAAAACGGTAAGCTGTTTGGAGAGAAACAGAGAAAGGAATCGGCTTTCAAGGCTTTCATTTTTCTTCAATAATTTTAATTATTTTAGCTGGATTCTGAATGCCCGTTGCCGGTAATGGTTTGGATCTACGGCGGTGGCTTCCATATGGGTGAAGGCAGTAGGAGACGCCACGGACCGGACTATTTTATGCAGGAGAAAGTTATTATTGTTAGCTTCAATTACCGTCTCTGCTCTCTGGGTTTTCTAAGTTTGGCCGATCCAGAGTTAAACGTGCCGGGAAATGCCGGCCTTAAGGATCAGGTGCTGGCCTTGAAGTGGGTGAAGCAAAACATTGCCTGCTTTAATGGCGATGCGGACAATATTACGGTTTTTGGTGAATCCGCCGGAGCCGCATCGGCGCATTATATGGCCATTACTGAAAGGACGAAAGGTCTTTTTCATAAAGTTATTCTAATGTCAGGCTGTGTTCTAAACTATTGGGCTAATATACCTCAAGTGGACCACGCCTATAGATTAGCAGTGTATCACGGTTATCAAGGCGCAAACAATGATCGTGATGTATTGGAATATTTGTTAAATTTGGAACCAAAAAAATTGGTGAAACATGAACTAATGAATGAGGACGACCTACGTAATGGTCTCTTCTTCCTATTCGCGCCATGTGTGGAGCCATATTTAAGTGAGACATGTGTTATACCACGGCCACCTTTAGAAATGATGCAGTCGTCTTGGAATAACGAGATTCCTATGATAATAGGTGGGACATCCCACGAGGGTCTTTTAACCTATCCGTTAGTCAAATTAGGTAAGGTCAAAGTCGAACACTTGAAAACTGATCCAGAAAGTATCCTGCCGGCCGAGGTTCGACAAATCCGCAATCAAAAGGAAAGAAAAGAATTGGCTGAGCAATTAATTCAAACACATTTAGGTGAAACGGAACCTAATCAGCAAGCTATTTTCGAATATGTAGACGTAAGCAGAGTGGACTCCTTCGACACTCTGAATCTCTTATCTTTCTTTCAATCCAATTTCAGCTGCAATCATACAAAGCATTCTGGCACGGTTTCCATCGAGTTATTCTATCACGTTTATCGCAATCGCGAGCAGCGACATATCTTTACCGTTTCGATTTTGATTCACCCGATTTTAATTTCTACCGTTTAAAATATTGCGGTTCGGATCCAGTGCGTGGGGCAGCGCATGCAGACGATCTGCCTTATATTTTTCTCTTGCGTGAATCGTGGAAATTGGCGCCGGAGAAGCCGGAATATAAAACGATACAGCGTCTTATTAGTATGTGGACCGCTTTTGCAAAATATTCCGATCCTAATAATTCACGAATCGAGCCGGTCATGTGGAAACCATTGCGAAAGGATACACCGAATATGGCATTGAATATAAATAATGAACTTAAAATGATCGAATTACCGGAAGCGACGAAACTGACGATTTGGGACAAGTTATACAAGAAGGAAGAGTTATATTAAGGTGACCTTAATGTGATCGGACGGCGACAAGGGTAATTAGACAATTTTTAATATTAAAAAAATGCATAAAATTTAAATAAAATATAAAAATAATTCTAATTATCTTTTTTCAATCGTTTATCAATTGATGTTTTTGCTCGTTTCTTAGTCCGATTTCTGTGAACGATCAGAAATGATTTACCAAGAGAGTCCTGACTGAGAAATTCGTCAATTTTTTATTGTTTATTTATAATTAATAAGCAATTATTTTCACTATTCCATAAAATCTGAAATAAGTTTGTAGTCTCTTTATCGTCGTCTCTTTATTGACGACTCTGTCTCTCTCGATATAAGAAGTCACCGTTTTCTTCAGAGGAATAAGAGAAATGGAGTATTCTATGAAGAGATTTAAGAGTGCAGTTTTATGAGGTGTTTTACATCGAGTTAAGTATTTTTCCAGACAAAAACTCGTTAAAAAAGAAGATATTGAAGAGGCATTTAAGAAGAGACAAGAAATTTGTCTTAGGAATAGGATAAATAGCATTTAAGAGACAATGTCTGGAAAAGAAAAAAATCAATAACCATCAGCTCTCTGTTAATGATCGTTGTTTATTCATAATGATCATCATATAAGCAAGAACCTTAAGAAAACGCATGTGGCTTATGCAAAAATTATAAGATTCCTTGAATTAAAATAAATTTCCGTATTGAAAATGAACTCACAAAATGTATCCAAAGAATTGATATTCATTTTATATGTTATGAATCAACTCATAATTAATCACTATCACAACAATAACAATATTAAATGACTGTATGCGAAATAGTACAATAACAACAACAAAAAATACTTGAGAAAATTGTTAATCAATTCTTTCATATAAAAAGCAATTAATGTTTATTCAAACTTATAAGCAAAAGTTGGCTTTTTTAATCTACAAATGATCCTCTATCCATTTATCTGTCCTTATTACCTCCCCCCTCCCTTTCTACCCCCACGACCACTTGATCCATCTCACCCTCGCTCTCTATCTCTTTCTCTCTCTCTATAACTCTATAACTTTTTGCAACTTTATGATTTTGCATTTTTTCCTTCTACTTTTCCTTTTTTGCACTCGTTGTTCGCATTTAATCGCGTCTGACGAATTGAGCAACGCGATCCATTTTGTATCTTGCAAATCGTTGAAATCGTGGTCTTCAGTTTTCGCGAAATATTCAGACGATTCGGTTCAGTTTCAGTTTCGGTTGGATTAGATTTTTGCAGGATTTTGTTTTTCAACTCCATTAACTCTCATTTTCAAGCCTGGTGCGTCGGCCGGCAATTTTCAGTTTTACATATAGTCCCAAAGTGTATGAATTTTTGTTTTGGCTAGAATTTTTTCATATTTCATTTTTGTAATTTTGTTGCGGTTTTAATTTTTTTTTAATTTTTACATAATTAATCAAGATCAAATTTTAAATATTTCTGAAAAGGAACCAAACAATTAACAGACAAGACATAATTAACTTTCTAGAAAATTGAAAAAAATTAATATTTTCAAAGAAAATGAATCAAAGTATCGGTCTTGTGGAGCGTTTACGTTGGCGTTTCAAGTAAGTCCACCAGTTATATCGTCGTTAATGATGTTGTTGTTAACAACTGCTTATTGGTTGTAATGGTTGTTGTTGTTGTTTCCTGTTTTTTTCCTTTATTCTTTGTTTTCTTACTGGAATTTCATCTTCGGTTTTATTTAATAAAAATCAAAAACAAAGGAAAAAGGAAGAATATTTCTGAAACGCGTAACACGATCTACTTTCATGACTTGACACGGTACAGTTTAAACTCGATACACTGCAAATAAATAAAGCCACGATGGTTTTCGTTGGAGCTTCATACCTGGAAGCTCTCTTCAGACCCGTTTTATTAAACCGCTCGGGTCCTGTTTTATGAGAATCAAATTATTTTTAGGGCAGTTGTTTAATCTACGAAACTCTAATAATTTTTCTTTGTTTTAGTTCATGCGTTTTCCATTGATGGATGGATGGAATTTTTATTTAATTTTTTATGTTTTTTTATTCCCAATTTTATTCCCATTTTTTTTATTCCCAATTCAAGGTTGGATCTATATCTGCACGCAAAAGTATATATATTTTTTATTAAATACAAACCGATAATTTTTTAAACATACTTATTTTTGCACAATGATGACTAATTTTTTAAATTACCTTCTTCTCCTGACCGCGCCCCTTTGTTTTCATAACCACCAAAAAATGTATAAACTTTTCTAAAAAGGAAATCCAAAGATCTTTCCGTGATACCATTTATAAATAAATATCAAGATTTTTAATTTGAATTTTGTTTGTTTTACTTAAACAAAACTCTGTTTAATTTTCTTTAATTTATTGTTTTCATAATGTTGAATCGTTCCAGAAATAAAATTTTTCTTTTATTAATGTTTGCTTTATTTTTGTAATTCTTTTTCACCTTTTTCTTTTTTTAATTTTATAATTAATTTAATTAAAATAGGTTTTTTCTTTTAATTTTTCTTTTAAATTTTAACATTTTTTCATATAATTTTGGTAGCATTTTAAACATAAAAAATTCATAAATCAGAATTATTCGAACCACTGAAAGTAATTATTACATTAAATATATTTGTATATAATATAAATTTTTAATTATTTATTGTTTGATATATTCGTGTCATCTGTTCCAGATAATTATAAATGACAGTAATTACAAAATATGATTTTCCTTGGTCTCTGTGTTACCCATTTATCGGTTTCGTTGCGGCCTCTCCGATGCAAGCCAAGTCGTTGATAAGCCGCATTTTACGATAGTATTTATAGGCAATATTATCAGTACCGGTTTCTTAGTAACAATCCAACAAAAACCTTGAATGAGTTCAACAGAGTGCAATGAAATGTGCAATGAAACGCTGCACGGCAACCCTGAGCAGAGATAATTATGATTGCCTCTATCCGTAACACTTCGGAAGAGATCAAATATAATTTATTTAATTCTTGTTCGAATTCATTTTTTTAAAAAAAACAACACGCACTTGTTGAATGGAAAGTGTTTAATACTGCGTCATAGAAAAATTATACAACTTTAATTTGTAGTTAAAAATGTTTAATCTTTTACAAAGCAAAAAAGACATTAAAGATGGCAAAATTTCAAAAAGCAGGTTATAGAAACTCTCTCTCTCTTGCTCTGTCTCTGCAAAAAATCCCTATTTACAAATTTGTTGCAATTTTAAACAAATGGAAAGGAAATTTCAGTTTTAGTTAACTAATTTTAAAATAATTTCCTGTGAAAATTTCACCAAATTTCGAAAATTTTGAAATAAGAAAATGGGCCCATTTAACTCACCACACCCATCCCCACCCGTTAACACGAAGTTAGGTATTCAAAAAATTCACAAAATTTACGATTCAATACGATGAACTTTAAATGAGTAAAATAGCAGAAATATTCTATATCTTTTATTCACGAAATTACTGTACGATTATTTCATAAATTTGCTCCATTAAATTTTTACCAAAATTAAAAACTAAGCAAGCACTAATTTTGTACCTTGACAGCAGTTTGGCCACTCCTGTAGCCAATCTTATGTCTCCATAATTTTCACACTTTTTCGTAAAAATAATTTTGTATAAATAATTGTTGGACAATTCTTTAGTTGACAAATCCAATTTGATTTTTTCAAGACACGATTCCTTTAAATTTTAATAAAAAGGGATTAGTTTCTTTTTGTTTAAAAATATTAATTGGTATTGCTTTGTATTTAATCATTCTATCATATTTTTAGTTTATATAGATTTCTTTCTAAATAAATGAATTACGATCACAAATTGAAATATATTGGCTCTATATATAATAATTCTATATAATTTTGACGCAATATTTATATTTTTCCCCCTGCCACTTTCATTTTTGTCATTTTTCAATTTTGTACGAAAGTCAGTCAATCGGTCGATGCAATTGTTTATTTTTCAATTTGTGTGCATGTGTATACGTGCGTCTTGCATGGTTGGGTGTGTATGCGTGTGTGCGTGAGTATGATCATATTGTAGTTGTTTAACTTGTGCGGCGGTTGATTTCCAGACAATTCGGTGTTCGCTCGAATAAAATGAACCAAAAAAAAATTATATAAAATAAAACAAAATAAAAACACTAATATAGAAATGCTAAAAAAAAAGAAAAGCTAAATAAATTCCTTACTTTATTTGTCTTGATGATGCTGCTGTTGCTATTGTTTTTGTATTCATTGTTTCTCCTACGGAATACTTTTAATGCATTTAATTTGTAGTTAATAATTTTCTATGTTAAGCACGCACGCTGAAACGGTTATGGTTATGTTTGCTATAACCAGCAGGGGCTACCGGCGGTCGGAGGACGTTTGGTAGAACGATGAATTAGTCGGGTGTGCAGAGAGAGGGGGAGAGAGAGAAGGGGGGGATTATTTGTACGACTGGTGGGCCAATCGGTCGTTTAGTGAGTCAATCAAAAAATCAACAGCTACCGAGTTGATACTCGATTTTTTTTGCTGTAGTTATTGTTGTTGTTTCAGTATTGTTGTTGTTATTTTCTAAATGCTCATAAGTATATTCTACTCAATTAATTTAAACCGCCTTCAGCGGAAAGGAATAAATATTTGGTATGATGTCAGCCGATTATTTGGATATAATTAGAAAATAAGATTTCGATAGATTTACCCCAGGAAAAGAGAAAATAAAATAAAAATCAATTAAAAAAACACACGACAACCAAACAAAACAATTTTATTTAGAAAAAAAAATATCAAAAATAAATCAACAAGAAATTTAAAAGTTTATAAGATTTTTTTAATTAATAATTTGTTTTATTTTATAAAAAATTTTTAAATAAAAAATTTTTAATTCTAGAACATTATAAATTAAAAACATTTTACGACACATTTTAGCTCTTGTTCTTTTTTATATTTCCCGTAATATAATTTTGTGTCACAACCAAGGAATTCATTAATATTAACCATGCCGTCAGATGACCTAATAATCGATTTCATTATTATAAGCTGCTATGAGTCAATCATACAATTAAATAATTAAATATGGAATATATTCTACAATTAATAAAATGTCGAGTTAAAAAAATTATCTAATGGTTCATCAAATTAGTATTCGGCATGATAACAATTTTTCATTCTGATTAATTTGAAATAGAAGAGGCCGCAAATAGCATTGCCTGAGTTTGAGAGACTTGCTATCAGAGTTCTCTGAGACTGAGTTTAAGAGACTTGCTATCTTCCTTTCTCTAACAATTAGTCTTTAAATAGACGCTATTTGTCAAAAGCGTCGAGTTCGAGAGCGACCAAAAATTCGATCGAGTAATTCGTTAAATCACAATGTGAGGTGGTTGCGTGTTGCAAATTATCCCTCACCTTGACAGAGTTCGAAAGTCACCTAATTTTAATAAAAAATTAACAGCGTTCATGTTCTGTAAAATGAAAGAACAAGATCAAACGAGATAATTATACATAATTATAAGAGAGTATGACCTTATTCCCTAAAGCCAATTGACAACTATTTTGGTCTATTCTGTTTTATTCACGTTCGTGTTTCTACTTTAAAAAAACACAAATATAGTGAACAAACAAAACAGAAGTTACAAAGAATCGTTAGCTGAAATTTGAACATTTGAATATATTTTACATCAAATAATTTCGCAACATCTTCCTCTGATTTTCCCTAAAGAAAAAATCGAAATTAAGAGAACCAACGAATTCTGATGACATTTTCTAAACTTTCTTCAACTCTTTACTTTCATTTCCCAAACTTTGTCTTTCCAGAACACTTGAGAATAAATTCCTTCGTTATCGCCTCTCAACGAACGAGACAGCCGTCGTGAATACAGAATACGGTCAAGTGAAGGGTGTTAAACGTTTGACAGTCTACGATGACGCCTATTACAGTTTCGAGGGCATTCCATACGCCCAGCCGCCCGTGGGTGAGCTCCGGTTCAAGGCACCACAAAAACCCACTTCATGGACGGGCGTGCGGGATTGCAGTCAATACAAGGATAAAGCATTGCAGGTGGATTTAATGTCGTGCAAAGTTGAGGGATCTGAGGATTGTCTATATCTGAACGTTTACACAAATAATGTGAGTGTAGGAATAATACCCGTGTTACCGCCTCTGCAATGATTTGTGTTATTGCTCCCTCTCTCTCTTTTTTTTCTTCTTTTTGAAGATATCATCCACTTCTGCACCGGTGCGTCCGGTTATGGTTTGGATTCATGGCGGTGGTTATATTTCCGGAGAAGCAAACTCTAACTGGTACGGACCGGATTATTTTATACGAAAGGATATTGTTCTCGTGACGCTTCAGTATCGTGTTGGAGTTTTGGGTATACGTGAAAATGGTTGAAATAAATTCATTCCATTTTAAATGGATTCATTTATGCAGGTTTTCTTAGCCTTGAGACACCTTCATTGAATGTGCCTGGCAATGCGGCGCTTAAGGATCAGGTCATGGCTTTGAGATGGGTGAAAGATAATTGTGCCAATTTCGGTGGTAATCCCGATTGCATTACGGTATTTGGTGAAAGCGCTGGCTCTGCTTCCACTCACTACATGATGCTCACCGAGCAAACTCGCGGTCTTTTCCATCGCGCCATACTGATGTCCGGGAATGCTTTATGTCCTTGGGCTACCACGAATGCCGCCAAATACGCACTTACCATCGCTCGTTTGGCTGGTTATAAAGGCGATGAAGATGAGAAGAATATTTTAGAGTTTCTTCTGAATGCAAAAGGCCGGGATCTGATGCGATTGGAGGATAAAGTCTTAACACCGGAAGACCATCAGCAATATATTCTATTCCCCTTCGGTCCAACCGTGGAACCGTATGTCACTCCGGAGTGTGTGGTGCCCGAGGAACCGCGAGAAATGATGAAGAAAACATGGAGCAATTCTATACCCGTTTTGATGGGTTCCACCTCGTTTGAGGGGCTATTGTTCTTCCCAAGTTAGTTATCTTTGTCGACAGATTACAAATAAACCTCCATTAAATTCTCGTTTAAATTAACGCTTATGAATTGTCAGCTCCCAAACTGGTACCCTCCGTTGTAAAGGACTTGGTCACGGGTACCACCTGCGTTCCCAAAGAGTTGGCCGCAGCAGAAGACGTGAATGAAATGGGTCTAAAACTGAAGCAAGTACATGTAACAGCTGAGGAGCCAACCGCAGAAAATTATTTGGACGTAAGTGACAATCACGCACGCCTAAGCCAATTTGCTTCATTAATTGCTTGCATCTCTTTTCATACTTGTTTTTCTTTCCCTCCCCAAACAGCTTTGCTCGTTTAAATTCTTTGTATTTCCGTTGCACCGTGTCGCACTTTCACGTTTGGCTCATGCGAAGGGTGCTGCCACATTCCTTTATCGTTTCGATTTCGATTCAGAGGAGTTAATCTTCCCGTACCGTATTAAACGTTGGGGGCGTGGCGTCAAAGGTGTCAGTCATGCCGACGAATTGGCCTATTTGTTCTGGAATGCATGTTCGCATCGTCTTAACAAAGAAAGTAAATCGTATCGCGTTATTCAACGCATGATTGATATTTGGACGAAATTTGCGGCCACCGGCAATCCGAACGATGAACAGATCGATGGCATGGAGACGGTTTCATGGGAACCATTGAAAACTACCGACGATGCCTACAAATGTTTGAATATCAGTGAAGAGTTGCGCTTCATAGAATCACCCGAAATTCATAAAATCAAAGCTTGGGAGAGTCTGTATGAGAAAACGAAGGATTTACTTTGTTAAGTCGCGATAAAGACGAAACGGGGTCAAGGTGTGACGGAGGGAAACAATCAAAGTTGAGATTTTTTAACGAAAAGATATTGCTTTATAAATACTAAATAAGTAACAGTTATTAACCTTTTATTTTCGCTATATGCACACATACATACATGCAAATAAGCATACACACAAAAAACACACATATACAATTGTACCCGTCGGGTATTGCGTAATAAATAAACATAATTAATATCGGAATTAGTTAGTATTCAATTACAGTTTTTATAACACAATCTAATTAAATACAATCCAGTGAAATACATTTAAATTTTTGAAAAATTTCGAATTCATCTTTTTTTAATTTAATTTTACTATATTTTTTATTTCACTTAATTATTTATTTTTTTATTTAATTTTCTAATTTTTTCATGTTTTATAAATTTTTATCATGTTTTTTTTAAAGATTTTTATCATGTTTTATAAATTTATTTTATTTTTTTAAAATTTATTTTTTTGAATTATTTTTCCTTTAACGAAATTCATGCAATAAAATGAAATTCAAGCTGCAATACATTCAACCATAAAAATCTCAACCATTTTAAAATTTTTCGTTTTTGATTTTTTGCTTTTAGTTGTTTTTTACTTCTTCTTCTTCTTTATTTTAATTAATTGCAATTTAAGAAAATTTCAGCTTCATTAAAAAGCTTTCATTAAGAATGCTTTTGATTAATTTTAAAATTTTTTTTAATTTTGATTGATTTTAATCTTATCTTTATTTCAATGAATTTCCTTCCAATAGCGTCATCAGAAATATATTTTTTACAAAAATGCCTTAAGAAACAACCTTTTTAATTAATTTTGAAAAAGTTATAAAATTATTAAATTATTATTTAAACTTTTACATTTGTCTTAATTTTTTCTTTATTTAACTTTACTTTTAAGAGAATTTTTAATTCTTTTAAGAAGTTTTTTGATTTGAGTTAATTTAATTATTTAAAAACGTTATGTTTTTGCTTTTTTATAATATATATATATATATATATATATATATATATATATATATATATATATATATATATATATATATATATATATATATATATATATATATATATATATATATATATATATATATATATATATATATATATATATATATATATATATATATATATATATATATATATATATATATATATATATATATATATATATATATATATATATATATATATATATATATATATATATATATATATATATATATATATATATATATATATATATATATATATATATATATATATATATATATATATATATATATATATATATATATATATATATATATATATATATATATATATATATATATATATATATATATATATATATATATATATATATATATATATATATATATATATATATATATATATATATATATATATATATATATATATATATATATATATATATATATATATATATATATATATATATATATATATATATATATATATATATATATATATATATATATATATATATATATATATATATATATATATATATATATATATATATATATATATATATATATATATATATATATATATATATATATATATATATATATATATATATATATATATATATATATATATATATATATATATATATATATATATATATATATATATATATATATATATATATATATATATATATATATATATATATATATATATATATATATATATATATATATATATATATATATATATATATATATATATATATATATATATATATATATATATATATATATATATATATATATATATATATATATATATATATATATATATATATATATATATATATATATATATATATATATATATATATATATATATATATATATATATATATATATATATATATATATATATATATATATATATATATATATATATATATATATATATATATATATATATATATATATATATATATATATATATATATATATATATATATATATATATATATATATATATATATATATATATATATATATATATATATATATATATATATATATATATATATATATATATATATATATATATATATATATATATATATATATATATATATATATATATATATATATATATATATATATATATATATATATATATATATATATATATATATATATATATATATATATATATATATATATATATATATATATATATATATATATATATATATATATATATATATATATATATATATATATATATATATATATATATATATATATATATATATATATATATATATATATATATATATATATATATATATATATATATATATATATATATATATATATATATATATATATATATATATATATATATATATATATATATATATATATATATATATATATATATATATATATATATATATATATATATATATATATATATATATATATATATATATATATATATATATATATATATATATATATATATATATATATATATATATATATATATATATATATATATATATATATATATATATATATATATATATATATATATATATATATATATATATATATATATATATATATATATATATATATATATATATATATATATATATATATATATATATATATATATATATATATATATATATATATATATATATATATATATATATATATATATATATATATATATATATATATATATATATATATATATATATATATATATATATATATATATATGGATTGAAACACAAAATTTATAATTTTTATAACATTTTTTTTCTAATTGGAAAACTGTTTTCATGTTTTCGACTTTTTAATAATTTCTTTCATTTATTTTCCAAGTTAATTAAATTTAATTGAGAGCATTGGATTCCAGCTGAAACGTATTTTTTTATGAAAGCATTCTTATAATAAAGTTTCTACTTCACCTGAAAGGAAATTTTAATCGGAACCCGACTTTTATATATCTCACGATTATTTAAAAATTTCTTAAGTCTATTTTGTTATAATCTAAATAGGAAAACCCTTTATAAAACATATCTCACGAAAAGCAAGAAATTAGAGTAATCAATTTTACATAATTTTTCCTCTCTCCATTTCATCCTACACTCGAAGGATTGAAGTACATTCACTGAGATACTCCGTTTGAAACGTAAAGAAAGCTATATAATATTCTTAATTCGAATTGATTTAGCTCGAACTTTTTCCATCTGTCTCGATAAACCTACAGTCACTTACACAGGAAACAGGAAATTCCCACCGGAGAAAAAAAGTACGAATTTCATGTATTTTCTGGTAGGTAGATGTGGAGATATTTTAATACTCGTATGACACATAGATCCTCCCCTCTATGCCGTTCTTTGAAAATGAAAATTTAGAAGAAAAATACGCTGCCATTATCATGCCGAACTGTATGATTTTATACTATATACTTTTATATTTTGTACTTTATTTAGCACGAATAATTATAAAAAGTATTTGCACCTATCCCAGCGCGTGGAAGATATATAAGTTTCGGCCAAACCGAAATTAATATTTTTACTTATTTTTATATTACTTCCGTCTCCAAAAGAAAAATACATTCAATACCAAAATTTCGTAGAGCTATTTCGATAGCTTGATGAAATTTACATCGATCAAAAAACGCAAAAACAGGACACGCGATATCACCGAAGTATTCATTATCATTACTCTTTTTTTTCGAGAATCTAAAAAACATTCCGCTACAAATAAAAATTTGTTAAGTAGTTTACGTTAAACAAATAATAAAATTAAAAACAAAAATATGCGAATATTTTTTTGAAAACAGCTAATTATTTTCTCGTGCGTGCAATTGCATCATTTTCTTGTTTTCCTGCTTTTATTTATTTAGTTTTTGCTTTTTTATGAGAAACCTTCTGCTAATTATAATTAATCGCTTCATTATCACAATGGCAATAATTATTATCTTGTTGTTGTTGTTCTTGTATTTGCAATAATAATTGTTTTCATGTTGTTGTTGTTGTTGTTGTAGTTGCTTTACGTGTAAAAAATAATTGCTATTGATAATGAAGAATCAGCGATCGGTGGCAAAACCCACAGACAGGAAAAAGCAAAAATAAATTGGAGCGAAATAATAAAGCCCTTTTCAAAAACTTGCGTAATCTCTACTGGCGTAATCAAAAAAAAAGTTTCAACATTAATTCGAGTAATTAGAAACTGAAATAGTTATTAGTTAGAGACATTTTTCAATCCACTCAGTTAATTGGGTCAGTCTTAGTTTCACAATGGATTGTCCCTTGAAATTTAGTTAATTACATTTAGTTAATTACGATTTAGTAAGTCATACTTCAATTAGTTAATTACGACGAAAAATATTCGTTGAAGGAAATAAGTGTTTACACAAAAAAAAACTAGCTGGAAAATTATTGAGATGACGGTGTCCAGGAGACGATGTCGCCCTTTTTCCGAACAACAAAAAATTCTAAGAAATATCTAGAAATATTCTAATAACCGTTAATACATAAAATTTATCGAAAAACTTTCCTATTTATTAGTTTTAGTCATAAATTTATTTAATTAGATGCTCTTACAAATTCTTTATGACACACAAAATTTTAAAAACAGAAATAGCATATGCCTACAAATCTAGTATAAAATGAATCTATGCAAAAGTGCCTGCCCGCCAATCCATAAAGCCAGATTTAATTTTAAATTAAATAAATAGTTTCCTTAGTATGCTTGAGAATCCACTTTTCCATTAATGAACTCCTATGATTTAGTTTCTTTTAAAGCGCCATCTATTAAAAAATTGAATCTATAATTATTAGAGCTTTATTATTATTGATAAATTTAAGCTTGAGTGCATATTGATTAATCGATAGAACCACTAAAAACCAATCATAGTTTTTTACCTAAGTACACTATCGATGCACAGTGGGAGAAAATTGCTGTTTTTTACCAACTCGCGGTCAAAAATCTGTAACTTCTGAATGTGTTTAAATCTTTTTCATTCGATGTTTTATATACAAATGTAGAAACATGTGACTTAATATGGACCAGATTCGGATTCTTTTTTATTTTTGTGGTGAATTATTATATTTGGGCTCGTGTCCTTGCCCAAGTATTCAAATACAGAATCTTTTAAATTATTAATTTAAATGTTTAATTGCGAAGTTTCTTCTTTTATCAGCGCCGGTGAAAACAGCAAAATTTGGTGGGTGAAGTTAAAGGACTTTCCCTACAATTCTTTGATTTCTTTTAATGTTTTTGAAACATTTCTCAACTACTTCTAATAACATTCTAGTAACATTCTATTAACATTAATTCATTATAATGAATATTATAATTATATAATTATAAAGACATGATAAAAAAGTAATTTATTACCGCGACACCTAAAACATCAGAATTTTTGGAAAACTAAATTCGATAGAAAAGAAGAATAAAAGCAGATTGGTGATAATTATAGCCAACCCAACACTAAGTTTTGTTTACTTGATATATTTAAAATTAGAAAACAATATTAACTTGAAGTATTTTCATTGGTAGAAAATATATAGGAACAATTTTTGAAACAAAAAAAAAACGGATTCCCGTGGATCGCCGCGGGTCAAGTATATTTAGGAAGCTTCTTCTCAATGCTTTAAATTTTAACATGGTTTGTTATGTTAACAGAAATTGTTAACGATATTTAAAATACTTTTTACTTAAACTTTTATTGACCTTCAAAGCCGGGAAAAAGCTAAGAATTTTAGTTTCTATTTCACGACTTTGACCAATCATGACGCGATTTGACCTGTCTTCAGGGAATTAAATTTTTTTTGACCGCGACTAAAGCGTGATCTATCCCTGTGTGGAGCTTTTTTAAATGGATTATAAATATTTCATCTCTAAAATTAATCGTATCGAGTGATATTACAAATAAATTATTCCACTCGCTCTATCTCTCTTTCTCTCTCTCTCTCTCTTTCCCTCTCCCTCTCTTTCTGACCACCACTTACTAGCTCTCTGCTAATCCTCAATACTAAAATTTGTTATAAAGCTAATTCGAATTTATTTTATTAATCTATAAAATATTTATTATTTTTATTGAAATATTATCCCAGTTAATTTTAATGATTTTAGTTGAAATTATTTATTGATTGAGGAATCCCTGATTTTTAAGTTCATAAAATTGTTTTTATAATTCAGTAAAAAAATTCTGGCAAAACACAAATCGGACAAAACAAATTCTTTTTAGAAAAAATTTAGCCTTTACTATGAAATCATGAATAATTTGTATTTGCTAATTCAAATTTTCACTAACCCCTACCCTGAAGACATTAATCGACAGAAAAAAATGTAGAAAATAAAAGTATTTAAAATATTCAAAATGTTCGGTGACGAAATTTAAGGAGTTTTCGTGTAAAGAATGCCATAAAATATGCTGTAACTTTTATGATTACTGTGCAAATCGAACAAACAAAAGAGAAACGTGAAAATACATAATTATCGAACTAATTCTCAATTTTTTAATAAGAATCGTCACGAGTTTGAATGCGGTCGCCGGTCGACCGTTGCCGGTGATTGTTTATGATGTGAGAGAGGGTGGTGATGGGTGCTCACCGCAAGCTGAGCGAAATATCTCAAGGAAAATAAAAATAACAACAGCAACAAAAACAACTGCAGCATTTTGCAAATACAAATAAGCACGAATGCTTAATAACTATTCTGTAATTGTGGGAGACCGTTAATATCACTCTATACCTTTCTCTCACTCTCTTTTTTTGAAGATGGTTGGTCGATGATGAGAAATGTATGGGGAATGAATGGGGCAGTGGAATAACGAAAATCGATGGGCTTGTTTGTTTAACAACTGAGTTGAGTAATACATTATGGATTGGGTGGGAAAAAAGAGAGAGAAAAAGAGAGAGTAAACGCAATCTTTGCAGTGCTGTTAGTTAATATAATGCTGACACTGGCAATGGTGGGGATTTTAAAGAAGGTTGAGTTGGTGGGGACTGTGGAGATGGTGACGGTGGTGAATGCTTTAGAGTTATGTTGAATTTAGTTGATTCTTCCCAGCGAATTCATGACAGATTTTAGTCGGCAAACAGTCCTTGCGCAGAACGGATGTTTGGGAATAATTAAAACGGCATTTTTTTATATTAATACCATAAACTTTTGTTGTTGTTTTCTTTATGATATTATTACAACTGAACCAGTGACAGCATATATAAAAATATTATAATTCTAATCAATAGGACTGTTGTTATTGCCATCAGTGATATTACTGTTGTTGTTCTTGCTTCGATTATTCGAGTGAATAAGTGGCTAAGAATATTTTGATAACATTTTAAAAAAGCAAAACTTTTGCAATTTAGAAGAAATCGGTCCTAAAAACACTGTAACTATTACATTGTTGTTGTTGTTGTTGTTGTTGTTGTCGATGTTGGATATACATTGACACAAATTTTGCATCTGTAATTCTTTTGTCCTTTTTCTCCTTGTGCGCGTTGTTTTTATTTTTGTTTCCGAAGAACGTTTGCGCGCAAAAAAGGATAATAATCGTAAAATCGATTACAAGGAGTAAACGGAATAATGGCCTTCGATATTCCTTTAGCAGACCAAATGAGAATCGCTCTCAAGTGAGTTTAGTACAAAAAGATGTAATCATTTATTTATGATTGTTTTATATTAATGAAAGCTTCGTATTATTTTCCTAGGTTTAATTTTAAATTAAGTTTAAGATTTATTTGATAATTATCAGCCTTTCTTAGATATTTAGAAAATCTAAAATACCGTGAAAGAGTATGCGTAGATATCTAACATTCCGTCAATCCTAAATAACGGGAATGTGAATATCCGGGAGTATAGAAATCCCAAAAAACAAATGTCACCAAAGGCGGGGATTCATGAATTCATCAAAAAGAGGTGTGAATGAACTAGAGCGTGTGTAAACAATTAAGTGTTCTAATTAGCGGTTAACAAAACGGTTACGGCGAGGTGAGGCGAGACGAAATCATATAATCCAAAAATATTTACTACGAATAACAACATTCTATAAAAAAATTTTATTAATAAAAACATGCGTACCAAAAGCGTAAAAAAGCGTAAAAAACGTAAAAAGGGTAACGCTACAAATACAAATACAAATACAAATACAAAGATTTAGATGATCATTAAATATCTAATAATTACTTATTTCCTTTTCGAATAAAAGAAGGTGTATTTTAATTATATATAAATTCCATTCCAATCCGATCTCAATTCGCCAGATGATATCTTTTCTGCGATGACAATAAAAATTTAACGATGTTTAATTTGAAATCATGACATAACAATGAAGTCACATTTACTGTATTAGAGACACCAAAATCAATGGGCTTGTGTAATAATATTAAATTAACAATGACGTAAAGAATTCACAACCAACCAGTCAGAAGTTTTCCTTTTCTAATCAAAGGGAAATTTCCTTTGACTTGAAGGATTTGATTTGAATGTCTAAAAGAAACCTTTCGATGGACCAGGCTTTGTTAGCTTAAGGGTTAAATGATATCAAGAAAAATATATTGCTAGCTTTTTTATCGTAATCATTTTTAATTATCGTCAAGAATTCTACTCTATTATTATAATATTCCAACTCCGATAAAATTTTGTAGAATCTGCTTTAATTCACAGACCGTTTTTTTAGTTTCAGCTGTTTTGTATCCCACTGCGTGTCTCACTTTTCCCCTATTTTTCTTTCTATCTCTCTGTCACTTTTCATCTCTCTGTATTTCTGTTTTCCTCTCTTTCCCTCTCTCTCTCCCTCTCTCTCTCCTATACGGTAATTCAATCAGCGCTTAAAAATTAAAAATTGAAACACCTGACGATATTTTTCACGTTTCCGGTAGGTTTAATAACTTCTCGTGCAATAATTTATCGTCTAACAATTTTATTCAATACTAAGGGTACTAAGGGCTCAATAATTCGATATAGATTTAGTAGTTTTGGAATTGAAATTACGAAGAATAACGTATTGAAGACACTTCGCAGAAAGACATATTTATGAAAGATATGGAAAGAAGATATCGCTTAATTTAACGAGCCTTTATTATTAAAGAATGAGAACATCTTAAGCTGAGATTTATTAGTTGTCAGCATTTTTGTTGTAAAGTAAGCAACACAGCCGAGAAACATTGTCAAGCGTAAATTCTGTCAAGCGAAAATTTGTTGGAAGAGCAAAATATTCATTTTACGGTGATCTAAATAATTTTAAAATCACTCTTACCCTCATTTTTTATACACACACTACACAACTCATTTCATACATACACTACAAATCTCACAGTGAGAGATTGAACGTAGGAGGGAGCGGAAACATAGAAAACGAGAGTGGGAGTGGACGAGTTAGCCGTTGTGAGGGGGGAGAGGTTGAGGTTAAATAGCACTTAAGCCTAATCGGAATCGGAATTCTGTAAATTCCAACCGCACTAATTGAACGTAATCACTGCCACCACAAATAACTCGCCCCCCCCCCAAACTCTATCGACAAGAGCAGCATACGATGGGTGAGGTGGGGGGCAATTGAAGAGTAACCGTATTAAAACGTTCGCTTTAAGCAGAACAAATTGAAATTCTAAAGGACAAAATCGAACCAATTCAAAGGCGTAAAAATGAAGATTATGCACCGATGTTATGAATCGGTCGGTAATACGGCCAGTATCGTTGTTGTAGATTGTAAGTGGTTTTTGTTGTTGTTTGCGAGTAATATTAGAGCCTTAATAGGACTGATTTAGTGGTATTCGATTGATGTTTACAGTGTTACAGATTTGACTTGACCTGGTCTACGTTTTGCGTTGCTGAATGCACTCTGCGGCACTTCAGCTCATCGTCTTTGATGACGATGGCGACAGCTGTCGTGTAAGTAGTCGTGTATCTGTCGTGCATCTGATGCAATTGCATCGTGTAAATACACGCCTCATCTCATTCTGTCAAAGAAATTTAATTGACGATTAAATTAAACTACAGAAACAGGAATTTAATCAATTCAGTGAAATAATTCTTGAGTAATTGGAGAAAACGCGTATTTATAATTAACGATTATTTTAGCAGTCACTAAACTTTTTAAACGAAGTAATTATTGCAAAAATGTTCTTACTATTTCTATTTTTCTCTTGCTGATTGCGATTACTTCAGATTCAGTTTAATTAACTAATTAATAGTCTGGAATTGTATTGTATTTTATTTTAATTAACTGAAACATCAAGCTTTTATTTCCCATAGAATTCACCTCATTCTGCCCACTTTGGTGTCATAACACCTGCTTATAATATTATGAATTATATTATAGAATATTTGGTTAATAATCTATAATATAATTTCTATAATATTATAGAATATAATGATTAAAATCGCCTAATACAAATATGTTCCCTTTTTTTAAATTTAATCTAAATCGTAATCGTAATCGCCGAGGAGTCACAGTTCGGTGGCAGCGCAGGGGCAGTCATCAGCCATCCAAACACTCAACTGTCAAATCATCTTCGACAAACTGCCCGATGAACTCAATGATGATTTGAAATGAGGATTTACGTCAAGAGAACGTGATAAGGCCTCGAACTCTGTACATTCCGTCTGGCAAAAATGATGGCTTTACGGGACTGGCTTATCAACCAAAACCAAAAGCAGCAACAAAATCCAAAAGAGAGAAAAAAAGAAATTGTTTTTGAAAATAAAGTCAAAAGGTTCAGCTCAATGATTGCATTGTCAGTTTGACAGATACGGCGTCTGTTACACGAAAAAATGACGTCCAACCTTTGGACTGTCAAATTGATAAACGAGAATGTTGTTAGTACGAGGAATAAATTTGAATAAGATGATAATGAAATTGAGACAACATTTTATTAAAATAATTTCTTTTACGATGAATTGTTTTCCTCGTAGAAATGAAAAATTTATGCTTTATTTACTTTTTTCTTTCTTCTTCTTCCAGTTATGTCAAATTTAAAACACGTGAAAAACGTTTGCGTACCGCTGAAAAAGTCATAACCGACACAATTTACGGTAAAGTGAAAGGAGTTAAATGGCAATCAATTTATGGCGCCACATACTACAGTTTCGAGGGCATCCCCTTCGCTAAGCCCCCCATAGGCACATTGCGTTTCAAGGCACCCGTCGAGCCAGACCCTTGGTCAGATGTCCGACGCTGTACGCGTATCCGTTCGAAACCATGTCAAGTAAATATTTTAATGAAACAGGTTCAGGGTAAGGAGGATTGCCTTTATCTAAACGTCTATACCAGAATGGTAAGTCTTGGCTGAGTCGTACGCAGTGCAAGAAATGTTCTACATATTTTTCGCTTCTTCAGTTGCATCCCAAGGAACCGCTACCAGTCTTGGTTTGGATTTATGGAGGTGGTTTTCAGATGGGCGAAGCCTCACGTGATCTCTATAGTCCTGATTATTTTATGCTTGAGAATGTGGTCCTCGTAACCATCGCCTATCGTTTAGGAGCCTTAGGTAGGGGTTTCCTCTGGTGGGGGGCACACTAACCCTTTTGTTTCTCAATTCCCGAATCAATTGTTTCAGGTTTTCTCTCACTCAGCGATCAAAATCTGGATGTACCCGGTAATGCCGGTCTAAAGGACCAAGTCTTGGCCCTCAAATGGGTGAAACAGAATTGTAAGTTCTTCGGTGGCGATCCTGAAAATATTACGGTATTCGGTGAAAGCGCCGGTGGTTGTTCGACGCAGTATATGATGATAACCGAACAAACGCGAGACCTTTTCCACAAGGCGGTCATAATGTCGGGCAGTACCTTAGCGCCTTGGGCAAACATTCCTCCACGCAATTGGGCCTTCCGTTTGGCGAGAGCCACAGGTTATCGGGGTGACGAAAACGATTCTGATGTTCTCAGTCATCTAAGGAACTGCAAGACAAGTACTCTTCTCAAGGTCTCCGAAGGGCTACTGACACCCGAGGAACGGCAGGAAAGGATGATTTTTAGTTTTGGACCCTGTGTAGAACCGTATGTGACCGAGCACTGTGTGATACCACGTGCACCACTGGAAATGATGCGCAACTGTTGGGGCAATGAAATACCATTACTAATAGGTGGCAACTCCTTTGAGGGATTGCTATCATTTTCTGGTGCAAATAATCAAGACTCTTTAACCAATTCCAAACTAATCTATTTCTAAACTCTTCTTCTTTCTACGATGTAGAGGTGCGAAAATATCCGGAACTTCTGCTCGAGCTGAACGATTGTGAGTCTGTGGTTCCTATCGATGCACAGCTTACCGAAGAGAAGCGGAAGGAATTCGGTAAACTTATTAAGCAAACATATTTCGGCGAAAAAGAACCGTGTTGGGCTACAATTTTGATGTATAGTGACGTAAGAATTTCATGAAATGTATCCATTTTTGGAATCACATTTCTAATATTTGTACCCTCTTTACCCCTTTATTTCGAACAGCTGTTTTCCTACAAATATTTCTGGCACGGTATTCATCGGACTCTACTGTCACGCGTACACAACGCCACTGCGCCCACGTATCTGTATCGTTTCGATTTCGATTCCAAACATTTCAATTTTATGCGAATAATTACGTGTGGCCGCAAACAACGCGGTACCTGCCACGCCGATGACCTTTCCTATATGTTCTACAATGCTGGTGCCAAGAAGCTGAAACATTTTACAGCCGAATACCGGACCATACGTCGTCTCATCGCTATCCTAGTACAGTTTGCAACACATGGCAACCCCAACATTCCACCCGAGGCAGAGACAAATAATGGTGACAACATCACTAAAGTCGCCTCCAGCGGTGATCGTGGTAGTGGTGTCAGCAACATCATTGAGATGGTTGGCGAAGTTGGCAAGGGGTCAGGAGAGGTTATTGGCGGTTCACTTGAATTGGCTGAAATTGGGGTGAAGAGAAGCGCAGATATTAAGAGTGATGATATTCCATCCGTAAATGATGCTGCTGCTGGAGAAAAGAGACCGGAACAAATAAGTACATCTGGGCCTCCTTCAACTCCTCCTTCTCCTTCTTCACCTTCTTTTCCTGATCGAGCTTCGGCTTCTGCAGTTTCTATCACATCTCTTAGCGATGATAAAGCGGACAATAATCCTGTTTCGGCACCGGATATCTGGTTACCGTTGTGCAAGGACGATAAAGTATTCAAATGCTTAAATATTTCCGACGAACTAGAAATCATTGATTTGCCCGAAGCAGAGAAACTGCGTCTATGGGACAGTATGTACGAACGTGAAGAATTGCTGTTTTGAAGCCAACGAAATCCTGTGAACGAGTTGGGAACCAAAGTCGAAGTCTCAGCCGAGGAGGCGACCGTAGCCGTTTAGAGTACCTGTAGTTATAGATTATTGAGAAGCCATTAAATGGTCATACTCGATAAGATGCACGTGGCAGAGGTTTTTATATTTACTGAGGGTTTAAACATAAAACCAAGTGAAAAGCACGAAATGTTATTAAATCGTTTTTATACTCGCAGTAAACGAGTGGAAGCGAATCAAATTTTTTTCAAATTGTTGATTATAAATTTTTCTGATTTATAAATATTGTGTATTTGTAATACGACAATTGACGAATAATAATGTATGTGACGGTGATAAATGATATCAGACAGCGGTAATTATGTTTTGCCTGTTGTTACAGAAGCCAAACAATACAAATATATTCTAAGCAATTGCGAAAAAGTTATATAATATTTACACATTTTTAAGAAAATTATAATACGCTATATATCGATTTATATTCAAATATTAAAAATATTTAAAAGTGTCTCAAACTTTTGAAAATACCAGGAAAGCTTTATTAAATCTAGAATTGCATAAAAAAGTTTGGCCTTTTACATTTTACAAGTATTAATTTTTTAATATTGGATTTAATTAAAATGTTATGAAAAAGTTTAAATAAATTCGACCTCACTCAAAATAACCAAGTTTATTTTTTTTTATAAAGTCATTCCTACAGTTTTGGGAAATTACACATTTTTTGATCCTTACGATATTCGTAAGTTATGAATATTGCTAACGGTTATCGATCGATTTGGCAGCCTTTCTTCTGCAACATATCAATGTATTCATCTTGAGGCCTAAAATTATTCCCGGTTTTTCAGAATTTTTGTCAAAAAATATTGCATGCTTATAGGGGCAGCACAAATTTGCACGGAATTTTTGCAAAGTATTCATGACGTAGAGTAATAGAGACTCGGAAGCAAATATGACAATATTCTCAAGTATTGACACTCAAGAGAACTTAAAGGCAGAAATATTTTTTACAGAGGTGTTACGCGAAAAAGGTAATGTGGCAAGAATAGAGTAAATTTTTTCATAAGATAAAAATCAAATGGAATTTTTAATTTTAAAAATTTTTGCACGCTCATTTGGCGCGTCAGTTGATAAAATAATATGATTGGAATCAACAAATGTTCAGAGAGAGAGAGAGAGAGAGAAAGAGAGAAATGATAAAAACACTGGATGAAACTGGACAAGATCTAAATCTGTTTATTCTAAACTTCGTTATCACAAAACTTCATTAACTTTCGATCTATTACAGTAGTATTCTAGTGCAATAGTGTTATTGTTGTGAACTGACTATTAAAAGATATTCGCGGAGAAGGAACAAAAGTTGTTTCGAAACAATCCTTCCGCTATTTTATCTATTAATTTTGTCTATTTAATCAGAACGTGTCATAAATACTCGATTTAAGAGCTAGATTCGGGACTAAGATTCAGAACTTAGGTACTTTTGTTATCAGCCTTTAGTCTGAGCAGTTAATGTTAAAACAATGTTATTGATAATTGCAAAAAAGCACCTCATATAAAAATAATTTTCAAAGCAATTTATTATAAAATCAACTAATTTGTTTTTGCTCTAAATGTTTAGCTTCTCTCGTCTAATTTTAATACATTGAGTTTTTCACTTCCTTATTTTCTAAACGTGCCCAACATGTACCTGTTCCCCGGCCCCCTTCTCAACCCTCCTGAACGTAACGCCAAAACCAATAAATTTTAAATTGAAACGAATTTCAAACGAACTTCGACGTTGTCCCGTAAAAGCTACTGCTGCTGCTCAGCTAATCAGATAACGTTGGTGATGATGAAGGTGATGTTGTTGTATGACTGACTGCTCTTATTTCTGTTTACTATTACTAAGACATCAGACACAACAAAGGTATTTTGCAAGCTTAAGCGTGAATACCAAGGGCAAACGACGGCGACCTGCGCCGGGCATTAAAAACAGAATTTAAAAAAAAATCTGTTTAATTAAAGATGTTTCCTGTTTTCTCGAGAAGTTTAGTTGTTTTAGTTTTCACACCGAATGATTGAACGAAGACAACAAAAAAAAACGAGGGACAGAACTACGTCGGTAAAAATGCCAAAGCAAAAGAAATTAAAAAGAGAATGAATTTGGGCAATACTAGGAAACTAAAGAACAAGAAGGGGAAATTAAAATCACAACTAAAAGCAATTTCCAAGAAAAATAATTAGAATTCGGAATTAGAATAAACACGAATTAAAAATTATAGAAAACTACTAAAGTAAACTTATGCAAATTGAATTAACTGTTAAGTTAATTTAACTATTAAATCTCGGAGAAATATTCATTACATTTCTGTGATATATGTTTGAAAAAATTGCTTTTGACATAAACAATTTTCACCTTTCAAAAAATAAACATCAATAACATCAATACATAAAGCAATTTATAAATTTCTTGCATTGTTTTTTAGTACGAATCCTTAATGATTTTTATTATCCCTTAATTCCCGAATAACATTTAAATTGTTCACTTTTTCCTAAAACTCATTTCAAATTTCAACCGAAAAAATACATTATTCATAATGAATTTATCTTAGATCATTCAGAAAATCATTCCAGCGTAATTTACTCATAGTTTTGTGGAGTAAAAAAATTAGTTAAAGTGTTTACGGAGACCATCTCTTAAAAATTCGTTTTCTTGGAAAAAACCATTATTTTAAAATATTCATTATTTAATTTAAGGTCATTCGTATACACCGTTGCCAATAGTGTTGCCAACTGAAAAATAATAGCTTTTCTCATAATTTTGCCTCAATCAAAATTTAACTATGCTTTAATTGAAGTTATGTAAAGGCGCTTAAGAAAATTTAAAATATTTTTATCATATTCAATTATTGTGTCTATTTTATCGTTTTCACTTCTTCCCCTTTCATCCATTGTTCGTTCGTCAATATCATGAGTCCCTTTTCGAAAATGTTTATCATGTCATCACTTGATAATAAATCCTTTCTGATTATCCTCTTTAATAACTTTCACTGAAATTTTATCGATTTTTAATTCACATACACTCACAGACACACACGCACGCAGTCTCTCTCGACCTGAAAAGTCAAAAGTTTCTCTACAATCAGTAATAGGAGAATATTAATGTATTTTTTCCTACTTGTTTTTAAACCTTCCAAATATTTTCAATTCTAATTTTTCATCACAAAAATCAGAGAATTTAATGGTTTCATTATAGTGCGTTTCTTTTTTGTTGAAGTTGCCTCAAGGATCGTTATTTGGCGGCAATACAGAAACGGATTATGATTATCTCTAACACACACACACAAAACATTGTTAAAATTCTTTTACAAAGCTCGCCTGTTGCAAAAAGTGTAGGGTATCATCAGACATTTGTCCTCGGCGATATAGTGTGTTGGAGTGTTCGGAGTATTCCGATGATTTTATTTTACACTTAATACTGTTATTTTCCCCCGATTTTTTCTTTAGTCTTTTTATTTTCTATTTATTTTATTTTGTTCTAATTTAATGAAAATCTGTTTTTGATGTTTCGAGTAATTGATTTACTGCTTGGACTATTATTGACCGCAAGTGATCATTGAAAATGAAAATTATTAAAGTGATTTATGACAAATTAGAATTAGTGCTTTCTAAATAAAAAATTAAAATTCTATAAATGAAAATTAATTACTCTTATATATTTATGAATTATTTTTTTATAGGCTAGTTTTCATTATAAAGCAGAAATACTTAATAAATAATGGTTTAGTGAAAACATTATTATTATTATATATTTATTTTAATTAGTTTTTTTCTAATGTCAATCGCGAACTGAACGGGAACGATTATCACAAAAGCTTTTATTTTTTGGTTAGCAGCTCCAACGGCTACGACGTAACTTTAAATTAAATCATTAACCGTTTCAACTAATGTAGCGTTCAAGAGGAAGAATTTTTAAAGGATTATACTTCTGAACACTAATCATATTTTCTTTCTCCGCAAAACTATTAATGACATTACGTTGGAAAGATCCTTTATTTTTTAAAGGAAATTTTAAATTTGAATTTGATTTAAGAAAAGTAAACAATTTAAAAGTTATTCAGGAGATAAAGTAATATTATGAATCATTAAAAGTTCAAAATTGTCCGCATCGTAAATGTTTTAATGGGCGTTAATTATAAAACCAACGCCACTCCTTTACCCCATCCATCTCTGACGAATATTTCATTAAAACAAAAAAAAACAACGGAAGGAATTTAAAACCGTAACCTCCAAAATTTATCAGTCATTATTAAAATCAGCGCGACAAAAATCAATCACAAAAAACATCGCCGCACCGTGAAATAAGTCTCATTTTCACCAGATCGAATTAAATCGCTTAGGCAGCATAACCGAATCTAGATAAAAAATTTAAGCAATTTAATAGACTGACCTTGACCCTTCGATTTTACTCGTTTTGAGGTTGTGTCACAAATACAAATATACAAATGTTCTGATGGTCACGAATAAAACTGAGCTCAAAAGTTACGAGATATATCATGAGATAAAAAGTCAGAAATTACTTAATAAAACGTGAGGTCATACTTTACTTTTTTTCGTCGAAATTTTTATTCATGATGCGCGATTTAAATTATTCTAATGAATTGTTGCAACTTTTGGATGATTAAAAGGACAATATTTTTGAAATATTAAGTTTTTAATTTAATGAGAACAATAAACTCATACGAGTTTTCGACGTTTGGTGTGTAGACAAACCTGTTTTGTTGATGTTCTATCATTCTGAGAGCGACAAAACCCTTTCAGAATGATGGCACATCATCAAAACCGGTTTGCCTACAAGGTAAACCTTCCGGTCGATGGCGTAAATTGTTCCAATTATATTTTTCGATTTACCCAGTCGGAATAAGAATATCCAGAACACATCTAGTGGGTCTTCTGCCGTCGCGATTCAGTTTAATCGACAGAAAGAGACAGGGAGACAACTGAACTGACAGGTAGACGGACGGACGACGCATTGATCATGACAGGGATTGTATATATTTTCCTACATCGACAAACCTCCCATCACAAATTACAAACAAAAAAAAAAACACAAAGTGAACACACTTTGCTTTTGACCTTCAGGAGCAAAGTATTTATAAAAGTTGCAGAAACAGCCTGAAAACCGCAACCATTATTTTTTGCTTTAAAATAATCCCGGGTGGTTAATTTAGGCAAAATATCAACTTATCATCCAGTTAAAAACCGCATATGACATTTTAAGCTTTGTTGTTTAACAGGAAGACGATTATGAATTAATTGCAATAATTTTATCGAACAAGAAATAAAGTCATTACAAGAAAAAATAAATGTTCGTAAAAATTATAATTTAAAATTATTTTAATTTCATTGAGGTTTAATTAAAGGTTTTGGTTTTAATTCCTACCGAAGCAATATATAAACTCATCAAAATATTAACGTCATTATCTTCTTAACTTGATTATCAAGTGATATAAATGAAATATAAAATTATTATTTCGTGTCAGAAAGATAAGATAAACTGGAATTAATCGAATTGAATTGATTATATTCATTTAATTGATTTGATTAAGTTCGTTTGGGTTGTTGAAATTTTCGTTATATGAAAAAAAAATTTTTTTCAAAATGCCATTAAATCGACTTTTTAAATAATAGTAATGATTATTATTATCCTGTTCAAATGCGCAACGTTAAGTTACCTCCGTTTATTAGAGGCTTAACATGCCTTAACTTCTTCTCATAAAAAAGCAAAACCTTTTGCCCTTTTTTTTTGAAAGCAGGCTAAACCTGAAAAGCCTTAGCATTTTGTAGAAAATTGAAACTGCTTCTTACTCTTCCAACTGTTTAGATGTTAACTGTATTTTCGATAGTTCCGGCAGTTAAGGAAAACTTTTCTGAAGATTTATACGAAAGCTCGAGCTTATCAACGGTTCTTCTTTACTCGAACATACTCGTGCTTGTTCGAGCAAAAGTTCAAACAATTTTAGTGAAGTTTTATTATCTAGCAATTTCTACAAATACTTGGATTAACGTTTCGGGACAAAATGCAAGAGAATCATCGAAAAAAGAGACGCAAGATGAAAGAAACTTTAAAAAATTGAACTTTTAGAAATTTCAAAAATGTAAATTAATTCACTCTACGTCAATCTTATTGAAAAACAGTGCCTGTGATCATCATTTCACACATATATAAAGTATTATTTTTAGCAGGTCACTCAATGACCCGCGTATTGCTAAAATACCTGGAGGTTCGTTTTAGACGGTACCACGACCTTAGGAAATTAAGTCAAGAGTCATGTTAACCTCAATTAGTCTCTCTTACACGCAATTAGTCCCCGTCTCCCCTTCAATTATCTTTCAACAAGAAACGAACAACGAAAGAGTTCTACGTGATCGATTAATAGAATTTTCTAGGAAAAAAAAAACAAAGAAACAGTAAAAAGTATAAGAGAGACGTCAGAGGTCAGTGATATTATTACGGGGGCAGGGCATAATCACCTCGGAAATTTTCTACGGCCATTTAGAGGAAGCAATTTTATCGAAAACGCGAGCGAAATTCCAACAATAATAAATTTCCTTTATGCTATCACGATTTCTGCATCATAAATATTACTAGATTATTATGATGGAGATTGTGAAAGTGGGCGGCAATATGTGATGGCCGGCGATATAATGTCGCGTGGAAATGTGACAGCGGTGTGTGGGAGGTATATGATAGTAAGCGGCAATGTCATGGTGAACACCACTGTGCAAATCCAAATCTCTTAAAATCATCAAAAGAGCGTAACGGTCTTTACTTGAAGACGCACTCAGAAATCTGACACTTTATCAAAGTGTCTGAATTAACTTTTTCGACATTTTCTAGACACCAAACATAATCGCAAACCTCTGAATAAAGCAGAAGCAGACATTATCGGAACGATATCGATTTAAAGGTTTCGATGAATTTAAATAAAAAAGGAGAAGAAAAATTCGATTCCAAAGACCACTATGTGGTTTTACATCAATACTAAGGAAATATTTTAGGTAATTATATCAAATATAATTGCTTAAAATATTTCCTTAGTATTGATACAAATAATTTTCACTCTTTACCAAATTTTAGGAGAAAAGTGTTTAAAAAATATATAATTTAAACCTTTAAACAATTTATATATTATCCATATAGTTGTGTGGCATATTTATAAAATTATGACGGTTAATTTGAGGTTATTCAAAAGCCTTAAAAATAAATTTTGCAAATTTTAGGAAATTTATTACATTGCAAGTTCTTTAAATTTATTATTAAATTTAGTTATTGAAAAGAAATCTCATTCATGATTTAACAAAAATCATAAATTTTGTTTTTTTAATAAAACATTTAATTGAAATACATATTTTCCAAAATCGGAATTACAAAATTAAAATTTCCTTTTATCCTAAAAAAACTACCACTCCTACAAAAATATGTTCTCTTTAATTAAATTAAATTAAATTAAATTTGATTAAATATGACGGAAAAATTAACTAGAAAAAATTGACAGAAATTTGTCAAATTAACGAAAAAATGGCATAAATTTAAAAAAATTTAAAGAAAAAATTTTATAAAAACTTTAAATTTTGAAGCAAAAAAGGAATGAAAATTTCCCATTGTGTAATTAAAAAAAACAACAAATACAAAAATATGTGATCACGTATTTATCACAATAATATGTTATTAATCACAAATACAAAAATACAGATACATGATACAAAAATTACAACAACCAGAAAGAAATTGATAATAATCCAAACGCGAAGACGCATTTTTGTGTCCGAATTGCAGAAAATGTATTTTCTCAAAAAATCATTTCATTTTATTAAATGCAAAAACTACGTTAGTAAATATCTTTTTTGAAAAAATGAAAATTCTGAAATAAAAAATAATATTACAAAAAAAAATTAATCTGAAATTCAAATGAAAGCAACCCTCAACTATCAGAAATTACCTTTGAATTTAATACCACAGAATTTTTTATCTTCCCCACAGATATGAAGTGTCATATTCGTTTCTCACCACAATTTCCAGTTCGCCGTACTGCGACGACTTGTGGGATTGTATCTACACCATACGCAGCTAAATTTTACCTTTCTCATATTTTATATTCTACGATAGAATTTTTCTTCAAAAATTCAAATTTTGACAGAAATTTTAATCATGACAAATAAAAGAGAAAAACAAATCTTTATCTCTTCATTAATAATTTTTACTCGCTTTTGCCTGGATTTGATTGTACTAAACACAACGAACTAACAAATTACATTCGACTAAAATAACGAGTCGACCGACCCAGTAAACAGGTAGAAGGTTTCCATTTCATTTTGGTTTTAGTACGACGCTAACGCTGCAACGGTTCAGCTGTTTTTTGGATTTGTGCGAATAAATGAAGTGACGAGGTTTGCCGCCTGTGAAACTAAAAATAATAAAAAAACACAGTAAAAGAGAAAAGCAGAAGAGCAAACAACAAATTTAGTTAAAAATCGATTGCACATCCGAGTCTCAGACGACGGACAACTTGTTACATTTTATTTTATTCGCAAGGCTGTTGCAAAATTGAGTTTTTATTGATTTTTTTCTAAATTGAAATTAAATTTGATTCGATTACAAAGGAGTAAAAGTGTTCTCACTTTTTTTGGTAACTTGCTTCTTTGATTGTGACAGTTTTCTACGCGGGCGTGGCAAGTTTAATTTGGTTAATGTGAAAATCGATTTCAATATTAAGAAATATTCTAAACAAGCTCATGCCACAAAGAATCTAAAAGATACGAACTAAAGAAGAAAGAACAAGCAAACAAACAGAGAGACAAAGGAACCGACACCAAGAGCGAAGAAATATTTTAGCCTTTTTGAGAGAGGTTCAAAACCCGATGAATCTGAACACCTTTCCTGGTGATTTTTCCTGTTGACCAATTAAAACAAAAAAAAAAAAAAGAAAACGAAGACCAAAAGAGAAGAAAAGGAAGAACATCTGCACGGGTTCGAAATGACTTCGCTGCGGTTGGTTGATATGCTCAGGTTGACCTTCAAGTGAGTTGGTAAAATTAGTGGCAAAGAATGAATAAACGAGTATCAATAAAATACTTTCACTCATAAATAGTTTTAATACCGGAAATTAATAGCGATATATGCTGTTTGATATTTAACAATGCAACAAATCAATTCAAAAATCGAGATTTAAGAGCTGTGCTTCTCTTCCCGCTCCTTCTCCTTACCATACATCCTCTCTCTTTTACGATTTCCTTATTGCATGGCTCTTCTATGGGTCATCAAAAACCTGCAGGCGGTTTAAATTCTCTAATAAAAGCAGTATTTCGAATGATTTGTGGAAGTAATAAAAGAATTGGAAAAAATGATATTAGTCATAAATATTAATTCAAGCCAATTTTTCCTCAAACAAATTATTAATTATTTTTTCTTTGAATTTGATGGAATATTGCTTTTATTACACGATGCACCGCAACAAAATGTTGCACCTTCCTAAATTCATATTTATTTGTTTATTTATGTAAATGCAAAATTTAATACTAAGATAATAATTATAAATGCAATTTTATTGGTTTTGCCTTTGCGAACGTTAACATGTTTAAGCAAAAAAAGTTAAGCAAAGATAAATTTTGTCGTGCATTTTTATTTTCTTCGAGCAACCACAACAACATTACTAAACTTCTCTCGCTTTTTCTCACTCTCCTCTTCGTGCTCTTTCGACGAACCGCGAAGAATGTGCGAAAACCTTTTGGGTTAATTCATCTCTAGCTTTTCCTCATTCTTTCTTGTTTTGCTTTTGTGTTATTATTATTTGCTTGCTAACTAGATTGTTGTTGTATAGTATTGTTGTTGTTGCTCTGGTTTAATATTAATAAAATACTTTTTCACATGTTTACTCTGTTTTGTATTATATTTACATTTGTATACCCTACACTAAAGGGTATCGGTATATTCATTTAATTGTTCCGTTTGTAACGCATTGAAGGAGGCGTGGTGGTGGCACCTCCCGAGCCGATTTAGGCCTTTCCGTCCGTCTGCGTATGTGTCTACCTGCCTTTGTGTCTGTTTGCCTGTCTATTTAAATTTTCTAATGAATGCGACTTTTTATTTTCCCTTTTTGCTGGATTTATTTGAATGAAGAAATATTAAGTTTTTTGGCGAATATCTAAATTCTATGAATATGTCTTGGCCTTTTGGGAACATTACGCTTTATTCTCTTTTTACTTCCAGTTCATTCACAAATCGGTTGTCGTCTTCGAAAAAATTCTCGGTATTAGCTTAGGCTTGAACCCCAATTTTCGATATTTTAGAAGAAATGAAGAAATAATTTTATCTTGTCTGGGGAGAAATTTCCAATAAGAAATTCCAATAAGATAATTATTTGTGAAGAAAAGTACACTCTTAATTGCAATAAAAATAAAAATAATAAAATGAAAAAATGCCAAGAAATTTAATTTCGACAAGTAAGATCCGGCATATCCTTGAGCTTATTCATTCAACAATAAATGTTTAAGTATTCGCAATAACGAGTGCACGCCTTCTTTTAGCCCCAGCCGACAAAATTACTTTCATCAATATGGTAAACTCGTTAAAATTATTTGAATATGAAATACTGTCCGTCATTTCATGTATCGAATCTTATGCCACTAGTGATGGTGGCTCCAGTAGTGCCTAATTTTTGGAAACATATTTCATCAAAATATGTCGGATTGTCGAACAGAATTTCTGTTTAAAGCAAATTTCAAAAAGATAGCCCTTTTTGTTCTCCTATAACAATGATTCCTACAGATATAGATGCAGACGACTTATGAGCAGATTAAAATTCGCTCAGATTATTCTAAGCACAAATATATATACTTCTTCCCTATAGTTATCTATATTTCTATATACCTGCTACACATTTAATGCGTTATGAACGATAGACAATTATCATATACCCGGTTTCCTTAAGGGATAGGGTATGGAAAGGATTAAAATTAAGGATAGTATGGAATAAATGCATTTTTTAATTAATTAATTTCTTCTTCGAAAATTCCAATTCCAAAAATTTGACAAATTTTTAACTACTAATTATTATTATTACCATTATTATTACTATTATTATTATTATTATTACCATTATTTTTATTTTTGCTTATATATCGTGGATTAAATTCAACTTTGAAAACTTCTAAAATATATTCTTAAATGATGAATAATCGATATTTGGAACCTTTTCAAATTTATCGCATTAAATGCTGATTCATTTTCTTTATAATTTAGAAATGATACCGCAATCGCGAGTCGAGTTTTTATTTACTTTTGATAACAAATTATTAAATTTGTACAAAGTCCGATCAGATAGAAATTTCTATTAATTGCAAGTCTACATTGCATTTTTATTGCAAAAGATTATAAAATTGTAGCAAAAAAAAAGAAAATTGTTTAAAAAAATTCGAAATTTATTTTAGACTAGAATTGTGTTTTAAATATTCTTTAAATCCAAAATAAAAAGCAGAAAATTTTTTAGAAAAATCGAGAATTTTACTATTCAGCAACTGGTAGAGGCCACTGGTTATTCGAACCGTTTAATTACTGCGTTTTATTTCATTGAAACAAGTATTTTTATGCGTTTGACCTGTTTCTGGCCCTTCCGTGATCATTAAAAGTCAGTCATTTTTGAAGTGATGATTCTGAGAAACGGGTTAAATTCTCATAAACAAATATAATAAATTATTGTAGATCTGTAATAGAAATTTTATTGCTAAATTTGTTGAAAGAATTCGATACAAACGATGATTATTGACGTAGGCT
Source organism: Physocephala rufipes (assembly GCA_963966595.1). Lineage (NCBI taxonomy): Eukaryota > Metazoa > Arthropoda > Insecta > Diptera > Conopidae > Physocephala > Physocephala rufipes. The sequence continues at coordinate 4,947,556 of OZ016501.1, read as the reverse complement.
TCATAAAAAAAACCATAACAAATAAATTCCGAATAAATTAATTGAAAGCTCCGATTTGAAACGATTTGTATGCGAAGCTTGATGAATTATATTAAACGTGATCACTTTCAACGAAAAATGCAAGAAACTTTGGCAAGACGTGTGACAATGATATGATAGGCAGGCAAGCAAGTAGACTACCAAAGCGTTGTCACTTGAGAAAGAGCCGGGGTGGGGACAGGGGGAGAAATGGGGGTGGAGAACAAGAGAAAGAAGGTAAATCATCAAACTGTTGGTAAATCATTAAAAACCTTGAAGCTTATTAAAATAACTGAAATTAAAATATATAGACGTAAACCATTCAAAAACAACCTCGACTGAATTTTAAATAAATGGGTCATTTATCGATGTTCATAAAGACACGACTCGCTTGCACCTCACGCATCGATTTGGTTCAATTCGTATCGGCTTGATCACTTGTTGACCCAAAATAAAACCTGTCATGCATGCATGTGCGATTTTAAGATCAAGGTCAAGATCACATTGAACGAATTAAATAATCCGTATTCCTTGAAATGATTTAAAATTTCTCGCAAATAGTTAATACGCATTTTTTCAACTATTTTATCTCGTCCTTCTTCGGACTGTGTAGGGTCCTTGAATTCAAATACGAACAACGTAAACTGACGACCAACATCAATGCTATTGTGGAGACTACCAAGGGCTCGGTGAAAGGAGTGAAACGCCTTTCGGTTTGGGGACCCGCTTATTACAGTTTCGAGGGCATACCGTTTGCTCAGCCGCCATTGGGTGAACTACGTTTTCGTGCACCCGTACCGGCGGAACCCTGGACTGACGTCTTGGACTGTACGGGTCCAGCGGAAAAGCCAATGCAGTCAAACGTTTTGTTTCGCAAATACAAAGGATCCGAAGATTGTTTGTACTTAAATGTCTTCACAAAGAATGTAAGTCTTCATTCATAATATTTTGAATCGAGATCGTTATTCTCTTATTCTCTCACGTTTTAGCTGACACCGGAGAAACTCGTGCCGGTGATGGTTTGGATCTATGGCGGTGGATTTCAGATAGGCGAAGCTACACGTGATATGTACAGTCCTGATTTTCTTATGACGAAAGATATCGTTCTAGTGTCGATCGCATATCGACTTGGTCCTCTCGGATTCCTTAGTCTCGACGATCCGACAGTAAATGTACCCGGCAATGCGGGCATTAAAGATCAAATTCTAAGCCTGAAGTGGGTTCAGCAAAATATCAGCCGATTTGGTGGCGATCCGAATAATGTGACTCTTTTCGGTGAAAGTGCCGGCGGTGCTTCGACACATTTGTGCATGTTAAGCGACCAGTCGAAAGGGCTGATACATAAAGGCATTATCATGTCGGGCAGCGTTCTCTGTCCGTGGGCCTTCCCACCGCGCAATCAATGGGCTTATCGTTTGGCGCAGTATTTGGGCTATACGGGTGAAAACGTAGATAGTGAGGTGTTAAAGTTCCTGCAACAAGTTCCTGGCCCGGATTTTGTCAGAGCTGCTCCCGCCATTCTTCGCAAAGAAGAAAAGCACAATCGGGTGTTGTTTGCCTTCGGTATGGTGGTGGAACCGTATATTACCGATCAATGCATAATCTCCGAAGACCCGAGAATATTGATTCAGAAGAGTTGGAGCAATGATCTGCCGATGATGATTGGAGGAACCAGTTTCGAAGGTTTACTATTTCATTCAGGTAAGCATAACTACGAGGTGGCGCATTAATTTTGTTTCTATATTCACCAATTTTAAATGGAATCCCAACAGAAGTCACACGGCGACCCGCTACCTTAGACGAAGTCAAGAACTGCGTCAATTTGCTCCCGGTCGATTTAGAACTGGACCGATCGAGTCCTGAGGCCGAGAAATTGGGACTCCAGATCAAGCGGTGCTTCTTTGGCGACGAGGAATGTTGCCAAGAGACCATGTTCAAATTCTTAGACGTAAGCTCTTCTTCTCCAAAGAATTATATGAAATTAATTATTTTATTTTTTTTTCTTGCTTCACCATCGATTCTGCTTGATTCTCGTCTCAGGTGGAGACGTATCGCGAATTCTTGCATCCGGTCTACCGCACTGCATTGGCTCGGCTACGATACAGTAAAGCACCAACTTACTTCTACCGTTTCGATTATGATTCCAAGGATGGTAACTCCATAAGAAACATTTTATGCGGCAAAGGCGTGCGTGGAGTTTGTCACGGTGACGAACTTTGCTATCTATTTTATGCAATGTTTGCGCATAGAGCAGCTAAAAATTCACCCGAATACAATGTCATTCGCACCATGATCGATATATGGACCAGTTTTGCAACAGACAGTGATCCAAATTGCGAATCACTTTCGGAAATTAATTTCGAACCTATAAAACCGGAGAAGCCGATAAAATGTCTAAACATATCGGAACAAATGGAGTTCAAAGAGTTACCGGAGTTGCACAAATTCAAACTTTTTGATAGTTTTTATCCCATTAGCAAATTATAGATGGCAATTGTTTGGAGAATTCGCAATGGCATAAATGATTTGTTCATTTCACAGAGCTTACCCTACCTCATTGTATTGAATTGGAATTTGTAATTATTGATTGTAAGAAGAGTGTATATAGTTATTATTGTATATTTTGATATTCCTATACTAACATATCGATATCGATCTTCTCCTTATAATGTACTCGGTGGGTGGATATTTAAGTCTAGAACTAATTTTAACTTTTTTAAAATTTTTTTAAAAAAAATATGGTAAATATAAAATTTTTTCATTCAACATCTTTTATTGAAAACGACTTATTTGATTCAAGGAGTGTTTATGAATCTTATTCTCTTATTGAAAGAGGATGATATTATGAAAGGTTTCTTAATGAAAGAGGATCTTCTTACGAATCGTTCTCTTATTCTTGATTGCTTAGAAATCATTTTCTTATTGAAAGAATTCATCAAAATAAAATTCAGTGAATGAATCAATTTTATTGAAATTCCTATAAAATAAATTCCTTGCATGAAATCACAGCATTTCATTATATTACAATTAACTAAATAAGTTTATTTTATTGCAATTAGTTCAAGGAATTATTTCCGTTCCAATTTCTTGAAAAAACCTATTCCGCTCAAATACGAATTATCCCATCGTATTGTAATTTCGCATTCATTAAATAATTATAATTAAAATTGCAATTTTATGAATTCATTTCGTGATCCAATTCATCCAACTTCATTTTTGAAGTTCATGCACGAATTCATTTGACTCAATTTCATCCAAAATTCCTTTACATGTATCCATTCCGTTCCTCTCCATCAAAATAAGTTATTCGACTTGAATTCAGTTAACGAAATCCTACCATTCATTACTTATTAAATGAATTCTTCTTCTTGACTTTACATCATTTCATACCATCTCAATTGTAATTCATGAAATTATTTTTATGCGTTTCCAATTCATGGCATAAATTCACCTAATTCACCTCATTATAATTTTATGAATTCTTTTCATTAATTTATTCTATTCCATTTCAATGAAGTTCATTAAGTGTTTTCATTCCATACCAATTCATCGAATTAGCACTAATATAATTTATTCTTTATAACGGGACGATTCATACCGTCAATAACAAGAACAAAAACATTAATCGCTTTGTTTGATAAATAACTGTAATAACAGAACGAAAACAAAAAACAAACAAAATTTATTTTGTTTAATAGCGTTGAGTGCGGTAACAATACCCAAAGAACCGTTCGAATTACTCGTTCGTATTCCGAAAAAGGGATTGTATGTAAATATACAGGGTCCCTTACATGGCTTTAAACACGAGACTGTGAATTCACATTAATGGAATTATGTGTACGAATCATCGAAACGATTCTATTGCAATTCCGTCACTCGCAATATGATGGAGTAAAGCTCTTTCGTGTATTTATGCCGACAATTCATAACATATTCAGTCGCGAAATCATCGATCAAGTTGGTCGGGATCAATAATCTAAAGAGATTTATCGGCGAGCGATATTTCCTCTTTATAATAAAAAAAATTGCTGCGATTAAATTGAATTAATTATTAAATGTTGATTAATTATAAAACTTGAATTAAATTAGAATCAAATGGTAATTGATTTGAAAAAGAAACGAGTTGATGACTTTACTTCTATAAAGGCTTTCAGGCATTCAGCTAGCTGGTTTCATTAACGTTTCAGTAAGAAGTGTAATTTATTGACGTGAGTGATGTTAATTATTGTGCAATATCTAATTAACTTTTTGCTCCTTTTTCGAGAAAAAACATACTGCCAATTCTCTAAGGGGTAACTCACCTTAGGCCTCAACATTATATATATTAAATATATGAAGTAAAAATGATTCTAATTTCGGTTTCTATTTATTTAAAGTTTTTTCAAAGTGTGATCGATTTTATAAAATATTGCATGAATATCTAGCAGTAATAAAAAGTCAAATAAACATATTTAATAGGAGTAAAACTGAGAGCCAGAAGCGACAACAACAACTGGCAATATGAAAGGCCATAACACTAAAACACGAGCAGTAAGCAACGTTTATTAATTCTGGCAAACAATTAACGCCCTTAGCGGTCTCTCGGTGGCGGAGAAAAAGGATGATGCGGGTGGGAACCCCTACCACTCTTCCTATCGACGCTACCACTCTTCCTTGTTTACCGTTGCCAACCATTACATTAGGGAATAGCTAGGTGCGGGATCGAAACTGGAGATTAAGTAAATGAAAGTCATTGAACATTTTTCATTGAATCTTCTGGAATTAAAACGAGAAGCAGTGCGGAAAAGTCCAGTTTGCGTTCTTTTTCCCCCTTCCCCCTCCAGGTCATTCTCTGCCCCTCTTCTATCGCCGTCAGAGAAATCACGTTCCTTTCAGTTCAGAATATTTGTGTCTGACATCCACGAACAGAAGGAAACGAACGGTATTGCCTTCTGCGAGTTTATTAATTGCCAGCTTTTGAACTTTATTTAATTTACGAGGACTTGCGATAATCTTGTTCGCGTTTTCTTCTCTTCCTCTTCCATCTGCAATCGGGAATGTGGATGATTACCTGCGTTACCACCCCCCCTCCTCCACCACCACCGCAAATAGCACACGAGTTCTTCTCACGCCACTCTTATCTAATATTTTAAACGGCGATCTAGATCCGTTTCCGGGTCCGACACCATCCGCAATTATTGCTTTAAATCGTTGAAGTTCGGAGCCTTAAGCATCGAGCTTTTCCACGGCGTGTCGTGTCGTAACGTAAGACGTGCTCCATTGCCGGGGCGAGGGCAGGAGTTTGAACCAGCAAAATGTACGCTGTCGTTTTTATTGTTGTCATTATTGTTGTTATTGTTATTGCCAGAAAAAGGGCAACAGCAGTCACGTAATCCATGTAGGACGAATAAATTAAGGCAATCGCAGTGAAGATTAAAATGAAAAGAACTCTATTAATTTTTAGTTTTTTGTTTTGGAAAATGATCTTTTCTCTAGAAGAACACAATCTTTCCTTTTTGGAATTCTTTCAAAAACACAAAGAGGGTCGGATATGGCGATTTAAATTAAATAAGAATTAAAGAGAGCGGCTCGAGCGAGTGAAAGTGAATTAAGAGAGTGCCGAGCGAAGTAATATTTTTAATTTAGAGCAAGAGAAAGAGAGGAAGAGATATTAATTGAGAACATTGTTTTTTATTAGAATTACGTCCACGTCTCTTCTGAATTTCACAAAAGCTTTTTAAAATAGTTACCATCCATACCCGCACCCGAAGGGTGCATTCAGTTTGTTCCACCGTCTGTAACGAATTATTGGAAAGCGTAGCAGGTATGGATAAGTATGTATATTCTGAGTCAGTATCACGTACCGGGACGATTTAGCCATGTAGGATTTATAGGAGTACGAAGAGAGGTATTCTAAAGAAATCTGACACAAGTATTTTCTGTTATCGTAAGCTGAAACCGGTATTGAAAACGGGCGAATTCGGACAAGAACCGCCCCCATTTATGATAACTAATATAAAAATATTTACATTTTTAGTTCAATTTCAACGTTTATAGACAGATCAGGACAGGACAGGAATTAATTAAAAAAATTTTGTCCTCATTTCACCCACAAATTCTAAATTGTTATGCAAAAAATGGGATTAGGTCGCCTACCACAACTACAATTATAAGGACGGCGGCATTACAGGAGAACGAGTGGAAGCATTGTCAAGGGATGTGGATCAAATATAACCAGCTGTTATGAATTGTTTGGTATTGAAAATGAGAGAAAATTAATCAAATCGGTCTAGTGATAGAAATTGTCAACTTGAAGACATAGCGATTGTCGATAATAAAATTTTGATTGTCAATACAAAAGCTGTGATTGTCAATGTTAAGCATTATTAGAATACTAGTTGACAATATCGACGACCTCTTTGTCAATTTTGAAATCTTAATTGAAAATCGGAATATCGTATTTAACATTATTGGAATTTTTGCACCGCAGGATTACCGCACTTGTCAATATTGAAATTTTACTTGACAACAGCAATTGGCTCAGATTGTCAACATTTCAAGCATTATTGGCAGTATGAATACCCTATCTGTCAATACGAGGAAGTTAATTGAAATTAAGGATAAGGAAATTAGACATGATGAGAATTCATAGCTGTCAAAAAATGCACTTTACAAACAACTAAAATTGTAAACCAACGCATTGAGTAGAAGGCTATTATAGAAATGACGCAACCTTTCTACACCCAGCTCTTCGTAGTAACGACGATGGCGCTGATAATATTTTGTCTAAAACTGATTCAAAATTAGGGAAGAAATTACAAAAAAATCCACAACTGCGGATTGTTTAAAATATATAGAAGACATTGAAAAAACAACAAAAATTTACATCTAATAATTAAATGTAAAATATTATCTCCGACCCTTTAACGAACTTCGAAATACAAACGCGTAACAAAGTAATTATCATTGCTATTCTGCAAATATTGACTCCTTTGAAAAATATCTCATCGTTAAAGACATCATTTCGGGGGTCATAAAGACCGATAAAAAGAGACTACTCGAAACCATCTCATTACGAGTAATTTTTTGTTGTTGCTTTAGTTCTCTTTTGTTCCGATTTCAGAATTTCTTAAGAGAAAACCAAAAAAAGTAAAAAAGGTATGAAATGTTTATCTCAAGAATTGAAGTCAGCAATTATTTAATTACTGCAAAAGAAAGCACACACACGCGCACACAAACAAACACACACACAGACAAATACATACCTATACAAATAAAAATACCTTCAGCTGAAGAAATGAATGAATCGGTGGAAAGAAAGATTTAACACAAAACAAGAAACACCAAAAAGTACAAAACTAGGTCGCGAACTCTGAGGGTCGTCTTTCAACGAACCCTGCTAGTAAATCTCAAATGTTTCCGAACCCACCCCTTTCTCTTGGTAATTGTTGTTGTTGTTGTTTTGGGCCAATTTTATTGTTTTGTATCGCTGAAATAATAATTGTCACGTGAGGGAAGTTCGATGGCGAAGAATGAATGAAGAAAGGCGAGGAAATGAAAAAAGAATGTAAGAAAGGAACCAAACGGAAACGTAAAAGGCACGAAAGATTTAAGAGATGAGGAGGATGAAAAAGAAGAACAAGAATTTGAGTGTGAACAAGAAAAGTTTTTATCGGCGAAACATTTTTCTTCTTGATTTTCAAGAACTTCTTGAAAACTGATTACAAGAATGGACCACTTTATGTTAACTCGTTGCTTCTCTTTTTTTAAAAAGGATGATTTTTTCGGTTTTTGTTTCCAGAAAATGCACAACCAAATAAAAGCAGGCGTGTAAAAACGCCCCGAAACGTAATCAGTCAGGCGCTGTTTGGAAAAGGGGCAAAACGAAGGGCAAAAGGAATGAAGATGACTTGGTTTGACTTCAGATTCAGTACGAGCGAGATGTGGTGGCGAGCAGCGAGTTATAATTATACATCCTTACAATTAGTTGGAGAGACAGAGTGTGTGAGAGAGTGAGAGAGACAGAAACAGTTGCCAACCTAAAGTTATTCGTGTAATCAAAAAAGCATGTTTAAAAGGCAAACGTTACATTTATTATTATTTTCGTTGTTGTTGTTGCTTTTGTCTGCGTTGTTACTTTTATTGCTGAGTTTGCTCTAGTTGTGAGAGCACTGTAGACTAACAATCAGTACAAGTTGTTACAAAATAATGCTTGTTGGTGCACAAAGTCAGCAACTGCCAACATAAAACACATCGCGTGCTCGAACACATGCACACACACACATACAAACACGCAAGGGCACTTTCGATCGTACACACACCCACACACACACACACATACACACATACACCCACACAGCGCGTAACCATTACTCCAAATAGACGTAGGCAAATATTGAACGGACGCGTGACAACATTTGCGCGACTCATGAAGATTCGGCAATTTTTAGTGATTTCACGAAATTGAAAATATTTCACTCTTGTAAACATGTTTGTGCGGAAAGAGTTAGAGGGAAGGGAGGGTTGGAAGGAGTGGGTTTGCATATGTTAAGAATGATATTGGCTTAATTCCTAAAGAGAATGACACAAGTAAATATATTTCCGCAAATTTATTAAAAGTAAACAAAAAGTAGTAAAAAATTCCTTAGAAGAAATCAAATACTTTTCATTCTCAATATTTTTTACAACTTTTATTAAAAATTAGTCGCGTGTTATGAATTCTTTTGCTTTGACGTGCCGGAGACGTAGGATCATCGTGCGATGACGTTTTAGCGGTTTTCAAAATATCTTTCTTCTCTTTGCATGTTCTCTCCTTTCCTTCTTCTCTTCCGTCATCGGCAATAGCTATTTAATTGCTAATTTGGTAACTTTTTAAAATTAAGTAAAAAGAAAAAATTGTGCCGTACTACCAATTTCTGTTTCGATGTCAGTTTCGAATTTTCATTCTTGGTTTTCTGTTTACCTCAAAATCTTATCTATTATTTTCAAATCATTTAAATTTAAGTTCGATTAAAAAAACTTTTTAAAAATTGAAGTTAAAAGATAATGATGAACAAAATGTTACTGTTTATGGCGGTGGATTGTCATAACCGTGTTGGTGATTTTGGGAGATCAATGTTTAACGATCAACGATTTTAATTATGATGTTAACGATTATGTAGTATAAGGTAAGTATATATGATATATGAAATATGATGATATTGATGATGTTGATAAAGACATTCAGTGAGATTTTTATGACGTCAATGATGATGTTGGCAATCAGGTTGCAAGTAAAGGTAATTATGGTAATTATGGTAATAACGGTAATAGTGAACATTATGTGATGATGGCGATGATTCTAATGAGGTTAATAATAATCACAGTTGCGATTAAGACATAGATAATTATACAAATTAAGATGTTGGTGGTAACAATTGTAATGATAATAAAAATTAGACAGACGTGAATGGTTGAATTTATGAGTTTGAAGATTATAATGACCATTATAATAATGATAATATCGTTTGGCTATTGTACTTTTACTCAAATATGGCAATACTGGCAGTAGGAAGACTTCCCCCTTTTGTTGTTAAGGCTATTACTATTCTTACAATTCTATTAGGCTATTACTATTCCTACAATTTTTAAAATGGTAACAGCCTTTTTATTTTCTTCCCTTTACCGTCCCCTCACTCTATCTCTCTATCTCTTCCTCTCTTCCCTTTCTCTCTCTGCCTATTGTTTTCCCTTTGTGATTCTCTTTTTTGATTCGTGTTTTTTACACATAATAGTTATTGTTGCTTTTTGCAAGAGTGGTCTCTAGTTCTTCCAATTCTTATCGCGATAGTTGTTACCTGTTGTTGTTGTTATTGTTGTTTATTGTTGCCATTGTGTTTTCAGTAACATTTTGCCATTATTGTTACCGATTTTATTGTTACTTACGACCATTTATTTCATTATTTCGTACAAGAAAGAAGAAAAATAATTTTCAATGAAAAAAAAAAATCGATGAAATAATTTTTACGACGCTTTTGTTTGGTCGTTAGTCGTCATTTTAGGCGCAGCGCAAACAAAAGCAGCGCCAGCAACAGCATTGCATTTAAAAATAATCTTCGCGGTTTTTAAAATACGTGGGCGGGTGGGCGGTGAGGAAGTGGAGATTGTTACCAGCACTGTGAAGTGTATAATTGTTGCGATGCAAACAAAGGCCAAACAATTTCGTTTCTTTTATCCTTAAGATTTCAGTTATTTATTCATGTGTGGGTGCGCTTGTGTATGTGTATGTGTGTGCGTGTGTGTAATGATGAATTTGAAATAATTTCACACCTCTAAAGTATTTTAATTGTTGAATTTAGAACTATTTCAGAAAGAAATGTACGAACGCAAAAGGAAATGCAAAAGAAATGGGAGAGAGAAAATTAAGCGTAACAGGAAAGAATGAAGGAGAAAGGCAAGAAAAATAGGTTGACGATGATTCAAGTTTTTCTTGCCTGTGGCAAACAATTCTTTTTTCACAAAACAAAAAATACCGAAATCAGTTACATTTGCATTTCATCTTCCAGCCTTCTTCCACACGCTCCTCCTTACTATATATCTCTTTCTCCTTCTATACAAACACAACTACCAACAAATACATTTTACTATCTCAAAACCATTTCAATTGAATTGAAAAATTTACAAAAAATTGCAAAAACAATACGAGGACAATATTTTATTTTATTAGTCCTTGAAAGAGTTTCCCTCAAATAATCGAATAAATGCTTTTCATAAAAATTTCAATAAAACTTCGAACTCGTGGAGGCAAAACGCTTCTCTTTCCAACGGGGGGAAACAATAAAATTAGTGACGTTTTGAAGAAGCCGTTAGAGGGCGAAGAAGAGAGTAAGCCAATGTTTGAAGGATTAGTTTTGCTCATTCGAGGTTTCCTAAATATTGATCCATAAAGAGAAGTTTGTTTTTGCCTTTTTCGTAGGAATTCAAAAATAAACAAGAACCCTTTGAGACAAAAGAGAAAAAACGATTGAAAATAGAAGAAAAACAGAAAGGAATTCAGAATATAAATATAAACAAAAACAACAACAGCTTTTAGTAAAATAGAAAATATTTGTTAGAATACAAAATTGTTCTCTGCCTCCTCGCAAGAGAACGAATAAATGAAAAACTGATCCATCCAAAACTAAATTATTTTGCAGTTACTCTTTTTTCATAAGACACATTTCATAAACTAAAAACGATATACAATATCCGTACAACAAATCGAGATACTCGTACTCTAATTCGCGATACAACGCAATACATTTTCGTTCTTGTGAATATTTAAAGGATTTTTCTTCAAAAAGTTTTAAATCGCTCGAGGTTAATTCAATTCAATGGAGGTGAACAAATTGCTCTTATTTTTTTGAGAACAATTTTGCCAAAACAGCAAAACAAATAAACGGGCTTATTGGATTAGAATAAAGAGAAACCTTTAGCGAACAAATAAAATAATTCTGAAAAAATTTCTAAAGAGAAAGAATTTTGTCTTCTTATTACAAATTTGTTGCGAAATTGCTTTGTCTCTTTATTTATTTCTTAATTTGTAAATCGAATACTTTTTAACTCAATGACAAAAATGTTGTTATAATCAAAGAAAAAAATATTCAATTCAATTCAAATCATTAAGGAAATTGAAAAATTATTCGATTGACATTAAAAGAAAGAACTCTCTTATGAGTTTTCATAAACTTCTTCATATCCCTCAAGAGAAATTTGGTTTTTTTTTTCTAAGAAAGATTCTTAGAATATTCTTTAGAATCAAAGAAAAAATTCAATTTTTCAAGAAAAACGAATTTGGACAAAACCTTTGTCAAACATTTATTATTCTTCGATATAGTCTAACGTTATTATTTTACCCTCTAATTTTTTTACAACATTTAAAACATTCATTCAATCATTTATACTAATCATTCATTATTCATTCGTTATCTATTCTTCTGTTTAGTCGTGGAATATGCGTTTTGATTTTTTTTTTTTTTGTAGCGTCGTACAGACACATCATATAGTTGTTGCTGATGATTAAATTTTCTTTTGCATCGTACAGTTTCTTTATCTTTTTTGTCATTTCAAAATCATGACACAAACCTTTAAGTTTCTGTTTATAAAACTCAATTAATTGCTTACATGAATTTCATACGTCCGTTCCTTCATCAGTTTTTATAACTTTTTTAACGTCAACTCATTCGTTGTATCTCTTTCGGTTTGATATTTTCGACAAGTTTTAAGACGCCTCTCGTCCTCTTAATGCCGTCGTCCACTCGACACTCCTTCTTGTTCCTTCTTATTGGCGTTTCGTTACTGCCGTTACTTTTATTTGACTCTTTAATTTGCGGTCTAATGCCATCATCGTTCAGTGTATTTTGTTGTTTGCTGCTTTGTGGCTTTTTCATTGAATTGTACTTCTTGCAGTCATTGTTTTCAATTCTGTTATTTTTGTTTTTTTTTTCGTGGTAGAAACTTGATTTCATTTGGTTCGTATCGGTACAATTTGCGCCTACACACCCCCACCGCCGGTCCATACCTTTGAGAGCCGAACCTCAAGCTACAACGTCTTTAAAAGCTTTTTATTAGGCCGTCATTAGACGCACAGAGTACGATATTTTGTTGTCATTAGTGTTGGTGTTCTTATCGTAGTAGTAGTTGTTGTTATTGCTGTTGATGTAATAACTACCAGCTATTAAAAGTACAAACAAACGGGACACTTAATGGCCCTGTTCGGAAAAAACGTTCAGAGTGTTTTTATGTGTAGAGGTGTGGGAATGTATGTATGTGTTTGTGTTAATATATATGTGTGTGTATGCATGTACGTGTGAATGAGTGCCTACAGAAAATTATTCTTCTTGGAATCGAATACCAGTTGTTGCGGTTTTGCGCTCAACAACCAAAGGAGGCAGCAACAACAACAACAACGACAACAAGAACAACGGCAAAATCAGTCGGCCTTAACAAAGACAATGCCATGGAATTCCTTTTGTTTTTCTTCTTTGTTTTCTTTATTCGCCAAAAACCTTTTTTGGCAAAACAGCAGGACGAACAATAAAAGCAGCAACAAAAACAACAACAAATAACAGAGGATAAAAGCAGTGAAAAACAAAATAATTCCAATCAAAAACTAACAGAATACAAGACGAATAAAAAAATCTATTGCTAAGAAAAATCTATTGCTTTTTTGGTCACTTTAAAAGCTCGTAAGAAAGCATTATTTGTGTTAGGATCAGAGTTTGTCTTATTGTTGTTGTTGGTTCAATGATAGTGCTGCTGTTGCCCACTATTGCTATTGTTGTGATTGCGACTGTTGTTGTTTTTATTAGCATTGTTAACGTTGTTTTTGTTTCTGAATTTCTCTGATTCTACATTTTTCATGTCATTTTTCGTGTCAAATAAGAACATGCAATATGTTTTTTCTTCTGGGAGACATCATTATATGCATTTCCATTCTCATCATCATCATCATTATCATCGTGGCCCGCTTGCTTGGCTTTGTTTTTTGTTTCAAAACTAGATTTAAACAATCTGTTTAATGAGAAAAGTTTTATTGCCAGAAACGAATATCTTCGATTGTTGCGGGACGAGATTGTTTTGTAGTTCAGCGCCACAACTACATGAAAATACTTACATGTGTATGCAAAAATATACACGTACGAGATCTGTTCAAGAAGTATCGCGAGGGTTTTGCTTACAATTGTATTAGATTGCAAGAACGTAATACATTATGAATTCTTACCAATTGGTAGAACGTTTAAACGACAAAAAGGCTTCCCTTTATAAATTAGTTTTTATATCGTTGACTTGATCTTGTCGTTATCGAGCAATTCGAGGACAATTTTAATTTAGAATCATTCGGTAAAACTTTCAAAACAAAATTTTAAAAACATTTCTTTAAAAATTCACAGATGATAATTTTTTTATAAATTAATAAACTTTATTAATTTCTCTAAATAAACGAATCAATTTATAAATATAAACAATTCAATTGCTTTGCTTTATAAGCCAATGAAAAATCTCATAATTCCCGAGTGTTTCAGTTGTTAGCAAAGGCCAAACAAAAAGAAGAATTCAATTAGTATAATTTTAGAATCAGTGATTATCGTTTGTAAATAATCGATAAATTTCGTAATCGTAAATTATGCTTTAGCCATTAATGGATGCGGCTAATAAACTAATAAATCTTGTAAAACGAAGCTCGTCTAATGCAAATTGCTCACATCGTTTTGCTGTTGTTTTTTTACTGTTGTTGTTATTGTTGATTCCGTTGTTTTTGTTGTTTTTGTTAGTTCTTGTTATTTTTGTTGGCTTTGCTAGTGTTATTTTGTTGTTTTTTAGCGACCACTTCTGTAGTTCATACCATTTGAATAATTATGTTTCTCTCTTTTCCACGAAATATTAACAAAAGCGCTACAGTCGCGGTGAAAAAAGTGAAAATTATAGACTTGTTATTAGTTTTTCCCTTTATTTTTTCTCTTTTTCTTTTGCTTTCAAAGTGAATAATTGTAATTATTATTTACAATTTATTTACAATAAATTTTGTTTTCATACAAAAGGATTACGAGTTAAAGAATCAAAAATTTAAATGTGGTAAAATCTATTTTTTTCAATTAAACAATTTCTTTTCTGGACAATTTAAAATCCATATTCAATTTATTTTTATTTGTATTTTTTATTTATTAATTTTTTTTTATTTTTTGGTAGAAATAAATAATATTATAATAGTCTTAAATTTATTTACTTGTTGTTTTATTTAATTATCCAAAAAGCTTCAGCAGTAAAGCTTTTTAAGTAATAATTATTTTTATATAAACGTGTTATTATTATTAATCACAGATAACGTAAATGTAAATGTTAACGTCACATAAACTTTAATTAAATATAATTTTAAGAAATATGAAACGATTCGAGGAACTTCCTGGAGCAGGAAGTATCCCAGTCTGAAGAAATTAATTTTAAATTAATTTTTTTAAGATTATTACCTTCCGGCGTTGGCCATTAATGTGGCTCAAAATTTTATAGGGGAAAGTTTTTAACAAACAGAGGTAAAATCTTAAAAATAATTTAATTTAAACCGAGGTACTAGCTTAAGGCATTTCCTGCTGAAACTAAATTTATGCTAAATTCTAGTAAAAACAGTTCATTTTTTAAAAACATTCGAAATTTGTATTTTTTTAATCTAAATAACTTTTAGTTGTGACACGCCTGTATTTTGCTTCGTAACCTATTTATACCACTAAAGCTTCAGCACCAACAACAACCACAATAACGCTAACAATAACAATGTTCAAAATAATTTCATATCCTTAAAACAGCTCATCGAAACTTGCCGGATATTTGTTGGTTTAGTCAAGCGTCCCGCCAAAGGATCATTCATTCATTTATTTATTCGCTCACGCGAAGGATAAACCGTCGGAGGAAGTAACGAAAAAAAGGACCCAAACAACAACCACATCAACGACAACATCAACAACAACAACAAGAATAAATTGAGAGTGTGCATTAATTAGTGCCAACGTGCGTGGTGGCCGGTCCTTGCATGCAAAACAGAGTTGCCACAACGCCAGTTTTTTACGCAGCGCACGAGCTGCGTGCGGTCGCACGTTGAAGATGCATTAGTTTTAGCCATGATAAATTATGGCTGATGCACGTTGTTGCTGATGCTGCTCATGCTGCTGTCACTGGACCTAACGCGGCCCCAACCAACTATAGACTTCATGACTGATGCAGATGCATGCACCCCATTCGTTTGGGTAGCGTAACCTCTTGTCTTGTCTGTAAAGCAAAAACAATACTTTTTTAATGGTTTTGTCAGAGAATTTATTTTGCGAACTTCGCTTTTCCAGGCTTCGTTAATGAAATATAAACAGTTGAAGGGGAGCGGGGTGGGTTACAAGACAAAGTTATCAATTTGGGAGGATGGGAACTGAGTGCTCCACACATATAATAAACTAAATAATGGTGGCAACGCCATTCGTTTGTGCGCACATTAAAAGCTATTAGTACAATTCGTGGTCGCCATTTTGTTTGGTTTCAACACAATTTAACACAATTTGCGTTCATATCTGTGTCTGTGTATATAAATGTGTGTGCGTGCGTGTGTTCGTGTATTCACGTGTGCGTCAACGTTTGATGGCAGCGAGCAAATTCAATATTCTGACTGATAAACTCTTTAGAGCCGCCCCCAATGTGAGTCCATCCAACGGACCAACGTGATCTAATAAAACGCAGCTAGCAATAGTGTTGATTTCAGTCGCGGTTAAGCGGTATTATAAATGCTGTTAAGGCCAGTTAGCAGTTAGCCGTTAGCAATTAGCCCGAATTATATCACAAGGAATATGAAATCAGTGAGGTCGTGCATATGAACGAATAAATTTCACTAAAATTCGAATTCAGGAAGGAGGGGCTAAACCGATTGATTCGTTGTGGGCTAAAGTTTTCAATTGTATCGGTTTAGAAATGGATTGTAATAAATATTTATGGTTTCGTTTATCAATAAATACTATTGATATTTTGTAATAATTACATAATACTGACAGAGTAAATAAATCTCCACAAAATAAAAAATATTTTATTTATGAAATTTTTATTACATTTAGAAAACTTATGCAGAAGTATTTTATAGTCCAGGCAATTTTTATTTTAAAATTAGAAAGATATTTTAATATCTGAAACCTAACGAAATTGTTTGGAAGTAACGAATAATTCTAAAACTTTACGAAGACCACTGAAACCTAAACCGGTGTGAAGTTAGCACACGGCAAATTCGGCCTAACCTAACCTAAACCTAAACCTAAACCTAACGTTTTAGAGCAAAGCGACGGGTTGTAAAACAACGAGATTTAAAGGATATCTAATTTGATTTCCCAAAAAATATTTTACATTTATGAAATTTAATACTTCTACTACGTCTAAAAAAAATTCGCCACAAATTTTCGAAACGTTTCAATTGCAGAAATTTGAAAAATATTAAGCACGTTTCTAAGTGTTAACGTGCCTTCATGGTTTGACGTAATCGTTAAATATCGAAAAATTATTGAATGAAAAAGAAAATGTTGGCCAATCTTTTTTACTACTAACGTTCATATGCTAAAATGTTGGCCTGAATGCCAGCAATTTTTCCTTTTTTTCTTTGGTCTTTCTAGTGTGATACTCCTTCAACATCTTTTACTTCTTTACCTCTTTCTCTTTGCTCCCCTCTCTAACCCACTCGATGTCCTTCGCACGCTCGTTAAAATAATTGCTCTTGCCTGACAGCTTTTCTGTTTAAAAGCAACGAAATTAATACTAAGAAAGAGAATATTTGTATGGGTTGTTGGTGGCTTGGGGGGGGGGCGTTTCACAACTTTAGTTCAATGACTACGGCAAGACCGGAAGGTGCACGTTGGCAACAGCTAATAATTCATTGCTGTTCAATATTCGAAACTTTGACTATACTATCGATAAAGAAGGATTGACTGCCACCCACGCTCATATTGAGAACTTCGTCGTTCGTCGTTCGATTACTCCTACTTCTTCTGCCACTTCTGCTGCTTCCGCCACTTCAGGAAATAGAGACCTAAGCAAACCTTTTGAATTTTGTTTCTCTTTACGAGAACTTCTGGGTCAAACTTTTAGTTTTAATTTTTCTTTCTTTTTATTTTTGGATTTTAGTTCCAGCGAAGTATTCGTAATTGAATCGTCAGCAGCTGGCAAGACTCCAATAGAGAAGCGATTTCTATATGACTTACTTAAACACTTATGTAATGCCTTACGTAAGACAGTAAAAGAAGCTATGAAACATTCTTCCAAAAAATTATGAAATACTTCAGAAAGTTATTTGCTTTTTAGTGAAGGCAGAGGTTTAATGTGCTCTTCTTTGGTCTGCCTTTGGGAAATTTTCCCCAACATTTTAAATTATCTTTTTATTTTTTATAATTTTTCCATCTTTTATTCTTTTTTAAAAAGATCTGATTTAACCCAAATACAAGATTATTACCGTCTCTTTTATTTTACTCTTTTGACTCTAAAATCCAGACTTTTTTCTCTCATTCACGGCAAGAAATTATTAAACCGGAAGGATAATTTGTTAGCAGTTTTGACAGCTTCTGTGCTCTCCTCTAGAGTGCTTAGCGGGTTATGAAACGGAGGGCATGACCGTTACCGTGAGCCACATAAATTTTTTTTGGGCTGACGGTTCGTTTCCTAAGGAAATGTCGACGGCAACAGAATGTTGAAAATTTATAGCGATCACTGAGAGGGAGAGAGAGGGTGTGAATGTTGGTGTGATTAGGTGTAAGTGCGTTTGTGTGTGCGTGTATGTGTCGGTGACTGAGCCTGCAAGTATGAGTATGTGCGCGTGTGTGGTTAAGAGAGTTCGAAATATTGGTTTCATTAATGTGTGGCAATTATTATAAAATTAATTCTAAAATCATTCCCAATCAAAACAGAGAATTCTTTATCAAATAGATTCTCAAACTAATTTCTAATACGTCAATTTTAATAGACGTCAAATGTCATACATAATTGTAATTTGTACTTTATGACATTTATAATTGAAAACTTCTATAAAAACAATTTAGCGTTAATTGTTTTCTGATTGTATTTAGTCATAATCGAATAAAATATATTGAAAAGCATACAAGAATCTTCTTAAAACTTCGATGAAACTAAGCGCAAATTTACGGAGAATACTCTTTAAGAGTAAACTCTCTTAAAGAGACTCTTAAAGAGTTAAAGACTCTTTTTCCCGTTAATTAAAATTTTAACCTAATGCCTTTTCTATAATAAACTATTAGAAAAAAATTCATTGAAAATTTATTTAAAAGAAATAATTAAAATTTTTAAAAAACTTTAAATTAAAAAAATCTTAAAATTAAAAAATTTTTAATTATATTTTTTAAAAAGACTCTTGAAACTAATAAATTTTTTACATCCAATTTCACTGATTTTCTAATTAAGTTTTTGTTTAATAATTTCCTTTATTGAAATTTTTATACATTTTTTTATTATAACAAAAATTTTTTTTATTATAAAAGTTTTTATTTTTACATAACTTCATATTGTTTTTTATTTAATTTTATATAAATTTTGGAGAAATTATTTATTGCTCAACAAATTATTTTCTAAATAGTTTTGCAAACTTCAGTTTCTTAATTTTTTTAAAAAGTTTTTTATAATTTTGGTGTCGTTTTTTTATAGATTTCACAAATGGTTTGAATGGGTATGGAGTCGCATATACTACTAAACATACTATACTACTAAACATACTACTAAACATACTATCTTTTCATGGTTTTTATCGAATCGTAACTCACGCGAATGTTAGAATATTCGTAAGAATGCCTTTTCAACGCTGGCTTTGATTCAATTCGCGTGATAGAAATAACAAAAGCGCAATTTACAGTTAAGTACGTACACACGCAAACACACATACATATATGTATGCACATATACACATACACAGAAATCAACGAAAACACAGAACGCAGGAGAAAAAACAATGCAAATAATAAAAGCAATAATCAGAAGAAATCAGAGAAAGAATGAATTTACATCAAACAATAAAACAATTAAGAAAAACTGAAATAAATCTCTACCAATCACCAATAGAATCAGAAATGAACGACCACAAAAAAGAAAAGAGAACGAACCGAACAATAAGAAAAATTTCATTTCAGATACGTCACGGTTTGTATCGAATGCATGCATGCATCTCGAAGTAACCAAACAGAATTTATTTAAAAAGAAATAAATCAAAAGGTTGCAAAAATAAAAATAACTTAGATTTTTTTAAAAAAAAGGTAAAAAGAGTACGACTCCCAAGATTTGAAACTCTATGAAAGCATGTGAATATCAGTTATTTCGAAAGCACTGAAATTGAAAGAAACCGCAGAACACAAACCGCAAAACACAAACCGCGAGATACACAAACGCTGTATAGAATATTTCCCAACGCGACTGAACGTATCACAGAGGCAGTTCGGTTTTCGCGGTACACCGAAAATGCAACATCACGGCGCAACATCGTGGCAACACCGATGGAAGATTTCCACTAGAGTTATTTCCCAAAAGACGGCGACGTGACACAGCGAAAATGTAAGTCACGTAAGTAAACAAACGTTACACATTTTTATTAGTGTCGGTGTCAATGTCGTAGAAGGTAACGTTGATGGTGATGTCTGCCTAACTTCGCCGGCGTCTGATGATTATCATCATTCGTTAATTTATTGCTGAAACGGTAGTGAATCCATAGAAACCGAAATAAAGGAAACGATCGTGATGCCTTGGAAGTTATCAGTTTTGATAAAAATAATATATTCTTTTCAAGACAATTGTTAGAAATATCTCGTATTTTTCGTTAGTCCTTAAAAATTTAGTGATTTAATTTAACTCGAGAACTTGAATCTTCGATGATAATCATCATCAGCGGCTTTAAACATAGATCGTAATTATTCTTTGCTGAAGAATAGAAATTCATTTGTGTTGTAAAGATTTTTTTAATAAAAGATATTCATTTGGTATTTGTTCAATTCTTGAAATCTTTTATATAAGCATTATAAATAGAATATAATTGAAAATAATTTAGAATAATTATAACTATAAATATAAAAGTTAACTTTGTAGAAAAACCTAAAAATGTATTCCGGTCTTAAATGCAAATATTTATTATTTTGCAATAATAAATATTGCAAAACAAAAATTACTCCAATGAAATATTTCTCAAATGATTTCAATATTTCCGAAACCGAAACATTTTTTCTGCATCGGAATTATTTTGAAGAATATCTGCCAAACATCAAAATAAAAAGTTGAAAATAAAACTTTGTCTTCTAAAAACTTTTCAGATATAATCCTCTTAAAAAATGATCCTTTTAAGTAATTAAAATTTATTTATTCTATTAAACGCATTCGTTTAACTCAATCCATGAAAATTAATTACTTTATTTAAATTCAGGCAATTAAAGTAAATTTTTTTCATAAATGACAAGATAATGAAAACATTATTGAAATGTTTTTAAAAAATAAATTTCTTTATGCAAATCGTTTTTTAGATATTCTTTTAATTTTTTTCTAAATTTGGTCATGCATGAATGACAAGCTAAAAAACACTCCCGCCACCAAAAATTCGATGCTACAAAAAAAATTTCAATTATACAAAAGTTTATTAACAAAATAATTGAAATTTTAAAAAATCAAAAAGAAAACACTTTTCATTATTCCCTTAAATATTTATTAGATAAAGCGTATATTTCAATGTTTTTATTTTGCAGAAACGAAGCAAAATTTCTGGGTAAATCGTTTTGAAAAAAACACACATAAATAAAAACTGAAACAACAAACTATGATTAATATTTGAATTGATTTTAATTTAGAAATAATAATAACGGAAATTAATTTAATGAATATGCCAAAAGCAGTATGACGTTGATAAGGCAGCAAGTGGGGTCGGCTAGACAGGCAGGCAAACCCCGCCCCCCCCAATATGCTTCATCGACATGAAAAAAGCAAGAGGTAATTAATTTTCACTTTGTCTAAAAACAATAAACAAGAACTAACAAAGCCTAAATAAACAGTAAACGACCCTGAAAAGGGTTTTTGCCATTGTTGTAAAATTGTTTTTTTTTTATATCTTGGATTTTTTTTAAACCAAATTGAGAAAAAATAGACAAAAATAAAATTGATTCAATATAATTTTCATCCACAATTACAATTGAATTAAATTAAAATCAAATACACATTAAAAACAAAAAAAAAGATATTTATGTGCTTTCGATAAAAAAAAGGAAAAAACACAGACTGATAAAAGAACTGTCGAGTTATGTTTTTCACAGTTCATAAATAAAATAAAAGCAATTGAGTTTTAATTAAACGAGAGGAAATGAATTCAAATGTAATTGCAATAAACAAAATTATTTAACGGAAAACCAAAAATAATAAATGAAACAAATTTTAATTAAAATACGAGTCTCATAACAATTTTAAAATTGTCAAAAAAAGGAATTTTAATTATTTTGAAATGTTTCTAAAATTCATAAAACAACCAACGACAATTATAATAATAATAATAATAATAATAATATCAATAATAACACTAATAATAATAATAATAATAATAATAATAATAATAATAATATTATTATTATTATTATTATTATTATTATTATTATCATTATTATTATTATTAATATTAATACTATTATTATTATTATTAATGGTTGTTAAGCAATAATTTTAAAACAAAAAATGTGAAATAATATAAAAAAATTGAGCAGAAGTAATCAATTTACTTTCATTTGAATATTGGATTTCTTCAATAAATCAATTTAACATATTTCAATAAAAAAAGATTTTTTCATTCCCAAAAAATTAAGCTTGGTTTAATAAATTTTTTCTGCTTTTCATTTTTTATTTTTTACATCTCCAGAAATTTTCAAACAATTTTTAATTTCATTTCAATCTGACCAAATCAATCTAATCAAATTAACTCCAATTTTCTTAAGTTTTACTAAAATGATTTTTTATTTCTTCTCTATTTTCGTCTCCAGTGGATGAAATGGAATCCTTCGCAAACACGCTTCGTTACTTTCAATTCTGCGAGAACGTCGCTTAACCATCGTCCCTCTTAATTCTGTCTCTTATTTATGTTTTGTATAAATATAAAAATCTTTTTACTTTCTAAATTTTTTGCATATTTCTCTTTACTTTCCCTTTGCTTTGTCATTTGCTTAAATCAATTTATTATTATTATCATTTTTTGCTAAGTCCAATCAACGAGATTTCTGTTTTTACTTTTATCTCTTTGACGCTGACGTTCCGTTTATTACAAATTCTTACTTTCCCGGACCGGAATGCTTTTGCAGAATATTGAAATGTTCTACCCAATGTTGCGAAGTGTAAATAAATCAACCGTAGCAGATCTTCCCAAACCAAAACCAAACCAGACAACATCGAGTAGATTGCAATTTCGTTAAGCCAGTAATTTTGTCGGTTTCAGTGCTTAAAGGAGCAGAGAAATGTGCATGGAAACGACGATAATTATCTATAGATTAATTGATCATTATAAATTCGTGATTATTGTTACACATATAGTCGAAAATTTTGCGATGAAAGTAATTCAAACAGCTTCTCAGAAATAATTCAATCAAATTGAAAAAAATGCAGGGAAAATTTGTTGTTAAGAATAAATAAATAATAATAATAATAAATAATAATTTGTTAAAATAATATTTTTTAATTTCAGTTATTTATTATTATTGATATTTAAGTAATTAATATTTTCTGTGATCGTCCAAAAATTTCGGCATTAATTGTTTTTACTAATGTTTGATATTTAATGTTGTAACAAGGTTTAAAATAAATCTACTTCGGAATATTTTAAGATTTATAGTTAATCGGTGTTATTGCATTTCTTTTTTAAAATCTATTTTTAATATATTTTCAGTTTATTCAAAACTTTTTATTATCTCCTTAAATTATAATAATGATTTTATTGAATTTTTAATTTTATTTTATTTAACTTAATTTTTAACTTTCATTTAAGAAAACATAAACAAAAACAACTCTCGGTTAAAATTTTGAAATACTTCAAGAATCTTTATTATTAAAAGTCTGTGGAATTTTAAAGACGATTGAATTAAATGAAAACTAAATCTAAATGGATTATAAAAACAGACGGGATCGCAAGCACTAATATATATATATATATATATATATATATATATATATATATATATATATATATATATATATATATATATATATATATATATATATATATATATATATATATATATATATATATATATATATATATATATATATATATATATATATATATATATATATATATATATATATATATATATATATATATATATATATATATATATATATATATATATATATATATATATATATATATATATATATATATATATATATATATATATATATATATATATATATATATATATATATATATATATATATATATATATATATATATATATATATATATATATATATATATATATATATATATATATACATATATATATATATATATATATATATATATATATATATATATATATATATATATATATATATATATATATATATATATATATATATATATATATATATATATATATATATATATATATATATATATATATATATATATATATATATATATATATATATATATATATATATATATATATATATATATATATATATATATATATATATATATATATATATATATATATATATATATATATATATATATATATATATATATATATATATATATATATATATATATATATATATATATATATATATATATATATATATATATATATATATATATATATATATATATATATATATATATATATATATATATATATATATATATATATATATATATATATATATATATATATATATATATATATATATATATATATATATATATATATATATATATATATATATATATATATATATATATATATATATATATATATATATATATATATATATATATATATATATATATATATATATATATATATATATATATATATATATATATATATATATATATATATATATATATATATATATATACATTTTAAGATTTTAATTTTCATTTAATTATTTCCATAATTCATTCCATAGGCGTTGCTTTTGATGGTGTTGCCACTGCTGCTGCTGTTGCTGCTGCTGCTGCCAACGCTATTGATGCTGCTTCAATTTTCCACACGGCTAAGCAACGAAATAGTTTTCCTTCACTTTTCTTTGCATCTTTTTTTTTTGTTTCTTTTTGTTCTGGTTTGCGTTCCTTGTTTTTATTTCTCCTTTAATTTTTTTCCCACTTGCGTCCTTTTTTTCATGCTCGGTTCTTTTTCAATCTTTAAAATCGCTTCAGTGCAACTCAAGTCAAGTCACACACGATTTATAAGAAGTTGTGACCTTTTTTACTTTAACTCATTCACTCTACCCTACCACGCTCCCTTCCTTGCTTTCTTTCTATTCTTTCTTTCTTTCGAAAGTGCTTACTATAGATTTTTTCTTTTGATTTCCTTCATAAAACCGCAAAAATTCAAAAGCAAAATTCATTTAATATCGAATCATTCCTAGAGCTGAAGAGCTCTTTCCGAAGAAAATGTCAAACCAGAAACCAGAAACTTAGGCATTGCCGGCGGCTGGAAAAAGGACTCGGATGAAAGGATTCGTGATATATTAGAAAAGGAAGGATTTGTCATAAATATGTTTGTACTGGCGTTGAAAAGGTCGCATTTCTTTTATTATTTTCGGCTTGAATAAATCTAAACTCTTCTTTTTTTATTTTCTTTCGTTCAAACGAAATATAAAATTAGGAAAAAATAATATAAAAAAGTGTTTATATGAGAGGAAAATTTGTTGGCAATTTCATTTTATTCTTTTGTTCTCATAGAAGCAATAAAAATATATCCAAAATTTTTGATCGCCTCGAGTCTATTAATTAGAAAGCGACCTTTGATCGCGTTATGACTAAATCGTTTTTTGACATTTTTAAGAGCCGTTTGCTGTGAATGTGGAACAACCATAATCGGCAATTTAAGAATAATAATTTGTGAAAAATTAAAAAATAAATCCAAACTCATTATCATCCATGAGTTAATTAGTTGAGAATAAGTAGGATTTTTTTGATAAATCTGGCTTTGTGATGGTGCGAGAAATTACAAACTAGTATGACTGGCGTTTTCATCCTGCCGACTTAGCTCTGATTTAATCTGGAAAATGTTCCTTAGATTATATTCGTCTCCAGCAAATGTTTTGCATTAAAAGTAAATTCTGAATAAAACCGTGTCATACACAATGAATTTTGCTACGATGAGAACGATAATGATACTGAACATCATGATGTCCTTTAGCAATGTTCCTAAGTCTTCTTCAATTTAACTGAAATTATTTAAAGCTGACATTGGAAGCACTAATCTCATTCCCTCTAGAATTGTCCTTCATAAGGTTTCGTCACGACCCGAATGTAAATTATTGGGCTAGTGTTGGCGAGGTTGTCGTAGTGCCATTCAACAAAAAGGCGATAAAGCAACATTCATGATTTATCCATATCACGTGAAAATTCAACTTTAATCAATTCAAATTGTCTATCGCGTCTATCGCTTTCTTAAACCGAGTGATCTTCCATTCCGACTAGCCTTTCATTAGTTTTTTAGTGGATTTGTCAATGAGTTTGTTTGTGTGAGTTTGTATCAGTTGATGTGGTTCTGTGTCCCTTTTGGCCTGACCCATTTGGTCTGGTTCGTTAGACAAGTTTGCTTTTTCATCCATCAAAGTGTTCGTTTTTCCCGCGATGCGGCTTTTTCATCTGATGCCGTTCATTTCTCTTTATCTCTCGGTCGCTTTTCCTGTGTTTTATCTTGTGCCAAAATTGAGCATTTGTTAGTGCAGGCCGTCGGTTAGAGGGTTCAATTTCTTCTCCTTCTTCATCTTCTTAATTGCATTTCCATCGAGTGAAATTAGTTCGGCTTCAGTGGATTTTCATCATTCTAAATTTGATAACTGCAAAAGCGGCACTAGCCCGTTTGGAATTTTAATGAAATACTACCGAACACAGAAGCACAGACTCACTCACACACGTGCATCAACCGTGCAGTTTCACCCCTTTCCAACTTCATACAAATTCATAAATTGTTATTCGAGACGCTCAGGCTTGAATTATCAAAAAGAGATAATCAATAGAGAGAATTTATGAGTTTTTTTATGTGGGAAATTTCAATAATTAATACTTATTCATAATTACTTCTAATTATTCATAATAATTCATACCCAATAGCTTCTGTTTTTCAGAATATTCAGAATATTCTTCAGCTTTAATTAAAACCAAATCGCAGAGAATAAAAATCACAACACGTCTATGGAGTGTATTACGAATATCAGAACCATTAATTAATTAATCGATGGAATTAATTCCTATAGTTTTACGATATAAATCTCTTTAATTTCTATACGTTTACGATATCTAGACAGTGCTCCTTCAATAACCTTCCTCCTTGTCTGAAAATCCTGATTAATTGTCGCCTTGAGTTCTCTTTTGTACCCTTTGTGTAAGGGTCAGTATCGTCCAGGTATTCTGCATTAGTTCACGATTGATCCCAGATTCATAATAACGAAATGCGTCTAATATTCAGACAAATACTACCGAAAAAATGTTGGTGTCTTTACTGCAGATGTTTAAAAATATTGCAATATCCAAATTTTATCAGTATTATCGCAAAAGTCATTCTATCTATATTTGCAAGAAATACCGAGGGCACATTGAATGCACCCTTTTTAATAGTTTTATATTCTTATTTAGCATCACGTTATATAGATTTTCGGTATTCTATTACGTCCGTCTTTTCATGTATATTAAATTAACTGACTCGTGCTTAGATATTTATGACAAGATTCCGACACAATCTGTTATTAATGAATATTCCAAAGCAAGGTATTTTCGCGAGAAGAATTCTTTCTCCTCGCCTTACACTCTGTGGGCGTTCAGGAGACAAAGGAGACAAAATATGCAGGTCTAACTTTAAGACGTCCTGTGTGTGCCTCTATATATCGTTCTTCCTTCCATTTATCTAATGCACCGTCTAAACCATATTCAATGTAATCCATTGATTCTTACTAAACCATTTCTTATAATTTTTGAATACGAATCCTCATATATTATTGTTCTTTCTTGCACTCCGTCTGCTTTTTATTTTTATCATTACTATCTGTATTTATTCTTCCTTTTCCGTTACAGGAATTCCTTACTTATATTTCCTTCAGGAACTTGTCCCATTCATTCATTCATGCATTCATTCGGGTACATTTCCGAACGTTGTTTAAACATGAAGACACAAACACCAACAAACGAACACGTCTCTCCTTGCACCCTCTCCCCCGCAAATGCACGGACACACCACTTATATTTACAGTCATCTTTTGGTTTCTTGTATGTATTAATCTACCCCGTCCTTACCTCGTTCTCCCTTTACATTCTCTTACTCCGATAATCTACAGTCGATCCTTTCCTTTCCTCTCTTTTATAGCTATTCGTTTCCGTTTTCGTCACCGGAAACTTCTTGTTAAACGTTGTTCCTTTCATTTGGTCTACGAGAATTACTTATTTCCGTGCATTTTAGAAGTTTTCCGAACGAACACTTGTTTTCTTCATTTGCTGTAAATTTTCACTAAACGATTCAATGAAAGCTCTTGTTGTTGTTGTTGTTGTCGTTGCTTATGCTGTTTCCGTTCACAAACATTTCACGCTGGCTCGAACTGGTCTGATTTGATCATTCTTCAAAAAAAATATTTCGATTACGATGAAATTTTTAAAGATTAAAAATAATAAATAATGTATTAAATTAAATTTTTTAAAGTTCGGAAATTCGTTTAATATAAAAATTTGTGTTTATAAATATTTTCTAACAGAATTGTCTTTTTGTTTCTTTTCAGATTTTCAGTTTTCTTTTAAGGGAGAGGAGGAAGCACTTAAGGCTAAGAAGACGCTTTTTCGAAAGCATTGAAAATAATTTCTAACTGTCGAATTCTGTCTCTCGAATATTACGAATACGTCATTTACATGCACTAACACGTCGATGATCTCTAGATAGGTAGAAAACCGCCCAAATAGCATTTTTTTATGCGAGTGAAATAAAAAAGAAATTTTAATGGATGAAATTTAATGTATTCTGCAGAGATTCCATACACTTCTATATGTTAAAAGTGGTGATCTTTCAGCCTTCATCCTTATCCATATTCCATATTTTCTTTCCCCTTTCCTCTTGCTCTTTCTCTATATCTATCTCTCTTCCTCTCTGTCACCATCACAGCCTACGACATACTTTCACAAAATTTTGAATGACTTCAGAAATCGGTTTTGTTTTAACGATTTCGATATTTAAGGAGCTAAGTCCTTTTCATGCTCATAACTTATGCCATTTTTATGCCATTAAAATATAAGTTTTCAAATCGAAAGTATGTATCGGCAAGGTGGGGTGGGCAAAGGGAAGAAGAGGGTGGATTTATGTGAATACGTGTGAAAAGACATTGTTGGTTTATGATAATTCGTTGATGGTGTTTTTTAATGCTCACTTCATTTTCAACTTTTTTATGTGGTCGGCATATTTTTATCACTTACGCAAGAAAAAAAATATCGAAAATATGTCACACACATCCAGTAAAATCCTCTCAACGGCCAAAAGATATCTTATGATATTCTTTCATTTCTAGATTTTATAAAAAGTCGAAAAAAGGAAAAACAACCAAAGAGAGAAAAAATAAAAGAGAGGAATATCAAGTAATATTGAATTGACCGTTAAGTTTGTCCCGTTATTTTTTTTACACAAATTTTCTGAATTTGGCAGAAAATATCTTTAAAACCAAATCCCTAAAACTTGATTTCTTAAGAATCTTTAAAATCTTTAAATCTAAATTAGCCCAAGTCAGAATCTCCAACAACAAAACTGCCGCGCCTAAAGCGGCAATATATTTAAAAAATACTTCCACAGGAGGCTCCTCTCATACGCAACCCCAACCCCATCTCCCAACCCCAACCCCAACCCCATCTCCGTGAAGACCCCTATCGTCAAAAAGAATTCCATTGTCAAGTTGAAGTGCTCTTCATCAGCAATATCTCTTGGTAATGATCTCCGGGCACGGCGGCCTTTAGCCTCTATGGGGTTAAGCCTTCAGTCAGCAAAACTGTTTCTTAAAAAAAACCTAATTTGGTCAAGGAGCGTCACGTTTTACGTCAACAACTTTATATTCACAAAAGTCCTTTAAAAATCATTTCTCATGAGATTTCAATATTTGGTTCGAATTGCAATCAAATGTCTGTCTGGTTAGGCAGACTGTTTGCATTTGCCTTCTATGATCCTCTTAGGAGAGCGACTCTTACTTTTCTTCTTCATATGTCCTTTTCTGTCAATACATAATTGTATTTATTAGTCCTGCTTTCTTCTCTTGCCTCTTTATTACTTATTCCTCTCTTCACTTTTAAGCTTCTTGAACATAAAAAATAGACTGATAACGATTTTATGACTTTACCGGTAATTCTTTAGACTGCTACTTTCCAATGCCCCCCCCCTCCCACTTCCTTTTCTATCGACCCATCCGTTACCGCTTGTCCAGTCATAAACTCACGAGGCAATATAACTGAAATTACAGCAGATTTATTGCAGAGTTTGTGCGGTATCATTTCATAATGTTGCCAATATAAACCTTGAAGGCAGGCAATAAAGTAGAGTAGCTTTTTATTTAGTCTGCATGAGTGTGTGCGTGTGTGAAGGTGTTTTGTGATATATGTGTTTTCTTGCGTGTGTTTTTGAATAACATTTATCGCATGACCTTTTGATTTTCCATAATCTTTTTTAAGACATAAAACTCATCACGAATTGCCTTCATGTGAACAGACATACACACGCACACATATGTAGTCGTATCGCATACGTAATTTTAATGAGAAAGGCATAAAGATATTGAAAGAAGTGAAAAACAGATCATAAAGGTCTTGAATGTTATAATTCATGAAATCCTTAGCATGAAGGACAAATCCTTTCTATCTTTTGAAGATTTAAAATCTCTCGAAAACTTAACCCGAAAATAATGTTCCTTTCATTCAGAAAAAAAATCACGTTTTCTTATTAAAAATTAATTCTCTCGGTCTATTAAGTAGCTTAAAAATCATCATTTGGCCTTCTCGATGACATTTTGCATCTTACGCATCCTTAATTTATTTCACTGACTCCGCTAAAAATTTTTTTATTTTACTTTGAAATAATACTGCTATCTAATTTATGGCTTGACGAAAAGATAGACAGATGAATGGTAGACAGATAGACAAGGATGAGAGAATATAAAAAGTTATAGAAGAATCGCTCGAGTCACATGCAAGAACCTTCAGAGTTTTATTCTCGAAATCAATTCCATCCATGACTGACGAATCTCGTGATAACAGAATAAAGAGCACTTCAACCTCTTTCTGTCAAATTCTGGGTTTATTAAATTGCAAAAAAAAGAAAGAAAAACGGGAACAAATAGACCTGAAACAACTGAGAAAAAGAAAAAAGAGCAATAATACAAACAATTCTCTCCCATTGGCATCGACAATTACTTGACTTCATAACAATTTGTAAACGATTCAGAATAATAAAAAGGAACATTTAGGCTGATAGAACGCAGTAGTCATCGCTGTGCCTCAGTCAACGATTCTGCTAACGTCTAAGCATTCAACGCTGTTGCTAATTCTTCAATACTATTTAATGGGGAGAATTTTTTCATTACTTGCATTTGCACACACACACGTGCATACATTCATTCAATTACTCACACAACCTCACGCAGAATGTGGGCCAAAGGGGAAAAACTTATTACACTCTTATTTTACATGTGTCTTTCTAACACAAACAAACAAACCGGCAATTGAATGAACGAATATATGAATCGATGAATGAAAATGCAAATGAATGGCGGAATGAGTAAATAAATGAATGAATGAATGAATGAATGACTAACGGATAAGTGAATTGATTAGTTGAATGAGGCAAGAAACAAAAATTAGAGCAGAATGCAATGAAGGGCTATCATTGAGCTGTTGTATAAACAATCTACTCTTTATTCAACCAACCATTCAATCATCCAACCAACCAACTAACCCTCTTCATTCTGTCCTCTTCATCGAACCCCCTTCAACCTTTCCTCTTTACCCCTTTACAGAAATGGAACGACAACTGCCTTAGCATCTATCAGTGCGTCGCCAACAAATGCTGTTGCTCTCTTTTGCTGCCGTAGCAATTGTCTATTTCCTAGAGCACACTCGCTGACTCGCTGTTCACTTGTCAAGTCAATCAGCTTATGACAAAGAGAAAAAACCCAACTAACCGTTTGACTCTTGTCATGCGTCACTAGGAGGCGCATTCAGCTTCGTAAACTGTCAAGCTGACAAAATCAGTAATACGAACAACAACAACAACAACGGCGGCGGCGGCAATGTTGCCTACAAAAAGAAAGCAGCGATATCAACGACTGTAACTGCATCAGCATGAGTAGCAATAAGACCGAGAAGCAGCCACAACAACAACAACAACAACAACAACAACTTCGCCAGCAGCAGTTCAAATTCTATAAGCTGACGGACTGGCATCTGGCTGACTTATCTACTCCCAAAAGCGTATCATCATAAGAAAATTATCAGACTGCGAACTCATACTAAATCAAGGACGAGCATTAATGAAATGGTTTATCCTGCGTCTAAATCAATGGGATGAGAAAGATACGGACGTAAAAATTAAATGAAAATCAAATATTCTTAGAGTAAAAATGCAATCTTCCAAAACCATTCACGACCTATCCCGCCTTCATTTGCTCTTCATTCCGAAACATGCGCCTAACTTGGCGCTAGCGAGCTCCTAGCGTATGCAAACCACACACATGCACACACACGCGAACACACACGCACGCACGCATACACACACAAGTAAAAATTTTTGAAACGACAAAATTAAAAAAATCACTAGTGGGCCACCACACACATCTTCACCGGCATAATCACCATCATCATCACTAGCATCATCGTGATTAATATCACAACGTCGTCGTTGTCAACATCGCAAACATATTCATAATTTTCAATATCATTCTCTTGCGAATTGAGCAATTTATTCGGTATTTATTTAGTAAATGACTGACGACTGATCGCTCGCTCGGTCGTTGAGAAGAAAATAAATTAAGGAAAAATGATGATAAAAGAACTCTAGAAAAATATTATGAAAATTATGTCTGATTACAGAAAAATATAATAACTAATTTATCCAGAGAATGAATTGAAGACTCGTGGGAGAGAGAGGATGAGACAGAGAGAGCGTAAGGAGTGAATGGCCCAGTGGCTTCAGTCGCTTCTACTCCTACCTCTAATGGCGGGGATGATGGTGTTCATGACGGTAGAACGATGTTAACGATAATGATGATGATTTGACAATTTATTCTATAAGTGAGCTTATCGACATATTTTAATAAATTCTTTCATTCACTCATTCATTCATTCATTTGTTTATTCATTCAAATAAAAACATTCTCCACATTCATTGATAAACTACAGGTGACCGCATGATGACTCTATAAAGCCAACTCTCGCTGGTAATGCTGATGATGACGATGATGATGATGATGATGATGATAATGATTATGGCAACAGAAAAAGAGTCAATAGGAATTCAAATGAGATGAATTGAATATACACGGGTTAACCTTCAACAAATATCAATCACTATAAGGAAATGAAGGAAAGAAGAAAAAGAAAGGAAAGAGGACTGCACATAAAAGAAATAGAAAGCTAATATTATTCTAGGAACGAATTCTTTTGCTTTTATGAATTAGTTGATTTTATTAAGTGCTTTTATGCTTTGATGAATATGCTTTGATTACATCAAGCGAACCAAACTAGTTTGCTCTCATTCTTATTCTTCTTCTTTTGTAAGCGCGAGGGGAGAAATAGACAGAAAAACATGGCAGAAGAATAAAAATACAAATGAGAAATATGCATAAGAAGAGGATTACCAATAAAAGTTTGATTTCAAAAGAAACGAACGCATGGGCCATTGCTTGGTTTCTGTGTGCTATAAAAGGACTATATCTGAATAGTTTGCGAATTTTGTTTTATTAGAGAGCTTAACCCTCCAATAAATTATGGATTATAATTCCATTGAAATGCATTTAAATTATTAGTTCCCTTTTCCGGATATTTTCAATGATTTCGGCCAATATTTTTGCCTTAAAATGAACAATATTGCTCCTAAAGAATATGAATAATTTCAAAGTATATGAACAATAATCAAAGTTGCCCGATAAAAGTACGATCAAACAGTATGAGAGGATATTAAAATTTATAGAGCATCTAATTTGAAACGAAGTCCGTCTGATGCGTCATTCTTTGAATGAAAAGTTGAAATGTTTGAAGGAATTAGACTGAAATTAATGACCTCTTCACTGCAAAATCAAGTAGTTCTTCATTAATTTTATGATAAGCGTAACCATCATCATAATCATTATAATCAATAGCGCAATAAAATAATTTTTTTATAAAAGATTCTTCACGTTCGCAAGAATATAAAAATAATGGATGAATTGTAGGGTAATTTTTTCATTAAATTCAACTGAACCTAAAGAAGATTATGAATAATTTCATGAGCAACATAGTCATTATTATGATAAACACTTTTTCATTTGGAGAAATGAATGGAATAAATGAATTCAAAGCATTTGATTATAAATAAGAATAAGAGGATTTCTAGACAGTGAGAGAGAGAGAGAGAGAGATTAAATAAAGATAAATATTACAAATTGAAATGAATCCTACAATTACATCCATAAAATGAATAGCTTAATACAATTCATGTCTGATCCTTGAAGTCAGAACGAAAACTCAGAAGCAAATCCTGAAGCGATCAAAGACTTAGTCAAGATTAATTCAATATTCGTTTGATTGAATAAAAATAAAGAGAATGACGAGTGGAATGGAATAAAAAATAGTAAGATATTTATGTTATTGTTGTTAATGATTGATATTGTTATTCAGAGATGTTTCTGAGGCTATTTGATAAAATGATAAATTGATAAAATCGAGCATAAAAATATTTACTGATACTTTACGGAATTACAGGATTATGAATTGCGAAATTATGGGCATAAAAAAACTCGGCACAACAAACGATAATGGAGAAAACAATTTTGTGTGAACAAATGAAGGATTTGACGATAATTCTACGACGGAGAATTATTGTGAATTATTGATATCATGATCAGAAATTTAATTCAAAATTTCAACAATTTCGTTCTGTGTTTGAATTTTGGCGTCCTCCTATCTCTCTTCCTCCTTCTCTCTCTCCCTCTCTGTCTCTTCCCTCTCTCTCTCTCTCTCCCTCTATCTCTCGCTCAATCTAACTATCCGCCTGATTGCTTCTTGCCGAACAATTTCGCACATTTTCATAACGATACGCTCATTTAGATAAAATTTGCATAACTTGATGTCCATTGAGTCCGTTTTAGCTGGCTCTCCCGCTGCTTTTTGTCACGCCAATGCATACGATGAACAATCCCCGAAAGGATATTCTCCGATAAACGTCAATTCAATTCAATCAATATGCGTTTCATGCAAATATTTGATGAATGTTATTTGTTTAATGGATCAGCCTACGGACCTCAGTCTCTTCAACCAATAGACTAATTTCAATGGAAATTATTAATGTTGATGAGGGTTGAAAAAGCGATTTGAAGGAAACAACCAATCGGTTGTTCAATTAAATTGTTTGCTCGATTTGTTATTAAATTGTATGAGGCGTAATGAGCGTCGGATTATGTCGAAATCTGAGCATCTGGATATGGTATCGTTTGTGTGTTTCATTTAGGCAAGAAAGAGAAGAATGGAAAACGAAGTATTAAAAGGAAAATATGGTCACATTGTCCGTGCACTAGAGGGAATGGCCGATCGATTGGATTTAACAAAATTTATGCAAAACGCGTTTTATTAATTATTGAACACTATTTAGTTTTTAATCAGTAAAAATATGTTTTAATTATATTTTAATTCTTCATATTCTTTAAATATACAATTAATTGTACATTTTTTTCCTTTTCGGAAAAAATATATTTTTGAGAATTTGTTTTTCATTAAAATTTTTTAAATAAATAATGTTAACTACATAACGAAATTTTTGGACAGTTTCTTTGAAATTATGGAAAAAATAAAAAATTGTAATAAAATAAAATTTTGTTTTTCGGCCAAAAATTCGCCTTTAAAATCGATTTTATTATTTTATTTTATTTAATTTTTTATTTTTAATTTTTCCATTTTTTTCTTTTTTAAGGCTTGTCTTCTTTTTCTACCTTCTCTTATATAAAAACTGATAAACTCTTGAGATTTTGTCTCTTTCGATCAAATACTAGACCCTGTAAATCCACTCGTCTCTATTGCTTTAGAAAAAAAAACAACACGTCCATAACAAAACACGAGGAGCAAATAATACAACAAGAAAAAACCAACAACAACAGCAACACCATTAGGAAACAGCAAATCGACGCTAATAAAAGAAATCAAGACTAACTTCAAAATTTGAATTCGGTTTCTTCATCGTCTGTGTCTCGATGTTCAGCACAAACATTTCTTTACAAAACAAAAAAGAAATCTCACAAAAACCAAGAAAAAAAATAAAAACGAAAACCAAGACGACGACAATGAACTCAAACACTTTATCCTTATTATCCTTTGGTGACTGCTTAAGGCGCTAACGAGACACGAGTGCTGCCAACAACATCAAAAGCGTTGAATGACCGACACTCGAGCAGCGCCGTAGCAACGAGTGGCAAAGGAGAGGAGGAGATGCTTATGCTGGAGTTCTTTTAAGACGCTTAATTTGGCCGTCGTTACTGCCGTTGCTGCTGCTGCTTCTGTTTTTGTTGCTTTTCCTTTTTGGGCCTTTACTTTTGTATTCGCTTTTGTTTCCGCTACGAACTGCATGAAACGGAAATACTTAAGTGTGCGCCACTAGTCTACCAAAAAATCGTTAGGAAAATGAAATCGAAATCAAAAAGGAATAGCAGTGAAAAAATTATTCTGAAAGAACGAAAATTTAGGCGAAAAAATTGACACTAAAGAAAAACATGAAAAGCAACGAAATGAAAAGTTTGGCAAAGGAGAAAATGAAGTTTTAAAGTTTTATTCTTATCCTACTACTTATTCCTCTTCTTCTTCTTCTGAAAACTAAGTATATAAGCTGACTTTCAACTTGATAATTCCTCAACGTCCGAGCATTCGGTATTCCATAAGTCAGTCCGAGTCGTCCCCCAGGCGGCTGTTTCAAACACTCTGAACTAGTTTTCAACTGAAAAAGCGAAAACTGCAGAACCAGACGCAATGAGGAAAATAACTGGGAATTAGAGGAAGATGTTTTGTTGGGTGTTAAGGATAACTCGAAATTTTAGTCGTGCAAATATTTGACTACTATTTTTCGGTTGGCGTTTCCGTTTCCGCTTAAAAGCAAGGCCGTTGTTGATTAATATATTTGCGTAAACATTTTATACACTGAATTATCAAAAGGAAGAAAATCATATTATCACACTCTCTCCAAGCACACGCACTTTCACATGAAAAAAATTCCAAAAATTTAAACCCACTTTAAATTCATTACTATTTTTATTCCATAGTTTGTTATCACACGAATTGATCTCGTCTTTGCCATTATTGCGTCACTAATGTGCGATTATAATCA
The DNA here is from genome assembly GCA_963966595.1 of Physocephala rufipes. Taxonomy (NCBI): domain Eukaryota; kingdom Metazoa; phylum Arthropoda; class Insecta; order Diptera; family Conopidae; genus Physocephala; species Physocephala rufipes. Next base: position 4,910,264 of record OZ016501.1, on the reverse strand, counting down.
TCGTCTTATTTTATGCTGTCGCTTAGCTCATTCTTTTCACGTTTGATTCTCGTTCCTTTCGTCACACCCCTCCGTCACGCATGACAAAAATTTAATTTTAAAGGTATTAATTTTCTTGCCTCTTCTTTCGTCACCTCTTTATCTCATTACATCCTTAAAACTCGAACAGTACAGTGTCAGCATTACATCAGTCTACCAAGTAGAGATTCACTCGTATTGGCCGCTGTTGTGAAAACCTCCTTCAACCCTATCCACTGCTATCTATATTCTTTGACGATATATCTCTTTGGCTTGAACAAAAATGTTTGAGTCTTTCGACGAATTCGTATCCTTTATCAAGGTGTCACCATATGTCGCCTCTAGTGATACAACTTGATTGTTTGTAAGTTAGATTCCCCTGCCAGATTACTAGAAATTGTTCGTTCCCCTTCATCGTCATACGCCCTCTCTTGCCTTCAAATAATTTCGTCAATCAATGGATCGTTATTATGCCGCATGTTCGTCGGTGCCATAAATGAGCGCGCAAATCACCTAATAGTTTAAATCAGTCCATCACTCACAGTCTGACAACTCAACGCTCCATCATTCCAACATCCCGAATCTTTCGCTTCTAGTATCTTTACACATACTTCTCAACCACTTTTTCTCAGGATTCAGTCGCAACATTTTAAAAACGTTTCATCGTTAATAAAATGGACACGCAGACAGTTTGATTAATTGTAATCATCCGGTCTACCCGGTTCTCCTCGACGTTGCGTTGGTTATTTGACCCGACAGAAAATTTGTGACCATCTAAAAAATGTCATTTCCGTGTGCCCAGACCAATCCGATCCGGTTCGTTCCGGTTATGACGCAGACAACGACGAGTACGCGAGGATTTCCACACAGGCTGAAAGAGTTTGGTGTTACCGTACGACTAACAATAATATTAACAACAACAACAACAACAACTTTGATGAAACAACAGAAATAATAGAAACAACGAACCTGGTGATGGTCAGACCGTTTGGTGTGGTCGTGTCCATTTATCAAGCTGTTGCCGGTTTGTATTTCGAAGTTGGTTTGTTGTTGTTGGTGTTGTCATTTCAGTTTTTAGTAAATGTTTGGTGTATGTGCATGAGTGCGTATGTGTATATGTCTTGCCCGTTTTCATGTCTGTGGGAAAGAGACGAGACACTCCGAAAAATCAAGTTTTCGACCATTTCCTTACTATCAGGCAGCCCCCTTCCTCCTTCAGTTCTTCATATAACTCTCCTCTACTGTTTTCAACGAGCTTAAAGTAAACGCAAAACTTTTGCCGGATTTTCAAATGTAAACTATTATCAAATTGTTGCAGGATGTTTTTGATTTCCTGCAATAGCAAGAACAGCAGTTGCTGGTGCCAACGATATAGACTGACAGTACAACAACAACAACAACAGTAACGACTTAAACAACAACAGCAATAATAAGACTAACAAGGTGTCCACAACGACACAAATAGAGAGAGTGAAAGAGAGAGAGAAAGAGAGGTAACACTTTTACGACACGTGTTCACACACGGAAACACCCATAAACACCATAAAAACCACACACATGCGCACACTACAAACACACACACTCACACACATCCATGTACATAAAACCATTCACACACTCGTGCATGTTTGAAAACTTCTATTTTAAGCCGTTGATTGCTGGTGTGTCCAGCTGTTCCGAAAGTTGCGGCGGTCACTTTATATTTTATATCCGGTTTTTTGGGACGATCTTCACAGCCTGTGCCTTTATTTGTTTGTTTGTTTGTTCATCAAAGACAAAGAGCGATAGAGGTCGTTTGTCTAGTTCTATCAAACTTTGGAGCCGGTTTCCTTAGGACTGATTTCCGTCTATTCCAACTATTCCATTTACATTAATTTTCTAACACAAAAAATTAGATTTGCACGAATTTTTGTTTCCTATTTTAAAAAAGTTTAAATTTTTAAGAAAATTCTGCTTCTAAGTCTTCTTCTTCTTTGTCATCATTAATATCGGGATTTATAGAATCCACGTAAACTAAGCAAATTTTCTATTAAATAATCGGTTGATTCATTAGATTTTTATTTCTAAATTTAATGTAAAGAAAATAAAATACCTCCAAGCGAAATATTTATGTGCTTTCCTTCTTCTTTTTATCCCGAAATACTTACATGAAACATGATTTTAAATCTTTCTTTTGTAACAAATTATATTAATAAATTTAAATTGCAATAATTCCAGCCAAACGTTCGCTAATTGTTGCTCATTTCTTCAATTAAAATCTTCTTCATCTTAAGTTAAACATTCTTGAATTAAGTTTCCCATAACATTCTCCATTGAAATATTCATCGATTATATTTTTCTTCGGTTAATTTTTAATTTTAATTTTGTCCAGTTAAAATTATCTTCTGTGAAGACATTATTTACATTAAAATCTTTTCTGATTAAAATGTTCGTGACTTCAAATTTTCATTAGAAACAATTTGTTCAATTAAAATTTTCAAGAGACGAACAAAATCCCCAATTAACAGCAAATGTTAAGTGTATTATTGTCAGCTTAACCAGCATTCTGCTTGTTGAAGGTTCAATTATTTTCGCTGCCAAAGGCCGTTAGTATACCAGAATAAGGTTAGCAGCTAAGCTAAACCATTTGTAAGTAAATCAATTGTTTTGCTTATGGCGACTTGTGGTCGCACTAAGGGTTATAGAGTGCGACCAAATGCCGCCATGAAAAAATCTATTGGTTTACTATAATACTCAATAGTGAGCCACCGCCAATCTACTCACTGCGATTAACAACCCTTGCCGCGGCAGAAAGCCACCATATTGTTGGTAGCAAAGCCCCCAAGTACTTACTGAATGTTACAAAGACATATTTACTGAAAAACGTTGAATGACATCACTTCATAGCTAAATAAAGAGGAAGCCATCTGGCGGCCCACCCTTTGTGTTATTTTTAAATTATTAAAATGCTTTTAAATGAATGACTTGCATGAAATGACCTACAAGCCAAAGTTTGCCCGAGGAAATTATGTTTATCATCATCAACGCCAGTGATACCTTTCTTCCTCTCTCTCCCTCTCTCCCCCTATCTATCTCTCGCCGTCTCTTCATTTTTCGCTCAAGTGCTGAGTAAACTTTTCGTAATGCCAATAAATTTTAATTTAATTGTTATTTTGTAAAATAGGTGCGCCATAAAATACACATAAAATATAGGTGTGCATATATGTGTATGTGTGCATGTGTGTGTAAAGTTGTGTGACGGTACTATATTTACAAAAAGTAGTGACCAATATTAATAACGTTGTTAATATATTATAAAATTGCTGGTGTCATCAACAACATCATCTCAAACATCATCATCATCATCATTGCCATTAATGTTATCACGTGTTAAAACATTTCTCTTCGACTTTTGAAAACTTAAAATTCTCGCTCGCTTTCCTTGCTTTTTTACTCATCCCCAATGACTTTCGCCAGCTCCCCTCTGCTTCCCCTCTCTTTATCGTCATCCTTCGTCTCGTCAATCGAGTCAACTCGCATACTGCTGATGCTGCTGTTAAGTCACTGCAATACATCCCTGCGACGCCGCATAATTAAAAAGTTGATGAAGAAAATAATGGAATCGATTATGAGTGGAAACTTTTTGCCTCCGAAAATGCAACGAACTCAATGAAATTAAAATTTTTCAATCTTTATGAACCCCTCTCAGTAATGTTTTCTCGCTCGCCCACGCCTCCCCCTCCCAGCCAGTCGACAGATTATCCATTCCAACTTGAAGTTGATTGTTGTTGTAAATTTGAACGTCACTCTGTTTGGTAATGCAAAATCTTAATGCGAAAATATTGCCATCGGAAAAGAGAAAAAGCAAACAATAAAAATAGTTTTTGCAAATTTCTTTCCTTCCTCCGCCTTTTCATACTTTCTTTATTTCAGTAATTTTCCTTCCATTTTTCTTGTCGGGTTATTTCTTCCACTTTGCTTTTGTAATAAAATTAATGCAACTTTTCGATTTTAAAGCGAATAAATTTTTCGTTTCCGGTGGTTAGGCTTTTGTCAGTCGCCAAATCCACCCATTGCCCGAAAGCACTTCCTTTCGCCTATCCTTTCATAAATTAATTTGTTATGAATGCTGTTGTTGTTGCCGTCATCGTTGTTGTTGTTGTTCCAGTTGTTTTTGCTGCCACCGTTGTTGTTTTTATTGGAATTTCTGCTGCTTTCGTTGACTCTTTTGAGAAATGCGTGCGCAATTAATTTAATTGTTTGAAGGCAATGACGTTGCGTTAATACTGACAATTTTCATTTATAATAATGACGATGACGATAATTAGGAATTGGTTATATGGAAAATTTTTAAGTAAAATAATTTATTCTCGATCAAAAGTTGTGAGTGTTCAAACAGAAATAGCAAGAAAAAATTGTACATTACTAAATATTAGGGAAACTTAATTTAACGTAATTTAACTTAAACATTAAGAAAACTCAAATTAAAAATAAAAACGATAATACTGTTTTGTAGCGACAGATGTGAAAATGAATCTATTTTTAGCTACAAAGCCTTAAAAGCCAAAACTGTTGAGAAAACCTTACATCGAAATTAAATTCTTGATTAAATTCCATTTAAATCAGTTTGAATTCTGGCGTCACTTTTACGTTAATTTTGTTAATGTGTTGAAAAATTCATGCAAGAAATACACGCAAGAGAAAGGAAAAAAGATTTATAAGACGAGTTTTTAATGAAAAATTGTTTTAAATTTTAAAAAATAAAAGAATTTTGGACGCGTTTGTATACGATTTTTACAACTTTTCATCAACACACGCACACAAATAGAAGGGAGTAGATAGTGAGACGCTTTTCTTTTCCTTCCACCAAACAACATCTGCCACCACCAACTATTAACCAACCAACAAACAAACAAACAATCGAACGCACAAACAACAACTGGAGTGGATGACAGGCGGCTACTACTCTCCTAACGACTATCCATAAGGACTATTATTATTGCTTTTGGTGGTGGCGTTGCGTTGATTACAGGTCTGCTGTCGATTACATTAATGTCGTTTGCTTATAGTGATCAATTCCTCTTCTTCTTTTTCTTATGATGCGCTTATTTCAATTGTTATTGGTGTTATTGTTATTGCCATTGATACCGAGTGTTTGAAATCTTGTGGTTATTTCTGCTCTTCTGCTGTTGCTTTTATTGTTATTTCCACTCAGTCCTGTAGTAATCCTTTCCTTTCTGTCTTTCCTTTTTTCCATTCCTTTCTTTCGTTCTTCTTACCTTCCTTCCTTACTTCATTGCATACCTTATTTCTTGTGGCGTTTTCCGGCTACTGCTTGCGGGCAATTGCCGCAACTTTGTTGCCCTTTCTGACCTCCTCTCTATCTGGTCTTTGCTTTTCTTTCAATAAAATTGGAACTTAATTCTTTTGCTCTCCACCTTCCATTCAATTCGTTTTCGTATTAATTTCCTTTTCCTTTTTCTTCCTTTGCTCATTCCTCATCTCGTTCTCTTTCAGTTTGTTCCTTTATTTGAATTTCTCCTTCCTCTTAGCGTCCTTTTTTCATTTCTATATTAATTTATGCCACGCCCATTCCTACCCTTTCGCTACATTTCAGTTTTATTTCATTTCGATTGTTTCAACTCTGCGGTTTTGCGGTGGAGATAAACCCAAAGCGCTTCATCGATGACACTCCGCAATTTAATGCAACGCATCGCAACGCATTGCAACGCATAAGCTATGAATTTAATTGCCTCGCCGATTGTTCGTTTGTGGCGCTCGATGCCGTACGATGAATGACATCGAAATGAAAAGAAATTGTAGTCCGACGGCGATGTGGGCGGTGAAGAGAGTGGATTTTTTCCGTTCCACATTTTTTAGTTGCCATTTTTCCTTTGCTTTTTATTTATCTTTGTTCACTTTTGCAAAGTTTTCTTTTAAAAAAAGCCTTTGTTTTGTACTTTTTCAAATGGGTTTACAATTATTTCTGCCACAGCCTACATCATCAGAAACATCATAATCATCAGAAATATCATCGTCGGAAACATAATTATCACCATCAAAATTAACATTGTTTGTATATTGGTTGGTTGGTTTATGATTCTTCAGGTTTGTGGCTTCGTGTACTCCCGACAACCCTGCTATTGTTTGTGTTGTTGCTTTTGTTCTTGGTTTATGTAGATACTGATGTTGTTGTTGTTGTTGTGTTTTGTTTGCAATACATGGTGTTATTGTTGTTATTGTGGGCGTTCATGAATATTGAATGTAAATTTTTCCCAGACATTTTTCATCTCTCACTCTCTCTCTCTTTATTATTTGTTTTTTTTTCATTTTCTTCTTTTTTGGTTTCCTTTGTAATCCTGTAGGAAACGTTAAATTGATTTATAATTTTCTCGATATACATTTCGATTGTTTTATGCTTCCCCTCATAAAACTTTATTCGCGTAAATTGTTTTCATTTATTCCAATTCTTTGCAATTTATTTTTGGTATTCCCGTGAAGTGATTAATTATCAATATTTAATTAAAAAATGTTTCATTTGAGAAGTTTTTAAAAAACAATTATAATTTTAATAATGATAGTAATAAAAGTGGATGAGACGATAGGCTAAAGGTATTGCCCACGTCTTGCAATTACGTTTAAGTAAACTCCAGATCTATAAGACAAAAATTAATCTGTATGCTGTCCTTTTATTCTTTCTGTTTTTTATACAATATTAAAACCTTTCAATATTTAAAAACATACTTTTGATAAATTCCTGTAAACCGAGATTTCCAACAGCCACCTTAGGACTTAAAGATAACTTAATAATCATATATTATTAACGACTAAATAAACAACGATAACTAAATTTCAACTTTAAAAACGTTTGTGGAGGCTATTTAAAACACATTTAAATGGTTTAAGCGATGTTAAGTTCTTATCTATTTAAGTGTTTAGTCTGTCGTCTACAGATCTTTCTTAAGGGCAAAATATGTCACATCTTTTTAAGAAAGCCTTTGAAAGTATGATAACGAAAATACTATTGCAAATAAAGCAAAACATAAAAATAAAACAAATTCAAAAGTTATGAAGTTCGCCACTATACCCAATGAAATCATGTAAAAAAATAGCTAATCATCTTGTGATTTACGAGAGCTACTAAGCCAACAAATAAACCTTAAATTATTATTTATATAAAAACAAAAAATATATGAAAAAGGAGGCTTTCAGTATTGTCTGATTAAAAGAAATAGATAATCGAATTAAAAACAACAAACAGGAATCAGGATAATCAAAATTTATACAAAGAAATAAATAAGCCAAGCATGATTCATACACATCCATATAAATTAACATATTGTACATACACAAACATACACAGATCATGGCACATACATTTTTGTTATTCATAAACATAAAACTTATGACTGACAATGGAGCTGCGTAGTAAAAGGATTAATTTTCCATGTCAACCAATAAAATTGTAAAGAACTGAAAACCGAACTGACAACTGAGCTGACAGAAAGGTTGACAGTCGAACTCTTAGTTCAACCGAAACTCGAATTGAATTGAAATGAATTGAACTAAGCTGAACCAAACTGTACCAAACTGAGCAGAGCTGAAATAAGCGGAATTGAGCATAGCTGAGCGGATCAATGTTGCGTTGATCGTATTCCGTTGTGGTGTATTTATTTAAAAATCTTAAAAAAGACAAAGGTAATGACATTTTTCGAAATTTATATATCCAAACAGAATTTTTTTTAATTTCCATTCTCGTTCAATTAGCCTTAAAGTAATAGACTTATTTCTAATTTATCGGTTTTCGTACCGAGTTTTTCAGTAAAGACATAACAATTTTTTATTGTCACCGAGACACAAAATTACAAACTTTTCAAAATCTCGTGATTCCAAGAAGGCAGCAAAGGACAGAACTATCGACAATGGGGTAGCTGACTAGCAAGTAGCATTAGAAATTGCTAAAAATTACTATTGGTACTCTAAAGATAATGAAGTAAATTCTTTTTCGAACTTAATTTGTGATAAACTATCTAAAAGATGACTCTCTACGAAAAAATGTTGACAAAATTTTTTGTGTTGGATCTTCCATTGCGTCAACGAAACACGACACCAATAAAAAATACCGAATCTGAAAGTAATTTGAACTTCAGTTTATTATAAGCAAAATCAGTATATTCATGGTCATTCACAGACATCGGACAAATTGGGGCGAACTTTTTTACGAGAACTTTAACTTGAATTTGTTTGAGGTGAGGTCGAGTTAAATGACAAAGAACGTTTCTCACTTTGCGCTCCAATTAAATTCGGCTAAATTTGTGTTATGTCATTATTGAAAAATACTTGCAATGTACATTTGCGCTATTGATTCTCCTTTAAAGGAACCACATTCACCGACGCTACCCTTTCCTCCCTTCCTTTCCTCTTCTCACAATTGTCATTTTATAATTAATTGTTTCTACCATTATTTAATTATTAATTTTTTATGCAGCCATTTGTTAAATATGTTAAATGGTATGATCTGCATATATGTGTGTGTGTGTGAGTGTTTACAAGTATCTCTAGATCTGTATTTATTATCTTTACGATTGCATTAATTTATTTGGTTTGTCAAGTTTAATGTCATTAATACTTTTAACCAACGGCCAACTAACTTAAAATTAATTTAATATAAATAAATACAATAAAACCACAAAAAACATGTCGACAAATAATATATTATTTAAATATTTACATAATAATGAATGGAAACATGTATAGCATTGCAAATTATCAGCAATAATTGCGAATAAAATGTGATAAATAAATCAATAAAAGAAATAAAAAACAATGGCGCAAAAGCGCTATAAAATCTCACATATTTCCTTTTTATGCATACAAAAACAACAACATTTTATAAAAACAACAACAAGAACAAGCAGCTACTTTAACGATGACATCAACACCGGCAGTGGTGCACGAACACATAAACTAGCACTTGCACATATACCTGCCCCAAACCCTCCCCCCTCCTCCTATGCTCTAACAATAAAGCACAAAATAATAGCAATAAAAATTATTAAATGACGTGCATCCGGTTAATTCTTTCCAAACGATTAATCGATGAAATTCCACAACTTCAGAATAAATTTTTATGATGCTTTCAACTTAATATAAAAAGTAAAAATATATTTACAGTCAGGCTTATAGGTTTGATGTAAATGATGTAGGATAAAATCGTGTGATTGTGTGTGTGTGAATGTGTGGGTTTGGATATGCATTCGCATGTAAATTGTATACTAAAATGTTTTAAATTCCACAAACGAGATCAATAAGCACCGAGATCGTTTAATTCGACACGTTCAAAATCTCATTTATTTTACAATTAAACTTAAATTAATAATTAATAGTGAATACTTAAATATATATCAATATAAAGTAATACTTTCGTTGAGTTTTTTTCAAACTTGTTTTAATATAATTCTTATTATTTTTACTCATTTCAATATATATTACTCTATTATTTTATCTCTAATTTACTCCGTATTAATTCATCTGTAAATTATAAATAATAACATAAGACGTAAAATGAGAAATTTATTGAAATTAATTAAAGGATCATGATGAGATTATCCTCTAAAATGTGAACAAAACTAAGATAAAAAAAGTATATATTATACTCTAACATAGTGTACATGCTGCTTGTGCGAATGTTCTTCCATCGTATGGCAACTGTTTTAATATAACTGAATCCCGCAGTTTTCTCTAAACACAAAATTATCGGGCTGTTGCTAAATTACATTTTTTATATATTTTTTATATAAAGTAGTTTAATTCTCCTTGTTATGACAGTGCCGGAAGCAAGCACGGTAACATTTACCCCACAATAATTACAATTATGTTACTTTAATCATATAAATAGCAACAAACTGTCATTTTAGTAACAGATTACAGTTTCAAGTTTACTTCTATAAGTAAACCCTCTAAAGAAAAAGTAAAAATTACGGCCCCTAAAAGTAGGCTCTAGTAAGTAGGCTCTAGTAAGTAGCAAGTTAAAATGGATTGAGGTGGTTTTACGATAACATTATTATACTCGTAAATACTTGCAGAAACGCTAGAGCAATGAGAGAGATGGTTAAAACTATAAAGGATTAATTTATTTAGAACATATCTGTATTTAACTTAATATGGTTTCACAGTTAATAAATAAGATGAATAATTTATAGTTTGCTTGCTCGTTATTAACATTAACAAAAAGTAAGATTTTATATACATAAATATTAATCCAAGCACGCATATCTGCCTTTTAATTATTAATTGTAAAGCCACATCAAGTCAAACACGAACATTTTCTCAATAATCCTTTTAAAAGAATACTTTATAGTTTAAAGCACTTTGTAATTTCTCTTATTGTTTCTTCTTTTCTATTATGGTTTTCTATATACTAAGGATACTAAGTGTACTAAGGATATCCACAACATTCGAATTCTGTATAGCTACAAATAATCTTTGCTAACAAGAAAAATTAGTAACAAACTTTTAAACCCCCAAACGCAATTTCACTTCAATAAAAAATTATTTCCGGTTGAGTTTTCTTATCAATAAAGTCATAACTTCAGTTTCAACATTATTCCATTCACAATTTTAATTACCAGTTATTTTCATGAGAGTAAGAGTTCATAAAATTTAACGAATGTTATGTCGCATCGTACAACCATGCGTGGCATCGCAACGGATCGCACCGCATTGCGTGGTGCTTCGTACAAGAAGGTTTGATAGGATTTAATGGCAATTATTTTGTACATGACTTTTCGTCATTACTAATGGTATATCTTGTACTTCTTCTTCTATTTCCTTTTAATAAATAGTTTTTCCTTGCTCCTTTCCCCTTAACTTCCTTCAACGAATTCACTCTTTTGCCGCTAATTCTTCTTCTTCATTTTGTTTACAATGTTATAAAATTTAGAAAGTAACCTACTTTTGCTGGTGCTACTGCCATTGCTACTGGTGTTGTTGTTGTGCTTTTGGTTTTTGGTTTTCTTTCTCATTACCGTCATTCGTTTACTATTTCAGTGACTTTTACGAGTATCTCATACGTCTTTGTTCAAACGTCTTTAGTATCATTTTCTATTCACGTATGAAAAAACAAAACAGCAAATACAAAGATTAAAAACATCAACAATTCCGTTTTATAGCCTTCATTAATTCTTCTTTTTCTGATTTCTTTTTGACTATTTTTTAAGATACTGCAGAGCCGTAAAGATCTGAAGATTTATTTCACCGGATGGATAGCTTTTTCTGTTTGAATGACTGATAGAATATAATAAAAATCTCAAAGGGAAGGAAATGACAGTGAAATAAGCTTCCCGTTGTTTTGGAGAACTTAGAATTTTGGAGAATTTCCAAAATATCCAAAAGTAAAACTGTTATAAAGTATTATATGCAAACTGTAATAGACTCTTGTAAAATTTTAAAAGTTCCGGGAAAACTTCGATTTGTCAAAACCCAATTGGATCGCAGTTTATCAGAATAATTTTGGTGTTTTCGGTTCAACTTAAGGTAACGATTAAAATGCATTCGTTCCTTTTTGGGAAATAGACAGCGAGAAAAAACAAACGAGGATATCGATGAAAAAATTGGTACGAGTATAAAGTGTCGAAAGGGAAAAGGAGTAAAAAATAAAAGAATGCTAACAAAATTGATGTTTTACGTGAACCGCTTTTTATTTTTTGGATTTTTTCTGTTTTTGTTTTTTCTTTCTTGGATTTTTTTTTACTTCCTCGCTTCTGGCGTCAGTAACATCAATTTATCATTTTTGCCCTACCATAAACGATTTTATTTTCAAGTAATTCAAATAGAAAAAAGTGTAGAAAGCATAAGAAAAAAAAGATGCAAAAATGAAAGAAGTAAAATACGAAGAATAAGAAGCATGGAAAATTTAGAAGAAATTGTTGTAGAAGTGAAACCAGTGTAAATAAATAGAGTTTAAAAAAAGGAAAAAGGATAATGATAAAGACGATATTTTTGCAAAGGACATACGGCTTAGTAGCTAAGTAAGTGCAAAACACGGCATCTGTCTGGTTGGCTGGAGAATATTTCGCAAGGCAAAATATACTTGGAAAATAGAAAAGGAGAAGAAGAAGAAGAAGAAGAACGTGGAGATGAATGAGAATTATTTAGAGAAAGTGAGAGAAACCTCATTACATAAAAACAGTTTCGCTTTGTGAAAAAATAGATTTAAGAAGGAAACAATACGAGTGTATTAAAAACAAGTGACAAATTCGTTTTTGTTTTTTCGATCCCATCGGGAACACTTTTATATCACACTTTCGTGTAAATTAAAAAGGACAATTTTTTTACATTCAAAGACGTGTAAAAGAGAAAAGAAAGAAAGAGAGAGAGAGCGAGCCAGGTCGAATTATGACCGAAGGGAATCCTCAGAGAATTTTTAACCCATTAATATTTTATTAACTATCACTCTTCCTGGTTTTGATGACATTTATTTCAAATAAATTTCATATCTTTGATCCTAGGAGAGATTTATGAGTTCCTAGTTAGTCTTTTAATAAAAATTTCTTGAAATTCTGTAGTCAATTTCTTTGTGTTGAATAAATTCATTTTTTGGTTCAACGAAATCTTCAATTTTTCCCATTTTTTCCCTTCCTCTACTTCGTCAGTGTAAATATTTTATTCCAATAATTTATAAACTTCGAAACTAAAATTAAACAAATTTTTAAATTAAAAATAAAATTAAGTATATTAAAAAATTAAATAAATATATATAATAATAAAATTTTAATTAATATTAAATAAAAAATAATACAAAATAAAATCACAAATTTAAAAAACCTAAAATTTTAAAATTAAAATAATTTCAAATAAGTTTCAGTTTATTTAACATTTTTTAATTTAATATTGCAGTCTTTAATTTTTTTAAAAATTTTGGTATCACAATTTTTTATCTCACTTCTTGAATTTGCGGCTTCTAATTTTAGTTAAGAAATTTGTTTATATTTTCTACAAAATTTATAAATTTAAAAACGTAAACAAAATTCAATTATATATCTTCAATTCTGACCCTCTTTGGATTAACAACCGCATGAACTGACGTGGTAAAATGTTTCCGGTGGCAACACCAACTGTAGCCAACATAACCTAACCAGTTTTCTCTCCAACAAAATTCACAAAACTTCTTGAACATGAATAACATTACTCGAATATTATAAAAAATATATTTATTCATTATTTTCTTAATTAAGAAGAAACCAAATGTATTTGTGGTTGTTGCCAAAGTTTCTAACAATCACTTCACACTGGTCCAACAATTCACCGAACCACCGAACCGAACCGTCCCCATCAACTAGCCCAATCTAACCGAACCCCATCCGTTCATTCATCAATCTTACTTTTCAACCACATAGCAATTTTAATATTATAACAGTTATTGCTGTCAAAAATTTATAACAATTTTCGTTGGTCGGAATATTTTTGCTTGCACGCAAACAAATCACCACAAAACGGGTCAAATGAAAAGTGTCGACAATGTGTGGCCAACCAAGTTGGTAAACACGATCATAAAATTTTCATTTTCATTTTGAAAGGTTTGCCCGGTGTGAGGGAGTAAACAATAAAAACGAAAAGAAAAAAATTCAAGAAACGAAACTAGAAAATCCGACAAAACCTAACATGACTTTGCTTCTGATTTATGTATTATATTATCATTATATGGCAAAATCAAAATAATGAAAGCTGTATCGAATTATCGGAGAAATAAAATTACAAATAAATTTTCGATTAGACTTTGCTTAGAAAAAATTTGTTTCCGAAAGAATTGCTTGCCTATTGATGTGATATCCTTTGTGTGATATCCTCCCTAGGCGAGGACGTGTACATTTATATTTATTTCATTCATATCCTTGTACTTTATTACATGTAACTTCTTAAAAATTCATACAAATTTTTCAAAAATCATTACAAGAGAAATTTGATTATTTATAACAATAGAGAAGTTCTTTTCAAAAAATCGCTTAACCAGAAAAGCAACAACAGCAGCTGTCGCAATAACACCTTGGTGTAAAATCTGAAAATATTTATTATTTTGCCAGAACGTTGGCAAAGAGGGTGACAAGCAACATATATTTCATATTCAAATTAAAACACTTGATGATTATCGTGGCAGGTAGAGGGAGACCTACATAATTACCCATTTCTTCTTCTTCTTCTTCTGTTACAAGGAAAACTTCAGTTCTCGAAAGACTCATGAAATTCTTATTATTTTCAGGCCCTTACGATGAAACGAATAAAAAAATATGAATGAGAAAATAGAAGAAAAAGATGCCGGAGATGGCAATAGAATGAGATGGAGTAGTGTGATTGAGAGAACAGGCATCATCATTTATTTATTTTAATATAAAATAATGATGATAACGATGCAAATGATGATGACTCGGAATTTCGAAATTTATATTTATTATATTTTATTAGAAATTCAGAGAATAAAGGAATGAAAGAATTACTGACGTGAGGCTGAAAAACACGCTAAATTATAAGAGACATGTTATCAATACGTCATACAGATATCATAGAGATATATTATTAATATAATGTAAATGAATATAACAATTATTTTTTATTTATGAGACGTAATGTGTAAAGGATTCTTAATCTCAACGCATTTGTATAAACTTTTATAAAATGTTTATAACTTTTCAAAAATTTTATAAATAAAAAATATTGGATCCATCATCCTTCATTAAGAACAAAATGAGAAGAAATGAAAAATTGTTTTTTTCTTGGTTTTTAAATAGAAGTTAAAGATTACTAATGAAACCTATAATTATTTTAAAATTAAAATTATACCAAATAATTATTTCTCTTATTATTTCATTTAAAATTTATAATCAATATAAAGGAATCAATAAACGAATAAACAAATGAAATTATAAAATAATTCTATTAGTGATAAATTCATTATCGAATAATAATGATGATAATGAGAATCTTTATTTTTATAACTATTATTATTATTATTATCATTATTACCATTATTGTTATTATTATTATTATCCCTATCGTACTGAAGTTTTTTGCTGTTTTTTTATTACTGCTAATCTTTAAAATCGCTCTGACATTTCTACAGCAGCTGTCATTGCTGCTCCCATTACTACTGCTGCTGATATTATTGCCATTGTCATTGTCATTGTTGACATTGTCGTTTTAAGAAGCAATGAATATATATTTCAAATGTTTTTGCCTTCCTGAAGTACCAGATCATTTTGTAAGAATTGCACATTTCAAAGATGATCTTAATAATGACGATAATGGTAATAATGATAGTATTTTAATTTGCACACCATTTGATATTTTCGTTAAACCATTCGTTGGTGACAAAACATTTCATCAGCATCATCATCATCATCATCACCGTGGCAGCTTACAAACGGATTTTGTTAACGACACCAGCATCAGCATTAGAGAAGATTTCTACAACTACCGGTAAGGATAATGTCTCTCAGATGATGCTCTTGTAAAAATAAGAAAAATGTATCATAAGAAATTCGAAGAAGCAGTTGAAAATGCTGAACAAGGCATAGTGGGGTGGAAATAATCGTTTTGACGAGCGCTACAAAATATGATTTTCATTTAAGCTGCTATAATTTTATTTATTACAGAGTGTTTCCCTTAAGGAATAATTCAAATGTGAAGAGAATTACAGGATTATATGAAAAATTCTCCAACATTTCGTTGATATATCTTTTAAAATTGTGATAAAAATTAATTAATGAAATTATAATTAAAAAAACCAACTATTTGTAAAATAAATTCCAGATTTGAATATTTGTAGCTTTTATTTCGCTGCCAACAAAATTTTTCACAATGTTTTTTTTTAATTAATTATTTATTTATATTTTAGGAAAGTTTCACGGAATGTTCAGAATTATTATTGTTTGATTAATATCATTTCCAAAAAAAATAATTGCATTCAAGGAAACAACAACTACAAAAACAACAATATAAAAAACATCTCTCCTAAAAGCATGTTTCGAAAATTGTTAACGCCAGTCAAAGAGAAAACTGAAATAAAATTGAAGTGATTTCTTAAGTGTATAACTTGTAAACCATATATAACAACACCAACACATACATATATATGAAAACACATACATACATAAATGCACACATACACGCATACATATTTAAAGCAATACTAACTTTACCCAAGCAACCGATGCCGACCGCACTTCCACTGCCAGCTTCGTCAATTTAAAGAAAAAATAGATTTCATCGAAACCGTAATGGAAACGGAAACGGAATTACAAAAATTCAAACAGCAATGAAGAGGAACAACAAGAAATTCATAAACTCGTAAACGTTGAGAAGAGTTCTTTTTGTTGTTTTTGCTTTTTTATTTTGTAGCTGCCGCGAAGGCAGCAAGCAATGCTTGATTCATTTTGCATCCTGGCTGTAGAAGAGTTCGGTAAAGCTTCCTGAAAACTTCGTTTGTTCAGTTTTATACTTGGGTTTCCTATTTCATTTCTATTCTTGGTTCTTCTTTGTTTGGAGTGGTTTTTGTTGTATTCGTTGTTTTTGTTTATTCGTTTATTTATTGCATCTCTAAGCCGCTCGAAACTTATTGTTGTGATTATAATTGTTTGGGTTGTTGTTGTTGTTGTTGTTGTTTCTATTACTTCATTATTATGCAGTGAGACAAGTAAATGTTAAAAAAGTTAAAAATGGGAAAAAATGAGTGAAAATATGAGAAGAGGTGAAAAAACCATTAAACAAAGAGAACAAAAAATAATACAGGAGGGAGAAGATTTGTGGGTGAAATATGAAGGAAAAACTTGGACTTCAGGTGCGTCCGGATATAAATCAATTAAGCTACATTAGTTGCATTTCAGCGAAAAATTCATTACTGCCATAAATATTTTAATAATGGCATAAGTGCATAAGTGTTCATCTACCTGTCTATGTGCATGCGTTTGTGTGTTCTGTATCACACTGTGTCTGTAACTTCGTGCGACCTAATTTTTAACCACTTCTGAATCCAGACGCCAAACAGCTCTTTTTCTTTCATCCTTCCTTCTTGACATCCTTCATTTTTATTTCCTTCCTACGCTTCACTTTAATCTACAACTGCGCTGATAATCTCTTTCAGTCATCCCTTTTTCAGTGCCTTCAATGATATTTAATTAGAGGAGAAAGAATTCCAATAGTTTCATTTCTATTTTGCATTTAATTGCAATTATCTCATTTTTTTATTTTCTTAAAACTAGTTGGCCATCACGTTCGACGGCGGCATTCGATGATCTTTGTTTACTGGCGAGTAAATAATTATGGGTTTGCTAACCGCAGCTGCTCAGACGATACACAAACCACTTAACTCTTGACATTTGAAGACAATGAGAAGAGAACTCTTCACTTGTGGGATATTAAGAAGAGAAAAAGAGAAGGATTACCAGATTTATTTGACTTATTTAAAAGTTTTATTCTGAGAATTTCGAGAGACTTCCGTTTTATTAAAGATTATTTCTTTGTTTTCTTTGTCTTTTTCTTTCATTTTTGCACTTGTGTGACTACTTAAAAAATTCATAAAAAAGGCTCTCATGGAAATGAGGTGCTCTTCGCCTTTCTTTTCATTACGTCTCTTTCTCTTTCATACAAATCAACGTTTAATTGCTGATTATTTACGAAATATTAAGCCATTTATTCGCTTTGATCATCATTAATTCATATTTATTTTTACTGGCAATTTTCGCTATCATGCTGACCAATCTTTATTTAAAAAAAAGAAAAGAAATATCATATTTTTTAAGCCTGCTCCGTAGTGGTATAATCGCCAGAATTGGTGCGGTCGGGCATGGGATTATTGTAATTGTCTCAAGGCGGTTTCATAAATGCCATCAACAGATGTGACACCTCTCTCTCACTCATTCTGTACACTTGTTATCATAAATTCTTCTTTATCATTTTATGATTCCCTTGACATCATAATTTCTCCTTTGGCAACCATGTTTTCATAATTAATTTATGTGCTTCCAGACTGTTGAATGAAAAATCAATTTATTTTTAATGAAAAGAAACAAGCATTAAGAGCAGTTGCAACAAAAATTGGCAAAGACCGTAATAAATTGTTAACAACAACTACAATGGTATTTAGTAGGTATTGGTATAAATAAACAAAAGAGGAAGGAGAGTTTTATGTTGAAAATAATTTAAAATATTTACAAAAAAATCGAAAGCCATTCATGTTTTTACACAAGAAAAATTTCATAATGTATATTCTTAATAGATAAAGACGGAAATTTCTTATGGGTTTCGGGCTTTCAGAAAAAAGAAGATAATAATAAATAAATGAAAAGAAATAAATAAAAAAATCGCATACAATTAAAGCGTATAAATTTCATAAATTCTCTTTAACTTTCGGCGGCTTAAACGAGTCAGAAATAAACAGCCAAAAGGACGTAATAGACGAGTGAGAAATTGCGAAGTGAGTGTTGGAAGAGCGGAGTCAGGCGAGTAAGTGAGTAAGTGTTATAAAAAACAAAGAAAATATTAACGCAATAAAATAACACTAAATGACATTGTTGGCCGGAAGCAACAACAACAACAACCACATAGCAGATTTATAATTGCTCCCTCGGAAATTCTTTCCTTCTCAGAAAGAGATAATTTCGAAAAGTAAATGTAAAAATAATAATAAAACGTACAAAAAATAAAGTGTAATACACGCTCAAACGACCAAACGCATGCCCAAACGCCTGTCTCCCCACGCACACACGCACACTCACACATATGCATTAACTGGCGAGATCGTTAAAGGTTGCCATATTTTTGTAATTACAAGCAATTAAAAATTCACTTCATTGTACGTTTTTACTGCTGGCAAATTGAAAGGCCATAAAACTGATGATGACCATAATGATAGTACGATTTATCATACTAATAATGATCGAGATA
This sequence comes from Physocephala rufipes, assembly GCA_963966595.1. Classification (NCBI taxonomy): domain Eukaryota; kingdom Metazoa; phylum Arthropoda; class Insecta; order Diptera; family Conopidae; genus Physocephala; species Physocephala rufipes. The sequence continues at coordinate 4,891,331 of OZ016501.1, read as the reverse complement.
ATGATGCTGTATAATCATAATGACGACTATAAAACAATTTTATATGAATATTATTGGTAATGGATATGTGTAATGTATATGAGGACATAAGTTCAATGATCATTGAATTCACAATTACAATTATCGTTTTCCTACCAGAACAATGACACAAGGATTACGGAAGTAGGTGTGTATGTGTGTGTGGGCGTACGTGTGCGTGTGCATACATTCGTAGCGCTTATTTGTAAAACAAACAGTAGCTCAACAATATCATCGAACCACCAAACCAACAATCCACCCAACAATCAATCAACTGACGAAGCCGGAATAATTAATTCACAAAACGAAGTAAGGATATGCGAATGCAAGAAAAAAATCATAATTGAAAATTTTTATACAAAAGGATCAATGGAAAAAAAGAACCAAAACAAGCCAGCAGAGTAATTGCTTTCGAATATCATACTCCACCTCTTTATCAAGCCCATCGATACGCCATTTGAATATCCTCGAAATTTTTTCTCATCAATCCGCCAGTCGTAAGTAATCAATATTGAGTAAGCCTTAAAACCAAGAAGCTTTAGATACTGATAAAGTATGAATCTTCAAGGTATGTATCTGAGGAGATAGAGATAGAGATATAAAACATTTCAACATTGTGTAATAAATTTCTGTTTATGAAACTATTTCAAGGAAAGAGAAAAAGTGTGTGTAGAAGGAGAAGAGAAGAGTTCTTTCTTCTCCTATACTTCATAGCTTTTTGAAAAATTCTTTGATTTTTTATTCTTTTAATATTTCATAAGTAAAATCCACGGTGAACCAATCGAAATGAAAACCTACAAAGTTTTGCTATTTCACTCAGTTCCCTTCATTATTGACTGTCATCATTATTATTGCCAAAATTACTCTTCCTACTTGTCTGCCTACGCTCAAAAATGCACGAACGATGGAATGAACAAACAAATGAATATCGTGTGATGAAAAAATCTGGAATTTAAAAATTGTCATTTTTGCAATTTCTATCACGTACCCGGTGATATGAAATATCAATTTCCACTATCCATATCTTCCCCTTTTCAACTTTCAAACATCGAAAAAAGATGGCAAGAATATAAAGTAAATAAAAACATCAACACAAAAAAAGAGCAATAGCTTTAAAAGGACTTCGCTCAAAGCTTATGAAATTTATAAACACGCAATGAACAGGAAATTTTTTATTTTGGGCTGCAATAAGGAAATAAAATGAAATATTAAAATTAAGCAAAATTTGTTATAGAAATAGCAATAAAAGTATTTAAAAACCATATAGTTAATCTACGAATAAACAAAATTATTCAATTCATACGGTTTTTTATAAATTTCTGAATTGAAACAAACAAACAATAGATCTAACACAAGCAAACAAAAAACATTAACGAACAAGCCAACAAACCAATAGACAAACAATTTAGAAACAAAAACAAATTAAAAAATAGACACAAAGTGAAACAAATAAATTATCTGAGAGAAACTAAGAGTAAGCTAACAGAGCATTAAACAAAAAAAAAACAAACACAACCCAAATAAGCAGGAAGCAACAAATAAACAAAAAACGTTCTTACGAGTGTTAGAACGAATTACCGTCATTCGTTGTCAAATTTGTTTTGGAGAGACACCGGTTTCGGCGATCTCGCCTTCAGTGTCATTTTCCGCTCTCGAACATCAAGAAACAAAAAACAAAACAACAAGTTATTAAACACACACACACACACACAAATAGACGCACAAACCAATAAATAAACAGAGAAATAAAGAAATAAATTATCAAATAAATAAACGAACAACGAAACGAACAAACAAATAAGCAAAGAAATAAAAAGACAAACAAAGAATTGCAAACAATTAAAAACAGAAACAAAAAAACGAATAAACCAATAAAGAAATAAACAATCGTATGAAATAAATAAAATTTAAGCAAGTGAATAATTCAACGAAAAATCAAAAAAAGGAATAGATTTATAGACAGACATTGTTTGAGATAGTAGACAGTGTCCAAGGGGGAAGGAGAGAGAAAGAGAGAGAGAAATAGTCATCGACTAACTGCTCAAAACCGATGTTTGGGCGAATATAAATTGTCGATCGATCGGTTGGTAAAACATTCGATGAATTTATGGTTGGACGGATGATAAATAAATATGATTGTTTGTTGCCGCATCCATTCATATCCGTTGATCTTCCCAATGGTTTCAATATTCAATTCCAAACAATTTATTTCGCTTTATATGGAAATTTTTGACATCAACGCGAAAGAGATTGTAACGATTTATTGAAATAATGATAATCGTATGCAAAAAAAAAACGGAATGGCACAAGCGAATGATTACAAAAGCCGCCTATACCGCAATTATAAAATATCCTGATGCGAGAAAGGAATGCGATGAGAGACAGCGGCAGAATGGGAAGGAAAGAGTGATAGTGAAAAAGAGTGCTTGGGAAGGAGAGAAGAAGACTGGTAAAGGGAAAAACAAATTATTTTTTCAAACGTATTAAATCAATTTATTCGTTATAGGAATGAATATCTAAAAAACATATATGTTTGGTCGGTGCGGGGGGCGGGAGGTGTGCGTATGTGTGCGGAGACGCGTGTGTAACTGACAGATACTCGTAATAAATAATTGGAAAACGCAGAACAGTTTACTATTTGCATTTTAATTTATCGAAGTCTTTAAAGCTTTGTCAGCACTGCATCAAAAAATATCGTACGAATATTTTCATGTAAATTTTTGAAAAAAATTAAAGTTGAAAAAATGCTGCGAAATGTTGTATTTCCTTTCTTTCTTCTTCTTATTTAACATGAATTTACGAGCCGTATTTTTTCGGAAGACTTTTTCTGAGCAAATAAAAACTAATAAAATTTATTTCATTTGAAATTTAAAATTATTTATAATTCGCTTTCAACAAAAACATATATGCATAGATAGCAGGTAATAGGTATATATTAAAATATTCTTTATTTTTTAAATTACGATTTATAAATAGATTTCTATATTTTATAACAATGCTATTAATGGTACGATTTTGGAATCGGAATCAAAAATCTTTAGTGTCGAAATATTTATAAGTCGTCGGAAAACTATTTAACATTTTTAAGAAAACAGCCTCAAAAAATAACTCAATATTTCAGGATGCTTACATCGCCTTTTTATACTCGCTACTTTCTTTATACTTTATACGTGTGTATCTTTTAACGGTATATTCAATAAATAATTTCAAATGGTTTGTGATTTATGTTTTCTTTAATGAATTTTATTTAAACAACTTTCAAAACGAAATACTTTCAAAAACTCGTTTTAAAGGAGAAATAACTTATAGTATTAAAATTGCAAACGAAAACTAAAACCCTCAAATTCTTACTCCCTTCCGGACAAATATCCGGAAATAAATTCATGATAATAAAATTTTAATAAAAGCGAAAGAAATTACTTAGGAAATATTCTGCAACAAAGAGTAAAAGCGATCTTTTGCGGTATAATTGACAAAATTGATTATATTTTTTCGGTATTTTGGGATTTTTTTATTTATTTATTCATTTCTTTTTTTTTAATTAACAACATTTTTAATTTATCGACGTATTAAAATGCAGTTCATTGTACATTTTATTTATTGACTTTTACCTTTTCTCTTATAAATTTCAACCGGTTTTCCTCGAACGAACCAGATTTCTCACGTTCAATTTCATTGAATTAATTTTTTTGATGGCGCATTAGATTACTAATTGGTTTATTAACGAAGGTCGATCACATTTTTGTATGCCTGCCTTGCTGCACCTCCAGAGTAGGAAAAAATCAAATACAGAACAAATTATTTGAAAATTACTTTAATTAATACAAAATCATATGAAAACATTGTCACGGCATTTTCCTTTATTTAAGAATACATTTTTAAAACAAATTAAAAATTGTATTAAATTTGTTGTAGGAAATTCCAGCCAGTGCTTCCTATTTGATTCTAAAGTGTTTATGTTCCTCTCTCTCTCTCTCTCTTTATCTCTCTCTTCCTTTCTTTCATGCCGTGTAGTTTTTACCGTTACTGAAACTAAATGCAACACAATAAAACTTTTTATTTTGTTTCAAAAATTTAAGAAGGCAAAAAAGGCTGGAATAAACGACTACCAAAACAAAAAACGTTAATGATATATGGCAAAGTGAATAATATTTATTTTTTGCCTTAACCGATCTACAAACTGGTTTGATATTAATAAGCTTAAAAAATTCTGATCGCTTGGAAGGCTTCATTTTTATTGGAAGTTCCTCATTTCTTAATTTCTTCGAATGCGTCTTATAAAAACAGCTGGTCGTACGAAATGTTCTTTTAGTAGATTTTTATTGTTCAAGCGGCTGCACTCAGTTTCTCTGCAATATTATCGTGAAAAGAAGAAAAATAATAAGAAGAAAGAAAGACGCGTAAAGGATATGAAGCATTTTGGAGCAGTAAGTTCGAGAGCATTCATTTATAAAATAATGAGGGAGAGAGAGAGAGAAAAAGTGCATATTCCATAGTGGTGAAATTTATTAAAACAATAACCGTATAAATCGTAAAAAATTCAACTTTCCTTCTGGGTTTATTTTTATGAATCTCAAAAGACTTAGAAAACGAACCAGATGCTGAAATCGCGCTAGATGTAGAGAAAATTTCGTTGAGACATTTTAAATTAAATTGGTAACTAATTTTGCGGCGAACTATCGTCATCCTCCTGCAATAAACTTTATTTGATGAAAATTCCATTTTGATGAAGTTATTCATCAAAATTATTTTTCAATACTTTTCCGAAATGCGTCACAAGAAAGAAAATTTTCTCGAACTCAAAAAGAAAACATTTACGATATAAATTCTTCAGTAAAAAAATTTACAACTATTTTCTCACTATTCGTTTCCAAGTTATCATTTACTAAAGTTCGTTTTATTATTTATCACATCAAAGCTTCGTAATTACATAGAAAATTGTTATTTTGAAAACTAGAAAAAAATCAATTATTCTTTTTGAATTATTTCGCGAGCTAAAATGAATAAAAGAGAAGAATAAAATAAAGAATATTACAAATTGTTCTCTAAAATAAAACGTACAACCGATAGAAACACATTGATTATCAAGCTTCCGTTTCGTCCCTTTTGCCAACATTTCAAACTGGCGCACACAATCCGACAGGTTAAAATATGTATGTGTATATTAATCTAATTGTGTGTGTGTGCACGCTCTGGTGCAGGAATCCCAACATATAATAAATCCTTACATCGAACCCGAACTATCGTAACACACCGTCACATCCAATACATGAATCCTATATATATTCTTTCTCTCGGTTGCTCGCTATGCATAATTAAAACACCGCAATAACTCTTAAAAATTTACAGATATTATTCGCAGCTGCTGCCCTCGTCGGCTGTCTAGCTACCGCGATTAATGCTGCAACGATCCAGGACCTATCGGTGCCGTTCGTTGATTTATTGCCACCACTGTTCGAGGAGCCCAAAGCAGTACCGGGATCACCATCAGCAGCACTAGCAGCGTTAACTACAAGAGCTGCAGCAAGAGCACCAACACATTCACCAACGCCACCGCCAGAAACAACGACAAAGCAAGAAGCAACAAAACAAACACAACCAGAAAAACTTACACCTAAAGTAGAAACGGTAACAGTTAAAGAAAAATCGACAGCATCTCATGCATCCTCGAAAGCATCGCCAACATCGTCGGTGTCCTCTGCAGCAGCAATAAAAACTATCGAAAGATCAACATCAGCTACGCTGACCACAAATAGAAGAACTGAAGAAGAAAAAGAAAAAGAAGTACCGGCGATAACAAAAGCAACAACAAAAACAACGGGAGTAACAGCCGTTACTGACAAACCAACCACAAAAACACAAAACCAAAGAAATTATGAAAAACATGAAAAACATGAAAAAGTAGTTAAGAATTCAGAAGAGGAGGAGAAGAAGAAGACAAAGGATGGTAGCGTAACGACAGAAACAACGACAGTAACGACATCAGCAAGATCTACGACTGGTTCAACAAATTTGTCGAAACAATCCGCTAGAGAATTGGTTTATCATGAATTCCCTCAACTCCATCATCACCAACATCATCAACAGCAACACAATCAAGGCGAACAACATCACCCTCTGGAGGCAGTGGTCCCGACTCATCCACCGAAAGGACCGCTACCAACGCTCACACCATTCCCGCGTCATTTAACAAGAGAGTAATAATTAATTCTTTAAAAAATTTGCTCGATTTGAAATTTTATTGTTATTGTTTTTGTTGTTTTTTCGAGAAAGTATTATAAAATATTTATGCATTAATAATTATTAAATTTTTCAAACGTTTTGATAATTTGAATAATTTATGAGTTGAATTTTATTATGAGAAATATTTAATAATTTTATTATTACTATTTTTATTTAACGTTTTTATAATATTTTCTAATTTTCAAATTTTTTTTTAAATATTTAAAAATTTGTCATTTTTTTTATTTCAATATTTGATAAGTTTTTAATACTTACATTTTCTTTATCTACAATTATAATTTTACAATAATCATAGTCATAAGGATTTTTATTAATAATTTCATTATTATTCATTTATTAATAATAATGGAAGTTTTCAAATTTTGTAAAGTTTTTACAAATTTTATCTTTCTTATATTTTTTTAATTGTTTTGAATTTAATAATACTTATAATTATTTACTGTAATTTATTGTAATAATTATAACTTCTTCTTATAACACTATTTTATTTTATATAAAATTATTATTTAAAGCTTTCTTATATTTATAAGTTTTCACCTTTAGTTACTTCAAAATTGTCTAAATACAGTTTATTAAATACAATTTCATTAAATAAATTTTATAATTCTTTTATTTAATAAATCTTTTTTCATGTTTAGTTTTTATTGTCGTTTTATTATTTTGTCGTTAAAGAAAACTTTCTAATTTTCGAGATTTCAAATTTTTCTGCTTTTATAATTTCTGGTTTCATAATTTTTTTAAAAAAAAGTATTAGTTAAAACTAAGTCTGAGGAAAACATTAAGGGTATTCACTACTCACTAGTCATGTTTGTGACATCACAGGTCGTTGGAATATTGTATCATCATTGTTTATCGATATTTGTTATTGATATCGATAAGTTAAGACCTGGGTTACTTTTGTTGTCTCAGAAAATTTATCATTCCAGCAAGTTAATCATTTAATTGCCAGTTAAACACAATAAACTTTCGTGTAAACAACATCAATTAGAAATGAACAAAAGAAAAAATTACAACAGCAACAACGTAATAAACAACATACGTTTGTCTTTGTTAAAACTTCATTTTTGTCGGTGAAAAATCTTTTTAGAATCTTTTAAATGTTCAAACTTCTTTAACTACGTGATCGATTTGCAGACAAGTAAGAAGAACTGCATAAATCAATCTAATTGATGAGCTCAACGAGTAAGAGTGGCAGCTTTCAGGATTGTGAATTCTTCACAAATTCATCTACTCTCCCTGAAATTATTTTCCCTCAAAAAAAAACTACAAACAACAACAACCCACGAATTCGAAAATATCTAAAGAACGAAAGATTAAATAAGCTCGACTTGAACGAGCTTAAAATTGCGAACAACAAATCAACCAAAAACAACAACAACAACAAATTACACTGATAATATCCTTCAAGTTATCCTTACCACATTTCTTCCAGTAACGTTACTTAAAGATTTAAAACGCATACAAAAGTCATGACGGCTTACGTGTGTTCGTATGTGGTGGATTTGTGTTTGTACACATATGTTGTTGTTTCTTTGCGAAAGTCTTAGAACTTCTTCGTCTTGGGTAAAAAAATCGGAAGAAAGATTGAAAAAATCCGGATAAGGAGCGCAATTGATACGGGGTGGAAAAAGAGGCGGGGAAATGGAAGTAGAAAAGCAATGATGCATGTAAGAATGAACACAAAAATAAAATATATTCGCTGCAATTGAATGGCGGTATACTCGTTACCTCTGACTTTACACGCGTTTAAATCTTCCTTATTTATTACACAAAAGATGCTACAAAATACAATCAGTAGTTACAAAAACAACAAAAGACACAACAGTTACAAAAAAAAGAACGAAATGAGAAAAACTACATATTGCTTGAAGAAAATTTCTACCAAGAAAAATTTAGAAACGTGAAAACTTTCTAAAAACTTGCAGGGGAGAACCATCAACACTTATATACACAAACATATGCACACACGTACGCAAAAGTTATCCTTGATTTATATGTAGAGATACACCTAAATATATAAAACTACAACCACACAAATATTTATATGTGTGCCTATATAGAAGCCATATAAATGGTGGGCCATCACTTGGTTTCCTTTTAAGACTGATGTAACAAAACATTGATAAATATTTTTTAAGCATTTTTGTTTTATTAATACAGAGGAAAAAACCTTCTCACGAGTTATGGATTATAACGTTGTTCAAATGGCTGCCTGGATTGATCTGGTTGTAGGCTGCCATCTTGTCAATCCAATTTTGCTGTATTTCCCCCACAACCACCATTGCGGTTGGTATAACTGCGCAGTTATTTATCCAGTTAATGACACTACGGCCAATATCTTGTTAATGTGCCTGAATCATTCCGAAATTATGGTCAGATTATTAACGATCTTTTAAGGCAGTCATAAAAGCAGTGTCTTCTGTCGGGCCTTTTACATCGAAATCCATCCAAATGGCCCAAACGTTAGTGTGAATATTTTATAAAAATTTTGTTTGTATTTTTCTTTTTTATTATTTTGTGTCTGTTAAGTGTTTGGGTTAGGGATACACCCGTCCACAGAAAGCAAACATTTAATATTACTTTAAAGCCCTTTTCCTAAATTTATGCATTCACGTTTTTATTTCGCCTTTGGAAACACAAACATATTTTCAGTTTCAAATTTGATTTAATTTCAGGATTCCTCAAGAAAAGGCTACACGAACTTTTTTTTTTGTTTATGGATTTGAGAATTTGAAAGAAATATACATTTCTTTATGAAACAAAATGTTTTTCAATGTGTTTAAATCCTTCTTTCAAGGACCGAAATTATCCTTGTGTTATTCGTCTTAAGAGTAAAAACAAGAATTTTTCTTATTGCACATCTAAAGCTTCTTGGGGTTATTCAAATCCTCAAGGCTCTCTTAATATCTTTTTCATCTTTATAATCCTTTAGAAGGTTCATACGAATACGCGTAGATATATTTTCACCCCTCATCGTTTTTTCGCACTTAAAATTCTGCAAACGGCTCAAAATTACTCTAAAAGGAAGAACATCCTTCTGTTTATGTTTATAAATAAAGCTTCTTCCGTGGGCGTTTCACAAGTATCCTTAAAAGGGTGGATTTCTTACCAAAATGAAATGAAAGGAATACTATTTATGGTGTCTTCCTTTACTTCCCCCAATTTTTATATTTTTAACTGAATACACTGGGACTCTTTTTGTGATTGATTCTTATGATTCTTTCGGAGATCTTGTTTTGGATGTTTTGCAGAGTAATAGAAGCTGTTGTTATCCCTAAGAGATACATGGAATATAATCAACAAATGCAATAAACTGAAATTACCATCAAACGAAACGAACTTGAAAGTTTTCTGCTGATTGAAAAATTTATTGATGAAAGTATCATTGAGTATCGGAGGCGTCTTATAAAGCACGTTGTTTGAAAAGGGGGTTAATTTTCTTTCAAAACCTAAGTTTCCTTTTTCTGGATTATTAACGATCTACGTGTGTAATCCTTTTCTCGCTTTGAAGGCTATAAAGGCAATAAAGGCGTTCGAGTGAAAAAAGGGTTACAACCAATGCTAATTTATAACGGTCTTATCGAGTTAGAGCAACCATTTCGTTTGCGGTCTACTTTATTATTATAATTCTTCCATTCCAATTTTGCTTAGCTGTCAATTTCAATGAAATGAAATTGCAGTTTTCTTCTTCTGTTTTCAAAGGAAGCAACATTTTTTAATTGCATTTTGCCAACTCAATAATTGTACCGAAGGCTGTTTTGGGTTTTGATGACTTAATTGACGTTGTATGAATTTGTAAATCTTGGTTTAATTAATACATTTCATAATTGAATAATTAAGATGGTTTTTTTGCAATTCATGACTGTTTAAAACATACACAGACACACACACACCCAAAATCAAAACCTTTCGTTTCATTATTAAAACAAATTATGATAGAATGGAAGTAGAAAAAGAAAGTTATTAGTAGAAAGAAAGTGATTAGAAATGTAGAAAGAAAGTGATTAGCGTTTAATAGATTTTTCTTATTTACCGATCCAACAGCACTTTCTCGGCAGGCTTGTCACACAAATTTGAATGATCTAATATTTACGAATTATTTACCACCAATCATCTGATTGTGTCAGATTCTTGATATGCTTTAAAAGTCTGTTAAATTTAGGAAAGCATTTTGATAATGGCAGTGATGATGATGACGATCCAGAAATACGTTTTCACAATATTTGAAATAAATTAAATCATGTTCGATTATTTGATTGTGTCTGTTCGGTTTAATTGATTTCCTTTTCTCAAACCGCTACGATTTATTCCATTCCAACCATTCCATTTCATCTCAACATCGCCTCTCCCTCTCACCCGCCCTCTTCAGCAGCGGTTTTCTTCGTCGTTTTGTAATAATTCAGAATGTTTTATTTGATTAGCGCATGTAAATAGCATTGATTGATAGATCGATTGATTGATTGATGATACCGCAGCAGCTATTTAGGAAAATGTTTAATTGTATCAAAAGAAAACTCAACGACAGTAACCGCCATGACAAAGAAATAACGAAAAATAAACATAAAAATGCGGATCAATGAACTTGCAGAATATCAAAACAATAACCAATCAAAACAATTACCAAAAAAAACGACACCATCACAGAAAACCAAAAGATGTTACCATTAAGCGAAAAAACTTTATTTGTTTTCTGTTTCTTCAGAAAAGAGATGATTTGTGTCATTTTTGTTTGGCATCACAAAGAGATTGCCAAAAGGCCTATGAGGAGTTTGTGATTTATTTAGAAGAAATTCCATCAATCATATTTGAAATTGAAAGAATTAATACGTTTTTGGAAACAGTAAACAAAAAAATCAATATTATGACTTATGAAATATTATAATTATTGAATGAAACTAATTCAAATTTGTATTAATTTTCGACGTTTTGGGCTATTTCGTATTTATTCGCCATTATTGCATTATTTGAAATTAATATACATTCGTTCGTTAATTCACATAAGCATCGAAATAATTCGTATTGATTACATTGGTTCGCATTAATTCGTATAATCCCGAATTTATTCGAACTAATTCGAACTAATCTTTAGCGCAATCTTTAATTCAAATAAATTCCAATTAACGGCAATAATTTATATTGATTGGCATTAGTAGTATCAGTTAAATTTAATCCGCATTAACTCCCATTAATTCGAATTAAACCACATTAATTGGCAATAGATAATAAGTCGTAATAAGTCGCACTAAGTCATGCGATTTAATAGTAAATCCTATTAGTTTCTATTATAACGTATTAATTCGGATAAATGATTCGTACGAATAATTCGCATTGCATTAGTTCGCATGAGTTAAATCGTCGCATTATTGAGCATAGCTGAAGTTCATATCAATATAATTAGTTCGTATTAGTTTCTAATAATTCATTTTAGTCTATATTAATTCTTATTAATTTCTAATTATTCATACCAAACGTATTAATTCATATTAGTTCGTGTTAACTCACATTAAGTAATATTTATTCGCAAGAAACGCAATGATTCCAATCAAACAATTCGCATTAATTCGCTTTATCTTTTTGGGTTTTTTTTAATTTAGTCATAATCATTGTTCAGCGTCTCTTTCTTCCTCTACCTCTTTCTCACCTTCTCTTCCCCTCTATCATCTTTCATTCTTTATCATCGGAGGAAATCTCAGTTTGTGACCTCATTTATTATGAAATCATCAATAAATTCACTTGATAGTAATTTTCGGCACTTGATTTTATGGTTTGTCAGCAATATCGATAACAATTCTCTGAATAATACTAACGATATGCAAATACTTGTTATTGATTGGTCGTTGAAGTTATTTCATCGTCACTGGGGGGGGCTCCGCCAAGAGAGGAATGTATGAAGAAATTAATGATAAGCAAAGGATGGTATAAAGAATTGACGTCATCAACAAATGAAATTGTCATTTAATGAAAATTATGGAGAGCGAAGTTAAAAAATGAATTTGAATGAATTGTGTAAAATAAAGACAAGATGAAATCTAGTCTTACAACTTATTTAATAGGATCTAATTTAAGATTGAACTCTAACTAAAACTTAACGTCACTAACAAATACTTCGATATTTTGATTCTGTAAGCATCGGATACTTCTACGGCTCGTGTCAATGTCATTGCCATTACAATTGTAAATAAATTTACTAAATAGTAAATAAATTCATTGGAGTTAAGTATTAATATCTTGCTGTTATTGTTGTTCTTGTTGTTGTTGTCATTATTATTAATTAAAAAAGCAAAAACATATCTAAAGCATTAGCATTAGATAGAATCTTATTTGCTATATATTCGACATCAGTTCACACACAACCACCTCCCCCGGCCCCCTTCACATAGAATCACTTCAATCCGATATAATTACAGCAAACGGTATAATGATATTAGGACGTTATGACATGTCATACGATATAGTACTAAATTGCGAATGTTGACAGTAAATGTTCTGATAATGATAAAAGCCACAACAAACATAACGTCATACGCACACGCAGGCACATATAAACACACCATTAGAACATCAATGCAAGCAGCAATAGAAGCACCAGAATAATCAACAATAACAACAAAAACAACAGCAACAACAATCACAGGCAACACAGAATACTTTATGAAATAATTTGATAATAGAGCCCGAAGCGATCTATTTAATGATTACCAGGAGAGTACAGTGCTGTATCATCGCATGAGACGGGGGGTTGGGAGCCCCCGTATTAAGGAAATAGAATCAAAAATTACTCAAAAATTAAAATTTCAGAAGCTTTTCCTTTAACCGATTTTGTGTAAACAATGACACTTTGTATAAATCGAACTGGATTTAATTTATATTATTAATTCTTTTTTAAATAACTGACATCCCATTAATGAAAACAATGTATGCTATAAAACCTCCTATAACGCTCCACAACACATAAATCAAACTAAATAAATATCTCCAACGAAAATGTCGTCTCACACGAGCTTTATTTCCAAATCAGAGAAATCAAATTATTTGAAGTCATTGCGAGTGATTGAGAGAATTGCTATCTAATTATTTCGAATTTCGGGTAAATGAGCCCAGGGCGCAAATTTATCGAAATCCATTGATAAATTAAGGCATAAAAAGGAATATAAAACTATACAGATATTACCAAATTCAGAATCAGAACGAACAGAAACTGGCAATGACCGAATGTCTGTAGGGTGGCGGGAGGAAGGAAGCACGATTTGTTGAAAAGTTTGACAGCTAAGAAATTAAATAACGAAATCGATTAAAACAAGAGACGAATATATCGCATAAATATACACGGGGGGAGGGCACATTAAAGCATATCAAATAACTGATATTACGAACTATATTAAGTGACAAAATACGTTAAACTAAAGAGAAATGCGTGAAATTAAATAAATTTATATTAAATATTTTGGTACAAATCGATAGGATCATCCAAATAGAAATTAGAAACTGATTTGGAAGAACTTTTTTAAAGATTTTCAGAGATTAAAATTGCTATAATAATTTTAAATGATTTCGCAGGTTTTGAAAATGATTGATAGTGATTGATTTAAAAACAATTCAGAAAACTATTAGAATTTTTTAAATATTTATATTAAGAACATTTTTAGGAACTCTTTTAAAAACCCATTTAACAGAAAAGGCAAAGGAAATAAAAGAGATGAAATAAAATTCGTATGAGCTCGTGATCAATAGCTTGAAAGAAAACCCAAAAATAGACAAAAAATACGTGTCTAATTTCGAATTATTTGAAAAATTCTCTTTTATTTTATGAGATGAAATAAAGAAATATTTGACTAGAGCGTATGATTTCTAAATGTTTGCAAAGTTATATTTTGGAAAAACACTGAAAAAGCTGATAAAATTTCAAAAGACGAAACATTTAAATTTTTCTTGAATAAGAAACAAATTAATATGGAAAAAATTAAAAGATACTTGATAAAAATAATGCGAGGGTCCATCATTTTAAAAATGGCATAAATGCAAGTAAAAATAACAACTAATTATAATAATAATAATGACACAGATTATAATGGTGGCAACGTATGAATGTAACGTATAGCCCTCTTCGGCCAACTGCCTAAACAGCTTATCAGATAGATCATCCCGCGCAAAAGGTTTGACAAACAATTGCCACTTGCCAACGTCAACAACATTATTAACAAACAATACAAACGATGACAACCGCAACAACAACAACAACAACGAAATAGAGAAACGAGTGATAACGACTGCAATATAATGAAAATTAAAAATATCGCATCCAAGCTCGTGCCATGTGAAATTATCGTTGTTGGTTTTGTTGATTTTTTTACTGTTGTTGCAACCGATTTTGTTGATTACATTGTTGTTGTTGTTGTTCACGTTATGCTTGTTGTCTTTGATTTTGTTACGTTGCAACATATAAAATTGCTCATCCTTGCATCTTGCTGACTTGGCAGTAAAAAACATCAAAGCACCTTCCGACTAACTGTCACAATTGCAGATGCCAAGACCGATAACTAACAACGTCAGTTGCAGCATCAACAACATCAGCTTCTTCATTTGGCTTTTGATTTAGCTTTGGCTTTAACTCTCGCCCGTCGGAAACTTTTGTATAGTTTATAATTATAATAATAATGAAACGTATGAATATTTCAACGAGCAGATCGACGATAATATATATTAGTTGTTGCTGGCGTATGTTTGTGTGTCGCAGTATGTATGTGTTGTGTGCGTCACATAGGGCATGTGTGTGTCTCGTTTGTGTGTAAAGTGGTTTATGCCACGTTGGCTTTTTCATTCTTCAAACAACTTCATGAACAAGTAGGTCCTTCGTCTTGTACTGACGATTTAGCATTCTCCTATTCATTTTGCTCTTACATTTACATCATTCTTTCTCCTCACCCCCCGACACACTTTAATCTATACACAGGACTAACAAATCTCCAACGAGAAAGAGCTTAAGTAAAATTTGTTTGCTCATTCGTAAAACATCAGGTAAAAGTAGCGCGAACAACACGAACTATAACAACATACAACAACAACAACAACAACAACAACGGCAAACAAACTACTACTTCTACTAAAACTCAAATAAAAACAAATCAACAAAGTAGTGGGATGCATGGGAGCACCGTGGCTCAGCTGAGTCGAGCTGAGTAAAGCAAAGTAAATATTTCAACGATTACTTCAAGCCACGCCAAATTCTAGTAACAGACCTGCGGATCAACCAGACGACCAACCGACCGACTATCATCCTGTCACCGAATAATGATGATTGAGTTGAGTTGAAGTGGTCCCACCGATAGTGCGTGTTTGTAGGTGCACCCAAACACATGAAGGCTATGTAAATGTGTGTATGTATGTTTGCCTGTGTTGTGTGTATGTGTGTGTTTGTGTGTGTGTTTTTTTTTGTATGTGTTTGTGTATTTGTGTGTGTGTATGTGAGTGTATAGATGTGTGTGCGTGACTGTTTACGTTAATTCTCTGCTTTGGTGTCTGAGAATGTTTACTTGGGGGCGTTAGTCAGTGTGTGCACGTGCATTTATTTCATTGTGTGTTGACAGCAGTGTTGCCATATTTTTTGACAGCAGCAGTAGCAGCAACAACGAAAACCAACAAAAAATCGCCCCAAGGGAAAAATGAGGAAGCATTAGCAAACATTTTTCCATGATTCAAATTTTAAGTGAATGAAAGAAAAACATTCTGGTAAAAAGAACAAACATCGCAAAAACAAAACAAAAGTAACAACAAAAACAAGGAAAGGAAAAAAATTGGAGCAATACGGAGACAACAACAAAACGAACAAAAATTATATAAGAAAACTTTGTACACAGAGAATTCTTCATTTTCTACTTCTACATTTTCTTATGGCAAAAGCATTACAACAACAACATGAACAACAACAGAAAAAAGAAAGAAATTGCACTTAGAAATCAATGAATTCGTAAACATTTTTAAATGAAAATGTTGAAATTTATAAAGAATTTCCATTTTATTTTGAAAATCAGGACATTTTTTAATGGCAAAAAAGAATAAAAACAAACACATTTAAAATAGCAAAAACCTTTGAACAATTTCAATTTATTTAAAATAACAATATTCTGCTCCACAAAAATCGAAAACAACAACAACGTTTGCTACTACTACTACGTATGACTACTACTACTACAACACAAATATACTCACAACCATTCGTTTTCTTGTGTTGCGACAATTTAATCGACTCCAATCCAAAGCTTTCCTTCGTTTTACGCTCAATTAAAATCTAAATAAGCCTTGAAATACACCAAAATGTGTTCAGACTGCGGTCAGGGTCCATTCATGTATCCTTCGATCCTGTCGAAAACGAGGGTACGAAATTTTGTAATTGAGGATTCACTTTAGAGGAATGAGAGAAGATTGACGTTAACGAGAAACTGTGAAAACTACGAGGGCGACAGAAAGAGAGAGATATATAGTCAGATATGAGGGGGAAATAGCTTAAAGGGAATAAAAAATTTATGCGCACATAAAACAGATAAAGGGATTACTTTTCATGTTAAACCACTTTCGTGAGCTTTTCCAAGAACATCAAGAAGTTCGAAATGAGTTTCGTAAGGACGTGGGGTTTAATAGAATTCCAGCGAGAGATGGAGGAGACTGATGCAGGAGAGAGTTTGAAGATGTTTAGTAAAAATTTAACGATATTTTATGCGATTTTATTGTAATTGCAAACACGTTACATAAGGTTCCATTCAAATTTTGGTTTGTTTCTCACGCGTTTCACGAGATCTAGGAGTTTCACACAAATCATGATGATGTTTCATGAGATTTTAAGGCGATTCGAGTTCGAATTATATAAAAATTCTTTATAGTTTTAAGACGTATCTTCCGATTTTGTTAAGGTTTAGAGGTACCTTACAAAATCGTATGTTTTTCTCAGTAGCTTCTAAGAGAATTGCATGAATTTTAGTTCAAGTTTAGGCGTTTGTCTTTCATTCATAAAATTTATTTTCTTTTCACGCAAATGTTAAGATATGTTAAGATATGTTAAGATAAAAACTCGTTTGAATAGGTTTTTTACTAATTTTATGAATTCTAAAAATCTTCCAAAAAGCTTTCATACGATATCATAAAATTTTCAAGAAATTCAAATGAAATTATTTAAGTTTTCGTTTGTCCAGTCCAGATGTTTTCATAGAAATCTCATGAGATCTCATCCGGGTTTTACATTATTCCGAGTAATTTACATAAGATTTTATTTTAATTTTAAATTATTTCTTGTGAGTTTTCTTGGCGCCATAAATTGCATTTAAACTCTACTCAGGACAGAGAATTCACAAAGTTGAATGCTATTCACAAGTCTCATGCTATGAAGTAATTTTCGAAGAGTTCTGCAAGTTTTGATTTAAGTTTCATGAGGTCTCGTAACGTGTTATAACACGATATAAATTGCATAGTTTCAAAGTGAAATCTCCAAGAGTTTCGTTGCAATTTAAAGATGTTTTCATACGAACTTCATGAGACTTTGAAAGGTCATTTGAAAATATTCACACTTCAACTAAGAGATTTCAACACTTATGGGATGATAAAGTCTGACCGAATTACATAAGATCTCATGAGAACTTGTTAGTATCGGGATATGTGTGATGTGGTTTTACTTGTTAGCTCGTATGTCCTTCATCTCCTTCAAAAACGAAAAAACTACTTTTGAGATTGGAAAAGTAATTTCATTAATGGTTTTCCTTCCCTCGATTTTGCTTTTCTTTTTTCTTATTTTCTCTCTCACTCTATTTGTATCTGATTTTCTAGATATATATTTTTTATCCTTTATAGAAAAAACTCAGGAGGACAACAATTCCATTCGATATTTCGAAATGAAATGCATTCACAACAATAAATTGAATGGACATCGTTAACGAAACGAAACGAGCAAAAATTGAAGATTTAATCTAAGGACTCTAAGGAAGAAAAGGATGGATGGATCGATAGTAAGTTGTTAGTATGTGTAAAAGATCACTGACACACAAATATAGGATATGCATGTCCTCTCTAAAGCCTTTTTAATATTCGATTATAGTAGACGAATTAAAAAGTTGATTTCCTTTTTTCTATTCCCTTCTCTTCTTTCTTCTCTCTTCTTCCTTCTCTCTTCTCACTTCGTGTACTCACCTTTCTTAATTACTTACATAATTCTTAAGGAATAATAGAGGGAAAGAGAAAGAGGAAAAAGGACTGAAAGGGACAGTGAGAGAGAAAGGGAGAGTGATTTGGTGAGAGGAAGAAAGGGCGCCGAGTATGTCGCAATGAAATTAGGAGTCGTACCAGCACTATCAACGCCTCCCCACCCCCCACCATCCATCTTACCACTGACACATCCATTGACAGCCCACCAGGATTATTTCTTTAACTCATTCCGCTTTAGCGCTTGTAAATGTAAATCCTGGAAAGCAATTTTTACGTGATTACGATACGCTTTTAAAGGATTTTGTGCAAGAGTGACTACAAGCACAACGAATAAGGAGACAAAAGAAAGAATAAGAACAACGAAAAGAAGAAAACACATAAGAAATAAAACCATATCGTCAACAACAGTAACGTAACACCAACAACAACACCAGCAGCAGCAGTAGAAAACAATTTAATGGTTGGCAATTAGTCACACCAACTGTCAAATCTCTCTATCTCTTTCTCTTTCTGAGAGCTCGTACTCGTTCAAATTTGATTCGTTTATTCTGTCACAATTTTTAAAAAATTGTTTTTTTTCGTGTTATAGCTATATATTTGTTGTTGTCTCCGTTGCTTCCTTCTATTGTAGATGATGTTGTTATTGTTGTTATTGTTGGTTGGTGTTTTATAGTTCAGTATGTCATTACACTTTTGGCGGTTGCGATTATTCCGGCGCACTACTATATTAAGTCATCAAAAAACGAGCGACCGAATATGCATTCGCTGCCAGTGAACCAGCCAAACAACCGAACCTGTCGAACAAAACGCACATATACACACGCACACACACACACACGCACGCACACACATACACTGACGGAGTCTGTGTTGCCGGAAAAGGAAGCTGCAAGAAGTAAAATTCTTTGGCAACCCGAAACGAACCGGTGGTGTCGGTTTGTTGCATGAATTCGTTATACGAGTTCTATTTATTTCGTACTATTATTATTATTGTTTTGTAGTTTTTTCTGATGCTGTTTTTGTTGTTATTGCGGTCGTTTGGCAGAATAGCAACCATCTGGCTGGCGGATGTCATGCTCCAGCTACGGATGTACGTATGCGAAATTAACGGAAGTTGACTGAATTCACATGTAGAGCGCGAGATTGTCGAGCATGTTTGTTATTATATTTATTATTTTTTCACTACGTGCAAGCACGCATTGTAGAAATAATAAACAAAAGCAAACGAAAAATTTTAGTCATTTTTAAATTTTTACAAAAATTCTCTTCGATTCAATTTAAGTAAAACCTTTTAAATAAAAATGTTCTTCAAATTAATTGCATTTAGAAATATTCGCTATTCGCATTGCATCGTATTGTATTGACGACGAAACCTCGTGTATATTACCTTAGTATTCTCTGTAATATCCTTATCAACACCAATACACATGCAATGATTGAATAATTCGTTCACGACATTCATGCATGATTCGTTATGGATTTCAACTTAACCTTCATGCCCACGCAGTCATGATGAAATTTCTGATATGATTTCTTAATGATTTCTTTGGCACATGCAAATGGTTTGTGAATATTGGCGAGGGAGAAAGAGAGAGAGAAAAAAAAAGAGTGAGAGATAGCGAGAGAAGAAGACGAGTGTGTTTGCGTTTGTAAATGTAAAACGTTATTATATTCCTTTACAGCTTCATGCGAAGTGTAATCGCAGCAACTCGTTCGTGCACCGGATGAATTTTACATTCGCAATCATCAAAATGCAGATGAAAGTAAAATAATAAAAGCATTTTAATGATTTTGAAATTTATGCATTTAAGAATTTTACATTTAAATGAAATACAAAAATGCATTTTAAAGAAGCCAAACACGCTAATATTGTTTATTTAAAAAATATATATAAACTAACAAAAAATGAATCTGTTATTATTTATTTCATATATTTTTACTTTTAATCCAATTCGATTATTCAAAGTTGAGCAATTTTTTCATATTATTTATACATTTTTTTATATACCGTTTCATCCATTTGTAATTTTTTATAGATTTTAGGTTTTTAGGTTTAGGTAAAATTTTATTATAGATAATTTCATTCATTTGTAATTTATTGAAATAATCTTTCCTCAATCATTTTTGTTCTTTATATATTTTATTATTTTGTTTTTTCTTGCTCTTTCCTTCCACTTTCTTTCTCCTGATTACTATTTTCGGTCGAGGGAATGCGAAGCCTTTCGCACTGCTTCGAAGTAATACGATGAAACTCGAAGCACGTAACTCTTGTTGCAACAATTCAATACAGTTATCGTTAAAAAGCCACTACGGAACTTATAATAATATTTGAATATTCGTAAACTGATTTAGAGATGTTTTACAAAAAACAAAAATTTCAGATCGTGACGCATTTTCTTTACATGGAGGAAAAAATATTTAAAAACTAGTCAAAATTTTGGTTACCTTCAAACACTCCAAAGAAACCAAAATCTTTTTAGCTTCCTGCACTTTATTCTGCTGCTTTTAAACTTGCTTTACTTTTTACTTTCACTACTTTCACTACTACTGCTACCACTTCTACCATTTCTATTATATACTTTTCTTAAGGTAAATATTTTCCCAAGTGACGTCAAGGAAGAATTCTGTGCCCAAAACAAAATAAGTCAAGCCCAAACCCAAAAAGAGGGACATGGAAAGCAAGAAGACGTCTGTACTCAAATTATATCTAAAATTTTTCTATTACAGTTTTTTTTTAATTCCCGAATTTACAACTAATAAAAAAGCTGCAGTCCTAGAAAAAATGTCCTTCCGTTGACCCAGCTTGCTTTCAGTTCCTTTAATTCTTGTTTTGCTTTGACGCATTTAACTTAATTTTGGCACTTGTTTTATCCAATCTTTTCAAATTTTTTTCTTTTTTGTTTTTGTTTTCATGTTTGTCTCTTTCGCTCTTATGACGTTACCCCAAAACTGAGCCAACACGGATTTGGGTGCAAAACCGTCTTTGAGCTGATCCAATTTCGTGAAATTTAAAATTCAGTCAAATAAAACGAAAAACTAATTCCGTTTCCAACAGGAATAATTTTCAAGCTTCCTTCTGCCTCTCTCATTTTCTTCCATCTAATCTCCCGTAGTAATTTCGCTTTTCTTTTGCTCGTTGTTGTTTTTTAACTTTTACTACATTTCTCTTTGCATTTATTTACTTGTAAATGTATCTCCGTTTGCATTTTCGAATAATTTACACTCTTAACTTTTCTGTAAATTTTCTAAAGCAGTCGAAAAGTGGAAGAAGAACAAGAGACGTAATAGAAGAAAAAAGAGGGAACGCAAACATATAAAATTAATAGCAAAATAGAGTAAGAAGTGTAATAAGGAAGAATGAAATAAGAAAGTTGCAAGAGGTATTTTTTTTAAAAAAATCAAGGAAATTATAAATCAAGCTTCTTGAAAAACTTTATCATTCTATTTTGCTGCGAGAAAATGAAGTTATTTGTTGTGCGCGATGGCGTTGTTGATGTTGTTGCTATTGTTAGAATTGCCTGTTGTTATTGCTTGTGTTGGTGAGGCAGCCAGGTAAGTCGAAAAAGCTCAAAAAATGCCACCGATTCACTCTTCTGTCCCATTGCTGAAGCACTTGAACGGTACTAAGGAGATGTAGAGTTTGTTAGTTTCTTGCTATTAAAATTTCACCTTTTATAAATTCGCTTATTTGCGTTTTTTGTTCTCCTTCATTCTTTTATTACACGTCGTCGATTCTTACATTTTAATATCAAAAGCTTTAATTCGCCTAAAATCATAATACTTTCTTTCATCTCCCTCTGTCTACCCTTCTCTCCTTCTAATCCCTCTTTCTCCTTCCAAGAGGGAAAGAGAGTCCCCTGCCCCCATTAACCCCTTCCCTCACCACTTCACTTTTCCCTTTTGTTTTGCTCAAGCACTCACCGGAAACAGTTGCCGATGCAGTTTCAACGTTGGCCGTGATTCGCTCATAAATATTCTGCGTATTACAAGAAAATAAAAATAAAAAACATATAAAATAACGGTAATTGTAAATGAAAATTAAGAGAAAGTAATACAAAAAAAATCAAAACAAAAAATACGTCGCTTTAAGGAAACAACGTTAGAGTTAAAATCTCCTTTCTTTATTTTATTTGAACAGAAAAATATATAAAATACATTTAAATTTTATCAATTGAAAAAGCCTAAAGCCTGTACCGGAGGACCTGAATGGCCACCAAATGCAATCACTGATTTCAAAGACATTGAAACAATTTATTGGATTTATCAAATTTAAGGAAAAAATTGCAGATTTTCAAAAATGCACATTCATTTTTCAATTAGAGAAAACAAGATGTTTCATTTTTTTGTTTAGCAAAGCCAGCAACCATTCTATCTCCGTTACCAGCCAAGACAAGGATAATCCACTTCTTTATTCAGCAAAGACCACAATCATGGTTTTCCCTGAGAAAGCAGTAATGAATGAATTTTTCGAACTTTTCATTAAAGAAATTTTCGAACAGTCTCAAATTCTTTTAATGATGAATCCATTTATTCAACCAGCGACAAATATCCACGACGAAAACAATTATTGCTGATCAAGAATCGCTACGTCATTTCCATGCAAGAGTACTGCTGGGAATATGGGAATGCCATCATTCAGAGGTTTTCCTACGCGTTAGAATTGGTCGCATCTTTCGAAAAACGGTTGCTTTAATTTATGGCCCTCTTTACAGCTGCTATTCGGATCGTTGGAGCGATGCTATCGCCAGAGACACTACCACCGTCATTGCACCAATTGCCACCCCATCCGATAGTCCGTCTGGCTACTTATCGTAAAAAATTGAAAGAATTACGAAATAAAAGCAGAAAAGTGTGACTCAAGTCAAAAGAAAGAAATAATATTTTGACAAAACCACCTGCCTCCTACCAACCTAAACAAAGGATCGAGACCGAGACCGAGAACAGCCAATCGAACTAACCAGCAGCCGCCAACCAACAAAACCAACCAACCAAACTAACTAACGAAAAGCCGTTCAGACGAACGCTCTTTAGTAGCGATTATACACGTATTGAATTATTATGGTTGAGAAGAATGAAGCCAATTTAAAGGACAGCCCTCACTAATTAGTTATAAAATTACAACGCAGAACGCAACAACAACAACGTTACCACCATAGTCGGCTATGAGTGAAGAACAGGCTACTCAAGACGGTGCGAATTGATGCAAGGCGAAGGGAGGTAATGCCAAAAGAAGAGACTCGCTTTGTTCGCGACGCACTAAACGGAAGCCTTCAAACCAGGCCAAACTAATTTTAAGAAAGGCTTGTTAGAAAGAAATTCTTTCTTCTCTGTGCCGACATTCTCCAACGACGTCACTCTTGCGTTACATTGGAGCTGCAATAAATTTCTACACAAAAATCCTACCGGTCCAGGACCGGTTTCGTGAAACGATGTTGCTGACGTTGTGAACGGATACTAAAGGAGTAGCCGTTACAAAACTGAGAAAATAATGCATAGTCAAATCTGAGCATCGTACGGAATCGGAAGATCAACGAAGGGAGAGAAAGGCAGGAACAACAATTACAAAAACCTACAAGAAGGAAAACAATCAGAAAAATCTCAGCCTCTTAGAGGGAATAGAAGTAGAAGGAGAAAGCAAATGAATATAACCAGGATGCATAACCAGGAGTTTAATAGGTCCTAACGTGCGGATCGAGGACGAATGAAGCGCTCTTTTCCGTTGCAAAACATGACTCCGCGAATATTTACGATGTCAAGTAAAGGAAAAATCTGCGTTGCAGAATTCATTTCATTTCCTGCGAAGCGCGAAACGAAGAAGGCACACAAATTTCAAACATACGTGCAAGTATGGGCACCGATACGAAGTAGCGAGGACATAAAAGGCTCACGTAGCCGTAAATGGCACATGTGTAAGTGCTTGTGTGTAGGTTCGTGTTTGTGTCTGTAACTGTTTTCATTCCATTAAATTTGTATTGTTGGCAACTCTCAACGTTCAACGTCTCGGAAATGTTGGCTCCTTTTCCGTGACTCTCTTTTCCGGCTTCAGAGACATTTAATTCTAAAAACGTCTGCCGGTGACATCCTTTATGACTTTTACTTTGCATCATTTATTATCAGACTAAATATTTTTCTTTTTTTTTTTTTTTTTGCTTTTGGTATTTAACATGATGTCCAAAGATACGAATTTAAAAAATATCTAACATACGGAAGGGTGGATGTTAGAGAAGGGCAAATTTAAAAGCCACAACAAGTCAAAGTCTTCCGAAATTTCTTCATTTTTAACATAAATACAATTTTTGTAAAATTCTCAAACATTTTCAAATTTATTTAATTTTCTGTGCCTCTCATTTAATCGCCTCCTCGCAAAGCCTCGACGTTAACACAAACACAAAGCCTAAGGTTATTAACTCGTTTCTCCCACCTCCTCTTCCCACCCCACACCCACCCAAACACTTTTTCATTCTCTCACTCTCAAATCATCCAACATTGTTGGAAACTGTTTAGTCCAAAGGAAGCCGAATAGCCTTCGTTTTCTTACTAATTTCTGTTTTAATACTTTTTCGCGTGTATGCATTAATAATAATTGCTACAACAACAACAACAATAACAAGAACATCAAGCCAAATAGGTAAAAGTTCAACAACGGCAACGGTGGTCGTAGCGCCGACAATTCCCGTGAAGAACTTAATTATTTTATAATTAAAATATCAGCAATAAAATAAAACAATAAGACCGGAAACGGAAATGGAGAAACAGGTAGAAACGTTGAAAACAATTCGCAGTAAATAAAAGTTTTGTTCTTCGCAACTGCAAAACAATGCGAAATGGCGAAAACGGCTAAAAATTAATTTGAAGAATTATTATAATATTGCAGAGTTGCCAACTGGTGTATTTTTTATTAATAATCACAAAGCAGTGCATTGAAAATTTAATAATTACATATTACTCCATTTTTTAATTTTTTGAAATTTGAAACATTTTAAATTGTGCCATTATTTCTTAGAAAACCTTGAATGTGATCCCAAAATTAGTCGTAACGTTAAAAACGTTTGCTCCTTCTGAAAATATGTCCGCTTCTCATAAACGACTATTTAACCTTTTAAATTTCTTGTCCCAAAACGCTATTCTTCCACTCGCCCTTAAAATATTATTAAAATATATATATTTTTTTCATTTGTTTAAAACGAATTACGCAATTTAATAAAGTTTAATTTTTCCAAATTAATTTTTGGGGGTAGGTTAACTCTTTTTGACCCCACCGAGAACAATATTTATTGTAAGCTAAGACCGTTACCACTTAAAAGCATTTTATAATTAATATACATTCATTCGCAATTAACTGCAACATCCTCCCTCCCTGCGTCCTCCCCACCTCATTATTACTTCTTAATTTAATCTCACTGCTTTCAATTCATACTTTGCAAGCATCCATTCCTAGCTTCTCCAGCTTTTTTTCAATATAATTTTTTTCCTTTTTTTTCTCGTTTTTCTCTTTTCGTGATTCTCCGAACTTAAAATGATATTTCTCAAACCATTTAATAATTAATTCGATGAATAAAACTATCACCGACCCGAACATACTCGAGGCTAGAAAAATTAAAGCTGGACTAAAGTGTTCAATATCAACTTTCTCGTCATTGCTGTTTTGTATAAGGCTGCAATCTGGTTTAACAAATTTCCAATTATTTTCAGTGTAACGCATTAAACCGCTGGTACGTAGAAGTATATAACCGCTAGTGAGATGCTCGCGAAAAGGTGAATCGCGACGCACGGCACAACTCGTGATAAAAGGCTCCATGTAAACTTCTTGTATATCACACGTCTCCACTTCGGTTAATTTCGCTTTCAATTAAAGAATTCATTTTATATAATTCTTTTTACGCAAATTTCAAAATCTAAACGTATGACGCTTTTATAAAACTCACTTTTTAACACACGATGAAGCCGTTCTCTCTCCGCCATTAATGCAAAACCACCACGCTTTATCCTATCCGCCCCGTCAGCGATCGTTAAAATGTTGCGACGTGGATTCTTGGAAATTCGTTTCAAGTAGATTTTACGGGCTCTTGTATCTAAAGTGTGGTAAAAGGTATCGTAATTGTACGACATATTCTCCATGCCTATATCCAGCGGACTGTTATAGAGCGCTGCCAAATTGGTAATGGTGCGTGGGGGCGTCGAGAATAACGAACCGACAATAAACGCTCCATAGAATTGCATGAGTAGAAGTGTAAAAACGCTGATGGTGGTTACCAGAGTGCGCGTCGATATCATATTAAAGGGGTCCAGTGATGGACCCTGCATAAAAATTGCCGACAATATAACGAGTATCGAGAAATCGCAACGTTTAGTTTCAATTATGATAGTAGTAGTTGTTGGTGTCGTGGGTGTTGGTGGTTGTGGTTGTGATTCAGAAGTGTCTGCCAAAGTAGAAGTACACTGGAAAGATTGAGAACGATTCTGCTGCCAACGACATTCTTGTCGTATCAGAAGCCAAAGAAGACCAATTGCCGCTACGACTAATATCAAGACGGACCACCACACCGAATCTTCGAACGGATCTAAAAAAATGTTGCGCACGATGATCCGTCTGGGGTGGCGGAAAATAAAAGGCACTCTTTAATAGCGTGTGTGTGAGAGAGAAGGAGAGAAAGAGAGAGAGAGAGAGAGAGAGGTAGATAATAATATATTAACCAATTTCAACCAAAATTTTAGAGTTTTACGGAATCGCTTGAATAAATGAAGTTAGCAACATATAAATACGCTAGCAGTCAGACTTACTGCGTTAGGAACAACTGCGGTAAAAAGTTCAAAATAAGAATCCTTTCTCGCGTCATACGTGATGGATGAAGTGATACTTCGGCTTCACCACTAACCAAAGCCCCAATAATACCATCCCAACTACCGTTACGAAATTGACCCCACGATTTCTCAAAACGAATATCGTAACTGCAAAAAAACAGAAAACACAGTTTTCCACAACAACAAAATCATATTGAACTGATCACTCTTACCTCATATTGAAAAGAGATCTCAAAAGCTTGAGCAATGAGAAAAATTCCCGCGGTGTAAAGTCCAATTGTTGGTAATCGATGTCATTTTCAAGAAACTCCTCGTTTGTCAAAGGTGCGGGGGTCTCTTTTAGAACTGTGACACTTTTCATACTCAGACCCTCAAAATTTTTGCGACGCCGAACAAAAGTTTCGCGATATTCAGACAACAGACGAAAACCACCCGATCCTGACCAGAAACCTTTATAGTGCACTTTTAAAGCGGTATTACAACGATGGCAAATTTTATGCAAATCATAAAGCACAACAGTTTCGCTATAAAAATATTCTCTTAATAATAACGTATAATGCCGTAAAGAATTTCAAATAGCTACCACATACTTTGATAAAGTAACGCCCACCGTTATATCCGAATCGATATTTATATTATATAGCGAGAAAATCTCTCGTGCTTGATCAATATCTGGCATCATCACCAGCCACGACTGTCTGAGATTATAGAAATTCCCAGCAGAAGCTTGCTCCAAAACTTGCCGCCGCACGAGTTCGCCGGTAGCGTCTGAAACAAACACGCCTACTCGCGACTTAAGATTGCTGAATTTTTCGCGAAAGTCTTCATTCCCTTTGGGATGTGATGTCAACGTATAAACCGACAGCCATTTGCGGCGGACGATTTTCCCGATCGCGCTTACGTCTAATTGTTGTGACAGCATTTGTCGTGAAGATGTTGCATCGCGTACAATAATTGCTTGATTTAGTTGTTTCAATTCCAAAAAATCGGTTAATATTTGAAGATGAAGTGATGCATTCAGAGCCTCGGCGATGATCTTCTGCTTAAAATCAAGCAGTAGGAGTAGCCCAAAAAATAACGTAGTAATAATGCGTTGACAACGAAAGCGATGCAACATTTTTGGTAGAGTGTTCTCGAGATTAAAGCCTCGACACTTTATATACTTTTGCAATTGTTCTCTCTCCCCCTCTTTTTTTCTATTAATTTTACTTTATTTCTCTAGTTGTTTGGAGGACTCTAAAATTGTCATTCTATCGTGTAAAACAAGCCCTTTCTGTCATCGCCCAACTTGAATTATTTTCCATTATGTTGTCACTTGCAGGCGGCTTGATATTAAAATTGCTGCCATTCTTAAGGACGCTCTCAGAAATAACGTTATTAAACGTAATAACGTAACGAGTACGAAAACTGTTTATTAAAATGTCACTTGTCGTTTCAGCTGCGAAACGACTATACCCGAGGTGGAAAAAAACAGCTGTTGTTAACAGTTTTATTACTTTAAACTTGCAAGCTCTGAAGACTAATTAGAAACGACAAGGAAATTGAGAAGGGAGAGAGAGAGAAAGAAAAAAGTAGGGAGAGACAGAGATAGTGGCACGGAGACAGAGGGGGAGAAAGGGAGGTATAATTAAAGAAATATGACATAATGCAATAATTTATTCAAGGTATTTATTTCAAGTAACCGAAACACAAGAAAATGTTGGGTGGGCCATTTTGAATCTTTGAGACTGTTTTTATTGTCAAATGGATAAAGTGTCCACACCGTAAGATCGCGCGCGTTTTAAAGAAAACACAAAATATTTGAAACAAAACTAAGCAGATCGTGCGCCGATGGAAGATTCATTTTCATGAATTGATTCATTATTTATTTTTTTATTGTTTTCGTAAATTTAACCCAATAAATTAATTATTAATCAATTTCGATCTGAATTTGGTTTTTTGAATTTATATTGTCTTTCAATTTCTATTTTATTATTTAAATAAATCATAAATTTAAATAATTTGGATTGTCAGATAATTCAAATTTCTTAAATTTTTTTCTGGTGAATTTTAAAATGTAGCGTCTGAAATATCGTTCCAGAGCAAAGTGATGATCGAGATTTATTATTTTGTTTGAAAAAAATATAATTTATATTTTTATAACTGAATTAAATTCGATCAAAGCTACGAATAGTAATATTACGTAAAAGCAGACCATCCATCATATTTACAGACTCCCGTATCAGATATCTAGAATTTCCTCTATTTTTGACCCTCCACCCTCCCTCCTCCTTTTCATGCCATAAAACTTAAGTAAAACCCAAAATCCAATCAAATCCTTGAACAATGAAGGTGAAAGCATGATTATGGATCAAGAATGCATGTATTCTCTCGAGGAATGCAAGGAAGGAAGGAGGCAAGAAATACTAACCAAAGACGAAGCAAATTTTATGATCCTCAAACACGAAATTGATGCTTTCAATGTTTTAATAAATTTTGCATTGCAAACGAGACACTTCATACAAACAAAGTGGATACACTTCATCGGAGCAACAGCATCGATGGTCAAAATGCACCAAAGTCTAAGAATACAGGTACAGGCAGAAGTAGACAGAAGAAAAGAGATAGAGGATTGTAGAAGCTAGATGTCGGTGGGCAAGACAATATATTGAATCTCAAATAATTGAAGAATGAGTTTTAAGCGAGGGAACCCAAATGGTTTACTAGCAAACTTTCCTTCAGCGAAGACCTCGACGAAAATACTTATCGAGCACTCATGAAAGATTGAAGAACATTTTATGAGCAAAAGCAAGAAAAAGAGACAAATAGAGAGAACTGTAAACAACAACCCATGGGATCATTTCCTAAATGATAACAAAGATTCATGAAAGCAACAGAGTTCAAAAAGAAAAAGAAAGAAAAAGGAAAAACCAAACCAGCAAACGAATCGGAAATGAATAATTTATTTATTAGCAAATCGTGAAAAGAAAGAAGGAACGACCACAAGGAAAGGAAAATGTATCTGAACGATTTTAAGACACTCGAGTCAAGAGCATTTACTCGTGGCACTTTCTTAATCCTTAAAGTGTGATAAAGAAGACGAGGGCAGCATGCTAGGAAAAGCAAGAGAGAGTCAGAGGGAGAGGGAGAGGGGAGAAGAGACGAGAAAGGATATAGAACCAACATAGTTGCCAAGCAATAAGAAGGAAATGGAAAATCAGATTCTTTGATTTTCTTTACTTTGATTTTTTGTAAAAAAAACAATTACAATGAAAAAATAAGAGCAAATAGAAATTATATTGCTTTTTCTCTCTCTCTCTCACACACACATACTCGCGGTTTCCTTATTTTCATATTACGATTTTACAGCACTTTGCTTTTCGTACTGTATTTCTTATACTCTTAGAAAAATCTAGGAAAAATCGTAAACTTAAATATCTTTGTGAATTTCGTTACAGACTAAAATTAAACGAACTTTAATTGATAATCAAAAAAGTTGAAATAGTAGACAAAAATATAACCCACAATACTAGAAAAGTATTAAGTATTAAGAAATTATAAGCCAACCCCACCGATATATACAGTATTAAGAAATTAAGATTAAATTAGTATTAAGATTAAATTAAGATTAAGATTAAATTAAAATTATATCACGATTAAAGAATCCCCGCCATTCACATCGCACGAGTTTTGAAAACTGCTACGCAAGAATGTGGTTTGAAAATATTTCATCATTCTATTGATTATTATTTGTTTTCAAGCTTAAAATAAACGACCTTCGTGAGAAGCAATGTCTGGGACAAAGGACTCGAGGCGGAAATTATTATGTATACATTTCAATGAATATGACGAGATTCGTTTCTATACGATACCGTGAATATATTGAACGCCCCTCGTAACAAGCGAAAGAACAATTAATTAATAAAAGGGTCAAGAGAAACTTTTCACTGATAATTATAAACAAAAATATTTTAAAGAAATTATGATCGCGTTTTTAATTACTATTAAAAAATTCAACAATATAAAGTAAGAATAATTTAAAGCAGTCCAATAATTCCAATTTGTTTAACTTAAGCCAGATTTTCTCTAAGTTCGCTTCCAAGTTTCGTTTCAAACCCATCAATCCGTCAATGATATTTGATGAATCTTTTTGTTACTTTTGCTCTACTTTGTTTCCTTTTTTTCTCTTTTTGTTTTTGTTATGATTTTGTTGCTGGTGTTATCTTCTATTTTCTATTACAAACTACTATAATGCAAACAATATAAATCGTTTAAGACTTTCCCGATTGCTCAAAAGTACTTCGAAACTAGATAAAAATGACATGAAAAAACAATGTATTCAATAACGACGATAGGAAACAGCGAACCAAACAACATAAAGAAAATTTATTTTACAACAAAATTACGCTCTCTCTCTCTCTATTATTTTATGTTTTACATTTTCGTTTTATCTCCTCTGAATGATATCGATTTATTGTTGTTTTATAGATAGAATGGAATGGTTGAATGATTTCCATTACCGACGAGACACCAACTTCCTTCTCGCTAAAGCACAAATGGAAAAAACAGAGCAAAAGAAAAAGAAAACTCGAATCTTACTTCCTCGGGCGGCATTAAGTACAAACTTGTATGAATAGGATTTGAAATTATTATGGACTAAAGGACCGACTGATCATGTCTAGGTATGTCCATACGCACAAATACACGAGTACGCACAACAGACCAATGCGTTATTTCTAAAACCCTGTTGTTGTTTTCGTTGTCATTCAAGCGATTATTATAAACATGACAGAAAAAACTGATAATGAAAATGTCGATAAAAACAACGATAAACAACAACGACAAAAAACAACAAAGGCTTTGTCATTACCATCTTCATCATCACATAAAATAATGTCATGAAAAACCGTTGTGAAGTTGACATCCGGCGAATTCAGCATCCGGCGAATTAAACTGCATAACTGTTTTAAAGCTATGTTCTTGTTACATGGCGTAAATATCACAGTTGCGGAAGATAAAGAGAAAGCACGTGCACCAACCCAATTTTGTTACTATGCAATAGAGTAGTGATCGAAGTATAAAGGTGAACCCTAAATTAGTAATTGATCTTTGTATATAAATTTATAAAAATTACCACAAAAATTGCAACGCACACCGTTTCAACTGATTGGAAATGGTACGTAGTATGTTGAATGTCGGTGTGTATTTTGAGATTTACTTTTAACTAATAACACATAAAGCTCGAGAATCATTTGGAAATGTCCAGCATGCTTTAATCCTTTTTTTAGCTTTGAAAATCATCAGTAAATTCCCAAATTCCAATGAATACATCCACAAGCTTTAGAAATGTTCAGCTTGCTTTATAATTTGGTACAGTTTTGTTGGTCGTTGACCTCAGCCAGAAGTCATTGACCTCACGCAGAGGTCATTGACCTCAGCCAGAAGTCAGAGGTTCATGACCTCTGGCTGAGGTCAATGACCAACAAAAATGTACCAAATTACAAAGCATGCTGAATATTTCCAAATGATTCTCAAGCTTTATGCGTTATTAGTTTAAAGTAAATCTCAAAATACACACCGAAATTCAACATACTACGTACCATTTCCAATCAGTTGAAACGGTGTGCAGTGAATTTTTTGTGGTGAATTTTTTAATTTATATATAAAGATAAATTACTAATTTGGGGATTCACCCTTGTAATTTCATCTCTACTCTATTGCATTGTATCAAAATTGGGTTGGTTGGTGCACGCTTTCTCTTTAGCTCAAGAAACAGTGATATTTACGTCATGTAAAAAGATACGGACCTTTAGAGCAGTTATGAATTCGCCGGATGCTAACTTCACACCGTTCATGAGAAGAAGTTAAACGAGAGATAAACTGTCGATATTTAGAATAACGGAGGTAAAATAACATGAAAATGAAAGAATGTTAAAAGCGGGAGAAAGGAGAAGAAAAATAGAACATTCATTGTGACAAATAACAATTATTGCGAACAAAAAATAAGAGTACATTTCATCATATGCGCGACACAGCCACACTGCTTTCATCTCCGTTCTTGCATTGCTCCAGCTTAATGCAGTTTCAAGAATGCGTAAGAAAAGGAAAACTGAACATCGAGAACATCTTTTATCATTCGACGTAACTTTTGTATAGTGGAATACAATTTAACAATAGCTTTTATTGTATTTTGTTCGAAGTCAAATAGCGAACACATACATTCATACACACACGCAGTAATTTTTTTCTTTAAAATTTCTTAATATAAATCAACAAAAGAAATTATATATCTAATAATTATTGCAAAACTAAATTTCCATATTTTTAGAGGGCTTATGTTTTAATGTTTTATATTTTTATATTTCATATTTTATACTCTTTTATTATAAAATATATAAGATACAAATTTTAAAATAAAACTCCATAAAAATGTGAATGGGATGTAAGTGTCATAGACAATTAAACGAGGGCACGAAAGATGTAATGTTTTATATAAAAACGCATATTATTCTACCTGTATTTATATATAAAGTTTGCAATAAAATCTTTCTCAATAAGATTCCAGAAAAAATTATATAATATTACATTCAAAAATTATTTACAACCATTTTTTGAAAAATATTCGAAAATTTGTTATAGAAAGTTCTGAAATAAAATAAATGTATTTATATAAAATAAAATAAAAATAATTTATAATATAAATTCTTTACTTTTACGACTTTTACGACTTTTATAAATTTTATATATCTATGATTTTTGTATGAAAATTACAAAGTGAAATTTTAGGAGAAATTTTTTATATTCATAAATAATTAAGAGCGTCGTATGAACTTCGGCCTGGACGAAACTCATATATCGTACAACCGTAATATAAAATAGAGTTTGAAATCCATCGGCTAGTAGGCGGCGTACGCCCCTTTTAATATTACATTTCCTTTTTCTTAATTAAGTGGATTCTACAAATTCATCTTCGACATAACTTTTCTCCAAAAACTTCAGACATTGTATGG
Source organism: Physocephala rufipes (assembly GCA_963966595.1). Classification (NCBI taxonomy): domain Eukaryota; kingdom Metazoa; phylum Arthropoda; class Insecta; order Diptera; family Conopidae; genus Physocephala; species Physocephala rufipes. Next base: position 4,857,093 of record OZ016501.1, on the reverse strand, counting down.
TATAATAGTAGTCGTGCCCCGCCCACCTTTTGTGAATTTATAGAGGCAAGACTACCATCTCAGCCCTAAAATTGCAGGTCTAGAATTTCAGTAGAGACTGTAAGATACGGCTTAACAAATTTATTACATCATTAATCTCAATCAGCCTTAAATGGCAGAGAACATACTTGCCACATTTCATCTCCCTTCGACTGTTATCGTGATTTATATAGACGGCCAGATTCAAGGGCATGGCAAAGTTGAGCATTGATGAAATTCTTAGTGAGAATATATATACTTTCCTATACCTGTCACATCTCCTTTAAAGCACTACAAAGGGCGAAAGAAGTGGATATACTCTCTCCATCCGCGTGTTGGGTACAATAATAAAATACACAATTAATGTGAGCGTATTGTGCGTATATATCTGTTATGTGTGTGTGTGTGTGTGTGGCAATATGTAAATGTTTTTTCATGTGTGCATGTGTGCGTATACTTCTAAGTGAAAGAACAAAGGTATTTTTAATAAAAATATTTAACAGACGCTTTTTGTAACGCATTATAAAATTTTTCTCAGACATACGTATTCATTTCACTACTTGTTTCCGCTACCCCACCCGACGTTATTCTTCTCCTTCCTCTTCTACCCCCCCCCTCTACCAAACCAATACCAGCAACAGCACTTTCAACAAATCTACCATATCATACACAATGCACGCAAACCTACACACTTACACCAGTCCAATTACGCCCACTTACTAAATGCATTCAATCCATTCAATAGTTTCTAATGCTTCAGTCTCTTTTTTCACGTCATTGCATTCTATCATTCGTACGAGACGTCCGTCACGAAACATTTACCCTTCACTTTAGTAGAAAAGGATTTCTTTTAAAAATTTCTACAACAAAGAAACAATAGAAATCGTAAAAAATTCTGTATATATTGCAGATGTCATGTTGCGATATATATTTCATTATACATTGTACTTTTGCAATCTCATTCCAAACTCAATTTAACGCAACGATATCGAATAAAAATCAAATTAAGGAAAAGCAAAATAAAAAATTAAATAGGAAAAGCGTTTCGCTAAGAATCGATTTAATCTTAAGTTAAGAATCTTATAAACTTAAGAATCTATAAAATCTTAAATTAAAAAAATTGTTTTTTCAACTGCGTTCTCCTATTCATAATTTCACATTCTTATCACACATAGAGAATGTATACAATCATGCGATTAAAAATTAATCTCCCTTTAGTACGAGAAATTATTTATTATTCTATTCTAAAACCAACGGTAGAGACATTACTTTAAAGAGCACTAATACCTGTGCTAAATTACTTAAAATTGTACTTCACACAAAATATACTCTCCTACAAAAACATAGGCAATCATCACAAGCTTTAGGAAAGTTAACGAATACTATCTAGTCTCTTACACCGAAAAATTAAGTAATTCCGAAAAATATGAAAATTTTTCTTTTAATAAAATAAATTATTACTTAAATAAAATTAGAAAAATGCAAGTAAATATGGTAACATGTTATCAATGTTAATGGAAATTGTTGAGAAAAAATACAGAAACAACATTTTCATATCATATATAATTTATAAATGATTTGAACTGTCAAGTTAATCAAAGTATTTTAATGAAATAAATAATTTTAGGAAAAAAATTATCGGTTAATTTTTTATGAATTTTATATGTTTATTCTGATCTTTTTATTTATGACATATTTAATTACTATTTGGATACCAATAATTTACCAACAAATTTGTCCGTTTCTTTTTTATTCTTCTTCAAATATTTTCTTAAGAATCTGAACAAGTAAGAAGTAGTTTCTGAAAAATATTTTCCTTATTACAATATTGACATCCTTCACTATTACTTTTTTTCTCTCAGTGTAAACCTCAGTAGTGGTTCAGAACACAGCTCAATTCAATTCAACTCTGTCCTAACTGTCATAACTGTCCATTCTAGTGTTACCGTGCCTTGACCATTTGTAGGAATAATTTTTTAGAAACGATATCGAATGAATGAAAGAGAGGAGAGAAGGTAAGAAACTTTGCCGCCACCCCACTCAAATAAAACAGCGTAGGAGTGACTGGATAAGATAAATGTTGCAACTTCAGTTTGTAAACTTTCATTGTCGATGCTCTTTACCACAGCATTTAACTCCTACTACTACCACCAATAGCAGTGACACTTATTTCCTACTACTATTCTTTTCTCTTTTTTGCAACTGCTATTGTTATTCTTATTGTTAGTGTTATTTTTATTCCAGCACATAATAAGTTTTATTACCACTTCGGTTAAGAAGTTTGCTAAGAAATGGACAAAGTGGTCTTAAGAAAAGTAGAGAATAGTAAATATTTTAAGTGCAAAAAAATTAAAGAGAAAATAAAATTTAAAAAAATCGACAAAAAGTTTATTATCGTACTGAATAATAAATGACAGTATTTTACTCGCTTGTAAAAAAGTAGTGAAGAGATAAATTAGGGCAAGGTATATTTAAATATCATTGATAAAAATATTTATCATTGATAAAAATTGATAAAAAGTCTGTTTTTCCCCTCTGATATTGAAATAAATAACAATTTTTCTGCAAAAAAATTTAATATCGTTGCCTGAAATTACAAAATTACTAGCACTAATTTTTTTTGTGAAAGTAGTATATTTTTTCATTCAAATTTGATTTCTTTTTTTGAATGCTTCAAATTTCCCAAAAGTCGAATAAATTTTGCTTTAGCTCACATAAACATTGCTAACACGCACGCCCTCCCACCACACGTACCATTATGTGGCTCTATAGGGCTGTGTAATGTACTCAAATAAACACTTGCAATACAACAACTACTACAACTACTACTACTACTACAGTTTCAATCTTTCCCGTGCCTTGGGCTGATATTAAAATCTACAATCCTGTAGCCTAGCATTGACAGGGCATAAAAGACAAAATGTGGCAACTCTGAAAATGGAATTCGGCATTAGGTTTGTAACAAACGTACATAAACATCAAGGTGAATGTGTATGAGAGCGAGAGAAAGAGAGGGAGAGAGGAAGAGGGAGAAAGCGATTTAACTTTTTTCAAAATGGTCGGAAAAGTCATTGCATATGTTTGTAAAACGTTGACGTTGTCCCTGCGGCAAGAAAAGTTATTTTGACACTACTATAGTTTTTTAACGTTTTTTTTATATCCGTCTTTTATTTTTATGCTGAGCCCCTCAAACAATTTCAGTTTTTTCGGAAACGATTGTAGAGAATTAGATCGAAAGAAGTGCTCTTCTATATCATTTTTTTTCGGCGAAAACTTTTAGTCAAAAATAAAAACAACGTCAAAAATAAAAACGTCAGGAAAATAAAAACAAGTTTTGGGTAAAATTTGTAAACGTTGATTGACGTAGTTGGCCAAGTAGTGGGACTCACATCAGGAAAATTTGTACTCATATTCGTACAAAAGATATCCGCATTTGCGAAGAGTATGGTCGTTTTAGTCATAGTCATATAAATCCAAGAGCATTCAATGTATTCTGACCAGCAGAGCTCAAGAGCTCAAGAGGAACAAATACGTCGAGAATTCCCTTGCTGACACCTAGAATACCTTGAACCTTCCTCATAGATTTTAGTCATAACAATTTACAAATACCTTTCCTGAATGACACCAAGAACGTGTTATCGATTACAAATTTATGGAAAGAATTTTTTTATTTGTTTCTAAAAGCTTTTGAAAAAATTTTACAAAGTAAAAATTATGCAAAAAATGTGGTCCTTGATAGTATAGTTTTCAATTCCTTGCAAAATATCTTTCTCTTCATTCCTTCTACTCGCCTTACTGTCCGTCCTTCCTTTTGGTCAAAGGATACTTCAATTTTAATCGAATGAAAGTCATTGCATTTTATTGAACGATATGCGTTCTAGTAACTGTCAGTTATTTCTTCCTGCCGAACAATATTCGGCACCGAAATTCTGAAAGTGGCAAAATTCAAACGAATTCCAATCAAATCTGGTTTCATTAATTTTGCAAACATTTCATTCTAATCTACTTCAGGAAAAACTTTTAATGAAAACAAAGTATCTAAACGAAATACGTTTGTTTGTCTGATGATAGGGATAACTTTCTCTCTCTTTCGCTCTCTCTCGCTCTCTCTCTGCCTGTCTCTCTCTCTTTCTCTGTTGTTATGAGTCTTGATTTTTCCATAATTTGAAGACTATCAGTAGTTGTGCAGTTTGTTATTATTGTTTACGATTTTTATAGCTTCTCATTTTGCATCGACACCACCATGAAAGGCACTGACCGGTGCAACACCTACAATGCTTATCAATTTCAACCTGGTCTGCCCAAAAATAGAAATAATTTCCTGTCCATTCAGAAGTTATGCCAATTTGCAGTTATTTTTGGCAAAAGTACCTTAACAAACACACGCACACGAACTCTCACGCACACACACGCGCACAATTGCGCACTAGATTTACTTGTGAACATCACAAATACTCAGACAGTAGATTCAGCTTTATTATCGATGTAGATTCAGAAATATCTTTCGAAATGCCAGAGACTGAAGATACCAAAATCGATTATTTTGAAGGACTTCTGACGATAGCCGTCTTCGGTCGTCATAAGCCTGAAATGCTAGAGAACACGTGCAGATCAATAAATTGTTTCGGACGGAATCGCAACCACTGATAAATGTTGGAAGTAGAGTACGGAAAGCTCTCAACTAACGATTGATTGAAACAATGAGAGGAAGGCAATGCTAGTTAAATTCAAAGCACTTCAGGTTTGCCAGCCAGCCTGTCTTTCAAAAGCACCTGATATGTACGTCATATTCATCTTTCATTCTCTTCCCTGCCTCCATTTCTTTCTCTCTCTCTCTCTTTGCGATCCCTGCCGCCATCCGGTAAGACAAAGTCCTAACCAACGAGAACAAGCCACTTAAGTTCCATTAGTCGGCTGAATAAAACTATTTATGGCCTTTGATAACCATAGGTTTCAACTGAAAACACCAAAAGGAGCACAGAAGCCGTTGCGTCATTGAATCCATTCATTGAGCAAGTGTGTGTGAATTGGCACTAAAGTCATGAAACAGAAATAGAGAGGGGAATACGAAGCGAGGAAGAGAAATATAGATAGAACAAAAGGAGAAAGCACAGACTGTAAAGAAAGGAGTATAAAACTGGAAAAGTGCTAAATGTTCAAGAGAAAGGAAAAAATATTACGATAAAAAAATTCAAAAGGTGGTTCAAAAGTCGGAATATTTGAGTACCGTATCCTCGTCATCATCGTGGCGGTCTTGAAAAAGAACGAGGTACTACTCGTTGAGTCCCGAACTCAAAAATACAATGAAAAATTAATAGAGGATAAAATGACGATTTCAGGGGGGGGGGGTGGTAAATGAGAAGAATTTTTAGCAAATAGCGGCTAAAGCGATGGCAAGTGAGGTGAAGTGTTTTTCAACGTTGTTGCATCACGTGGCCCCGTGTGATAAGCCTAAAGTATGGACATTATATTCTGTCCCTATCGTCAATTAAAGCATTACTTCCTTGTTCATTTTTGTCCTCTTGCTCATATTTTTTATTTTCGAAAAATAAAGCTATAAAATAAGAAGTAAGTTTTCAAGTAGAATGTACAGAAATTTGAAGTCATAACAAAAATTGAACACTTCTAAACCTTTTTAAAGAAAAAGAGGATAACAAATAAGATTAATACTTTCCGATAAAACCGCTGTAATTGAGAACAATAAAGCAACTTATTTCCTTCCATAAACTTTCTCAAGCGAAACTTTCTCTGAATGCAAGTGAAAAAAATGAATGAATGATTGAATGAAAAATGAATGCATGAATGAATGCATGAACGAGCAAATGAAACGGATTCTGTAGAATGACTTTTCTAAGTGAAAGCTGTCAACTCTTAAACGAATAACAGTGAAAAACTGACAGAACAATATTCTTAATAAATGCGACAAAAACAACAAACCGTCAGAGTGGTGAATACTAAACTGCTAGGATATATAGTTTTGAAAAATAGTATTGGATTTAACGCTTGAGGTAACACTAGCAAAAAATAAAAGGGAGAAGTGCCTTAAATTGATTTACGCATTCAATTTATTGCGAAATCATGAGACGAATATATAAAACAATTCTTCTCTCTCGAGCCTCTTTTTTAGCATTTGAGACACAATTTGAGAAATAATGAAGTCTTAATTATTTACAAAAACCGTTACTAACTGAAACGATTTATTGCTTTATCGTATTGTTCGATTACAATAATTGCGTCCCACAGCGTCAACTGCTGTCGGTGGTGTCTATCAATTAGATAAATAATTATGCGCAAAACCACCCTCTGGCTATTAAATCGATATCAATGTCAATGACATATTCCTTGTTCCTTAAGATTGTTAGAAAAATGTATCTTGTGGCGATTTATTTCTAATAAAATATATCTTAAGAAGAAAAAGAATTTGATTAATTCTATTAAATCCTCTGAATTCATTCCGGTAAAAAATTCATTTTATCCTTTGGGTTCATGATTTTATTTCGTTATCAAAGGAAAATTTCACATTTACCTTTTCTCAATACCCTTCTCTCCCTTTACCCACCCAACTTCATTAATTTATTTCGCTTTTCTTTTTTTCTTATTTGTTTATTATTTTCGCTCAACTTTTGTTCATTACTTTTACACAATTCGTACGGACAGAAAGAGATTGAAAAAATATTAATTACCCGATTTTATCATGGTTTCCGCATTCTCTTTGACAACAACAGCAACAACAGTAACAATGACAACAAAATTATGGAAGGTAAAAATATAAAAAAATTGATGCAAGACATTAATTCATTGCCTTTATTTATTACAAGAACAATTTCTGGAATCCGGTATGTCATGCAATGATTTATCTTTATTTTTGTATTTATTTTTACATTTGTACATTTTTGCCTTAACTTTTCCGAACTCAATGGTTCTGTCTTCTACCAGAAACAATAACAAAAAGAAGTATGGAAAAATCATAAAAATTATTACTTACTTTAGAGATGGTAAAAAATATAAAAAATAATAAACAGAATCAAAAAGGATCAAACAGAAACAAAAACAAATATTTATATTTAAAATATTTGCAGCAAATTTAAAATCTGGACTCATTCTTTTCATTCACCGTCCGATTAAAAAATTCCTTTCCCATTCTCTTCGACTGCTTGTGTCTCTTTTTGATTGCTTGCTTTTCGACCTTTGCCAATTTGTCGTTTATAGAGTCTGTCCGCTTTTGTTCTTTTGTTGTCCTCTTGTCTCGAGGTATCTCGTTTAGTTCAAACCATCGACCTATATTTACGTCCAATGTAAGCATAAAACAACAACACGAACAACAACAACAGCACCAATCTCTGCAGGAGCAATAGAAACACTTGTAACAGAAACATAACAAAAGCCACAACACCAACAACAACACGACACATTGAACAATGCGAATAAAAGGCATGAAAACCTAACTATTTTAGAACATCGGTACTGTTTTCCTGTTGTTGTTCTTGTTGTTAGTGTTGTTGCTGCTAAGAGAAACAAAAAATTACACTGCAGTAAAATGGGCAGCCTCCAGCAGCAAAGTCAACAACAAAAACAACCGTGCAAAAATTAAAAACGTCTACAACCAACCCACAGAATAAAAACTGCAAAAATTCCAACAACAACAGAAAGATCCACAACAAAAAATTCAACAAAAACAGTTAAAAATGAGGAGCAGTAGACGATGTATAGGAAAACAAAAACAGGATATATTTCATTCCTACCTCTCTCTCGCTCACGCTTGCTCCTTCGCTCATTCTCTGTCACAGAATGAATCACCAGAAGAAGGATCAGGATGAAATGTTTGGCAAAAGAGCATAACTCACATTTTTTTTAAGTCATAAAATGCTTGAGTGACAGCATTATGTAGTTGCTTGAGCCATTATTGTTTTTGTTATTGATCTTGTTGTTGGTGTCTCTAGGTTTTGTTCTTTTGTTAAACCCATACTAGTTTGCTTAAACAAAAGTAAGAGTTACTTCACTTTTTTCGCTCTTACTCAAAGTCAAACTGATGTCTCCTGCATGCAATTGCTTTCTGTCTAGTTGTAAGCACAAACTTATTGTAAAATAATTACATCAACAGCATGAACGACAGCAACAACAACAGTAGTCTATATTTTGTTAGTATAAATTTTTTTAAAATTTAAAAAATGATCACCGTAAATAGATTGACCTCGCATTTAAGCATGAAAACATTTTTAATTCTGCTACCATATACCTTTTTTCTGCTACCATATATAATAATTTCTTCTACTACAACTTTTATTACGTTTTCGCCACAGTTAATGATTAAGGAGTCTTTTATAATTCTAGGTTCAATAACCGTCTCCCAAATATTATATATTTCATACTCCTCCAGTTTTTCTTGTTCTACGTCTGTTCTATATCATTTTCATAAAAACTTTTCATGTTTGCTTTTATTTTATGTACCTTCGCCCACCCCTTTTCATTGTATTCTTCCCTTTTATGCAATTTCTTCCAGTTTTCTTTAGTTTAAGAGCTATATTTTTAACTAATTTTCTACTACTAATTTAGTGTAAAAGCTTTACATTTTACTACTTTTCTGCTGCCGATTTTTAGTAGTTTATTTTTAGTAGTTTCATTAGTAGTTTCATTAGTAGTTTCATTCAGTTTTTTATTAAAGTATCATATTTTCGTATAACTCTATGGTACATCACCCACCTAAATCTAGATGCTCTTTGCAAATATTTCCTTTGTACAATTTTTGGAAATTTTAAATAGTTTGGCTTTTCTCGATACACGTTTACATCTTTTTATGGTACTTTTTCTCAGACAGATTATATTATTAGTCCAATTATTATAATCTCTAAAAAGTATTAAGAGAGAAATAGTGAGGAAAATAGATCATAAATAGAATCACGTCACGCTTATTTATAATCCTTTGCATCTCTAACCTCATAGAAAACTATTTCGTCACCATGGAAATCATCTTTCATTACGTGTATAGAAAAACAAATTATCAGCTGGTGTCTTTAAACAAATTATATAAAAAGGAACGACATTAAGTATGATGTTTCCATATTTTTCCTTTACTAGATGGAATAAATCGTCATTTTATTTATAAAATATAAATGCATTGCAATTTCACTCTCGGATAGCCATTCACTATCGTCGATTGCAATCATAACCAGCAATATAATTCAACATGTCATTAATTTATCATTAATCCTAACCCCACTCTAATCAAAGGAAGCCTAATAATCACGTTCATAAAAACCCACATTCATGACCCCCCCCCTTATCCTTTTGCAGGAGAAAGAATTTTATCGCAAAAAAAATTGCTTTAGAAAACAATCAACTTGAGAGTAGCGCTTAATGATAATGTTGATAATGATGTTGGTTCCGATGATTGTGATGATGATGGTGATGATGATAATAATAATAGACGGCAACTATAATAGTGAAAAGATTTTAATATTTTAATTTTGCGTCCTTGACGATGCTTTCTCTTCCATTTTTTAAACGATTTGAATGGCGGTGCCTTTTAGAGAAAATTAAAAATGCTAACAAATTTTCCATTAACTTGGCTAAAAGTGACATTATCTATAATGACAACAACAACCACAATAATAATAACAACAACAACGGTTCCAGCAACAGCAACAACAACAAGGTAACCGAGCATTAACCGCAATCTCTATAAACCTTCAACGATGCCAGTCAACAAAAACAACAAAAACAAGAAATTGCATAAAATATTTCTGCCTCTCCCTTTTGCTTCTTTATGCTTTCTCTCTTTACCTTTTACTTTTAGTTAAAACCGCGACGACATCTAAGCACGAGGACGTCACGCCAAAAACGGTGACAATAACGTCAAAATTTTCAAGAAGAAAAATCCTCCAAAAGAAATTCTCAGCAAGCGAATTACCGAAAGACACTCACTCCTTGTCGCAAGCAGTATTTTGTTCTGTTAATAGCCGTCCACTCCCCTCCTCCCCCTTCACCATTTCTATATCATTCCGTTCACTTTAGTCGTGCAGACTGATGGCCATCCACGACCAACCATTCGTTCATTCGTCTTGCAATCTGTTCACACTGCTATGCGGTCATCCTGCAGCAAGGTCGTCCTACGATATGTCATGGTTGCGCACAAGGATAATCTTTGAAAGTCTGAAACGTCATTTCAACGTTTTTAATTGAATTTTAATTTGTTTAGCTCGAGTTTTCACTGCAATGTAGCAAGAAGGAAGAAACGAAGGCAGAAGGAAGAAGGAAGGAAGAAGGGAGGAAGGAGTAAAGGAAGTAAATAAGGAAGGAAGTAAACAGGCGTGACTTCACTTTATCATATTCGTCCGGATCAACGCATTCGAACGACGATGGTTTGGAAGAATTTTGCCATTGCCACTGCTGCGATTTTTGTCGTTGTTGTAGTTGTTTTTTTTCATTTTATTTCAATTCGTTGTTAACCCGTCCTTGTTGTCCTGCATTTGAAAAGCTCTCTGGCATGCCTGAGAATCGATTTTAACTAAATAAATTGCATTTGATCGCCGCTCCCGAGTTCGTCTTTTGCTATACGTCCCGCTGTTCTATAGCTTTCCTTTTTGTTATGACTGCAATTTTAAATCTTTCGGAAGGACCTTGGTAGTGCCAACGAACCAACAATCTTAACCCAAACATTAACCAACAAGGTCCTGATCGAGGGGATCGAAAGGTTGACGATGATGGCACTGCGTTAAAATGACCGGAAAACTTCTCAAAAAAGACTCAAAGTTATTATTATTAATTTAACTATGAGAGAAAGAGCGAGGTAGAGAGAAAGAGAGAGGGAGAGCAAAAAAGTGTTAAGAGAAAAAATTGAGAAGAACAAAAGGACGAAATAATAGAGGATTAAAAGTCTTGCGTTAGTTTTTCCTTCGAGAATTGCGAAAAAATATATGAAAAGAAAAGTTTAGAAAAAAAATTTGTTATTCATAACTTTCTTTCTATAAATTAAGAAGACTTTTCCGAAGGTTAATTAGGAAGAAAAACAATGATAACTATGATAGACGCGGAGGCAAAGTAAGAAAGAAGAAAGTTGTTTTTAATTTCTTTGAAACGACCGAAAAAATTGAAAAATCTTTTTAAATTGAAATTTTTCGAATTTTAGAAAAATTAAAATTTTTAGAAACAAACATTAAAATTTTTTAATGAATAGTTTTTAAAATAGAAATTTCAAATTGCTTTTTTTTAAATTCAATATACCACATTTTTTTCTTTCGTTTATTTTTCGCCAAATAAAACTTTATAAAGAAAAGTTTTTCTCTCTTTTCTTTTCCTTATTTTCATTATCCGTTTATTCCGTTTGTTCACACAAATCAACAATTCCGGTAAGGATAATTGAAAAACCATGCAATGGGCATTTGGGTCCACCAACCAGCGGCGGCAGTGTTGCCAACTATCTATTGATCTAAATAAAATATAAGCTAAAGAAAATGGAAAACCAACCAAAACAAAAGGAAAAATCTAGTAACTGATTCTAAAACAATAGACCAACAACAACATATAAATCCTGAATAAGGAAACAATATCAAAAATAAGAAGAAGAACGGATGTAAAAAAATGCCGTCACCATTGAGAAAAAGTTGCACAAAAACAACAATCTAGATTTAGCCGCTCAGAGAAAAAATAAAAAATTCAATAACAACAACAACGACAACAGCTACAACAACAACAGCTACAGCTGTCGAACCTAGGAATTAAGGAGCTGTACAAGACTATATGTAGGCAAACCGGAATAAAACGACAGTATTTCCGATTGTAATTAAAAGTTTCTTCAAGAAACAGGACACGAGGAGAAGAAATCCGAAGACAGGAATTTTCTTTGTTGCATAGACAATTATCAAGGCAAAGAATGTTGCCAATACTTGCCTTCTTCGTGTCTGGGAAAACAAAATGGGAAGAGGATGAGGGATGAACGCATGTGTACGTACATTTCGTGTGTGTATTTTTTCCTTATGGAAGACGATAACAACGGATGAGAATGTAATATAGAATAAAAACATCAACTAACACACGCAAAAGAAAGAAACACACCTCTCGATACAGCACCGCTTCTATATTTTCATAACTTCATCTATTGATCTGCTTACTTTGTTGCCTATACCACAAAATTCAGCCTGTCTCGATTTGTCCACATGACAAAGTTGTTTTATACACAATCGACAGACACTGTAAACAGATACTACGTACTGATGACGTCTTGTGCAGCTCTAGATTTGGAATCAATGAAGCCGTAGCTAAGGATCAATGGGCGATGGCGAGAGAAGTGTGAAGTTTGCGATGCCTAAACGACTCGTACAAGCATTCGAATTAAAGGAATTCAATTGATTTCCTGTGAAAAAGAATAAGACCAAGAAAAGTGAGAAGTAAGAATAAGAAAAGGTTCAGTTGCAGAGGGCTAAAATGATGAAGAAGAATAGCAAGTGAGGGACAAACTAAAAAAGTTAACTCATTCTTTAGCAACTGACTGATTAATCGAAGCCTGTCTTTTACTTTACATTTTTTCGTTTTCTTTTTTTGATTTTTCTTCTGTCTTATTGCATTTCCGGTCTTTATCCTCTTTTCACTTACTTATTATTTAACGATTTTATTTATTTTTCCCATTACTTTTTTTCGTTTCGTATTCTATCCTTAGACACTTTTTAGTCTTTTATTGATTGGGGAAACTTTTCCTATTGTTTTTATTGGTTTCCATAATTTTTGTTTTAATTCTTATTTTTTGTTTGCTATTAAACACAATGGCGGCAAGCGCATCCGTTTCCGTTCTGTTTGTTAACAGTTTAACCATTGTGTCTGCCTGCCTCGCATTAGAACAACAACAAAAACACGAACCGGAAAACAAAGGAAGGAAAAATAAAAACGTCCAGTAAAATAAATGAAAAGGAAAAAAATTTGTAAATCCTTTTGCAGAGGATGAAACAAGTAAATGGAGAATTAATAGAACGCTTGAGGTAAGCGAATGAGAAAAAGAGAGAGGGAGAGAGAGGAAGTTAGTCAAAGATGCCATAAAACACACAAAGCTAAAGAAAGAGAAGTAAGAGAAGGAGATGAGTGCATCAGTTTGAAGAGCATCATTCCAGACGCAACGTTTATCGAAGTTCATGAACCCGAAGTAGTTATTGTTGTTGTTGTTTTTGTTGTTAACTCTCTAATAAACTGGTGCATTGCCGGGACCTGCTTCATCTTCTTTTCCGCTTCTTTGTTTTTCAACGAATTTTTTATTATTATTATTATTATTATTTTAATTAACAAATCTTTATTTTTTCAATTATTTAAATATTTCCTTCTGTTCCCCTTCGAATTTTTTAATTTTTTTATTTTTATTTTCACGAATTTAATTTGTTAACTTAAATTTTCTTAATTATTAATAACAATTTATTTTACTTTTAATTATTTCAGCAATAAGTATTTTATGTTTTTTATTTCTATTCAATTTTATTATTTGTTCTTAATTTTTTCTTTCATTTATCTGATTCGTTTGTTAGCATTTTTCTACTCCCCAAAATAAGAATTCTGAAGAGTTACTTCATTAAATTTCTCTAATAAAATTTTTGTTAATATTATTATTGCCTTTCACGAGCAATTGAAATTGCCAATTACAAAAATTTCCCTTCTCTGTCTCCCAATTACTTTCTCTCTCTCTCCCTCTCTCTCTCCCTCTTTACAAAGTTCTTTTATCTTTTTGACAAATGGAATCCAAAAAAATTCCAAAGTATTTTTATACCGTATAATCGATAATTATTAGCGACATAACGTTCTGCAGGGCAAAGTTCTTGCAAGATATCGCTTTCGCTAAAGGCATTAATAGCTGAGGAAGAAGAAGATCATTAGGTTAAAATGTGAGATAGAGAGGCAATGTAAAAATGGCCAACATAAAAATAAGAACAAACTTTGTTTATGGGAATGAATGAAGGGAAATATTCGGGGAACAAGAAAATGGGGAGAGAATAAATACTCTTTGCTTCTTTTTCTTCTTAGCATTCTTATAAAATAATTTCTTATTAAATACTCAATTACCGTTATCTCTGCGAGAAGAATTTTTTGCTTCGATGACAATAGCTTGTCCGATGTTAGCCTTCCTCTTCTCTTTTCCCTTTCCATTTTTTAGATTTTTCTGTATTATCATCATTTGAACTACTGCTGCGAAAATGGTCGCTATGTCTCCTTGTGGTCACTCTATCTATTGATCGTCATTAATATGGCCATCAATAATCGTTAAGGATCTTCGTCTGCATCAGTGGCATTATTGGCATTGTCACTATAGTTGCAACCATTACAGTTGCGACTTTACCCCTATAGTTCGTTTTATTAACGTCTTCCCACGAAGCTCTTCCATTTGCAACATAACCAACATCATTTTTGTCATTATTTTTGTCATTATTATTATTATTATTATTATTATTATTATTATTATTATCATTATTATAATTACTATTACGAATACGCTGTAGGAAATAAAACTATTATCATTGTCATTGTTACAAACATTGTCACCATCATTATAATGCTGTCTCATCGTGAACACTGATATAAAATCATTGAAAGGTGGAAAGAAACCTTTATTGATAATATTAATAATACTCAACGCCTTATATAATATATATAGTAATGAATATAGTCATTTCTATACGATGTTGATCAGGTTACTTTTCTTACTGCTTTCTAGATTGCTCGTAATCGTTCCTCCCTTCCTTCCAAACTTCACTTCCGCCATTCCTTCTTCACAAACTCCTAGAACTAGAATTTAAAATTGGCAAAAGGTATCACTGACACACCTCCGGTTGTTGTGATTGTTTTTAGCCTTAGTACACTTACATTTCATTGCTGGGAATAAATTTTTCTTGTTTTTTATCCACGAAATTATTTCATTTAAATATTTAAGAATAGTTATATTCTTCAAAAAGAACATAATGGAATTTTAAACAGAAAATATATAAAAATATTTCCCTAACTTCATCTCTTTTACTCATTCACACTTTTTACTCTACGCCCTCCCTTTCTTTATTCATGACGTCCGCCCGACTATATTCCTCCACTTATGCGTATCGCCGACTTCGAATCCCAACGAAATCGGTTTAAGGGATCTGATACAACACCGTTGCGGTTATCGTTAAATGAGTTTATTATGCGCAAACAGAAAGGTCAAAAACGAGGAAACCCCAAGCACAACAAAAATTTACGTCGTCCCGAAGAAATGCGTATGCAATAAAACCTAAAAAGCAAAAAGAAAAAATAACAAAGATCTGATCATGCAAATTTTTGGCAAGAGGAAGAAAAGTTGCGCCATTTCGGCCGTTTAACATAAAATCGACGGAAGCACAAACACAAAAAACGGGGGAAGGCAATAAACAAAAAATACAACGAAGCGAAAGAATATCGCTCTCTCTATCCCCAACCGCGTCTATCTCTCTCTCTGTCTTTCAAAAGAACAAAGCCAAAAATATCGAGTCAACGCTGCGAGAAGGAAACGAATGGCGGAGGAAAGAACAAAAGCAAGAGCTTAAAAGAGGGAAGGACTTCTGGAGGGGAGGGAATGAGATCGAAAGGAGCGTAACAAAAAATCAAGTCAGAATCAGGAACAAAAAAAGCGAGCAAAAATGAGATCAAAGGAAAAAATTAAAATACGGCAACGATGCGATGCAGTAAACATTATTATTTTGTGGGTTCAAAGTTCAGCAAGTTTCCACATCAATGCCTTACATTTTGAAGGGAAGTCGAGAAAGTCGTGGAGAAAAATAAGAGGGAAATGAGAGAACCAGCATAAGTAAAATAGTCACTCACTGCAAAAATTTTACACAATTCTCGGTAGGCAACAAAAAGGCAAATCCAAACCTCCAACAAATAATGATTCGACTTTAAAGCCCGTTTCCTCACCTCCCCCACACCGCGGGAATAACACGCTTCCAAGTATTGAAGGAACTTGCAGAAAATAGCTCAAATCAGACAAATATAAACAAAGGAAACAGAAGAAGAATGAAGTGAAAAATAAAAGGGAAAAAAGTCAAAGAAAGAGTGAGTTCAGGAATTATCCTGCTATAGCTGAAGGAAATGTTACGACTGGAGTACAAGGAATAAAGAAGGTAGAAGAAGAAATTTTTCACTACAATAAAGAAGCAGCAACAGAAGTAGCGGAAGTAGCAACACACTAACACCAACAATAACAAACAGCAAAATGCCGTTGCTGATTTTTTTTCGATTGCTTTAACAAAACGAGAGAATCTTTCTGCCAAAGTTAACAGAATGACCGCAAAAATGCAGTTCCAACGACAATAAACAACACTAATGACAACAACATCAAAATGGGCAGCAAGGGCAACAACAACAATTAGACTAAGAAGCAACAATAACAAAGGAATATCGAGTGAATTGAGTCCAAAATAAAGCCGCAAATGCGTCGAACCAACTTAATAACTAAATAAGAGCAAACCGAATAGATGATAAAGGATACGAACATTGGCTTAAATTTTACGTTTCGAGGATATAAATTAAGGCTTTATGAATTTAAGAAATTGTCGTAACCAACTAAACAAAATATCGGACAAAGTCCGATAAGACAATGGACGAGTACAGTCAGCGAACAAACAAATACAAATACAAATACATCAAACAAACACGTCGAGAAATTAAAAAGCAAACAAATAAACGAGAAAATGAACAAAGGTCAAAAAATAAATAACCTCAATAAACGAGAAAGTAAATATTGACAAACCCTAAAATAAGCAAACAAACAAAAGAAATAACGAAGAAAGTCGACAAACAAATACAAAAAATTAAACAAACCACCACAACCACCACATAAAGAAATTCCAAGAGAGAAAAACAAAATCATACAGACAAAAACACAATAAACCAAAAAACAAAACAAAATAAAATTAAGTAAAACAAAAAGCAACAAGAAATAAACAACGAAACATAAACAAACATATATGCACAAACAAACAAACATATATAACAAATACGGGAAATTAGAATGAATAAACAAGTGGGGGAAAATATAAACTTATATAGTAGTCACATGTTCCCTTTCTCCCCTCTTTTTGGGTAACAGACATGGACAGACATGGGCCTGGTTGACCCTGCTGACCCTGGTTGACACTGGAAATTGTACCCTTTTTACCCTTATTCTAACACAACACAAAAGGGTTGATTATTGTGCGCTTTTCCTTAAAATACAGATGTAATATCTGGCTTAAAATATCTCTACAAAAACAATATATTTTCTCTAAAATTTCCCTTTTCAGGAGAAATTTAAACTCCTACCTTGTTGGATATTGCATCTTTATTTTAATTCATCAAACAAGAAATGAGAAAAAATTGCAACATGACCAGATGGAGAAAAGAAATTCCTTCGAAAATATCCTCGAAAGAAATCATTATTGTCTGTTAAGTTCCTTAGGAATATTTAACAAACATTTTATATTTAAATATTTCTATTTTATTTGATTTTGAAAATTTTCAAATTTT
Source organism: Physocephala rufipes (assembly GCA_963966595.1). Lineage (NCBI taxonomy): Eukaryota > Metazoa > Arthropoda > Insecta > Diptera > Conopidae > Physocephala > Physocephala rufipes. The sequence goes on along the minus strand of OZ016501.1, from coordinate 4,839,594 downwards.
TAAATAAAAAATGGAAAATTTTATAATTTCATACAATCATCAATAAATCGCCATAAAAAATGAACAAATTAAAACGAAAAGTTTTTACACCATTATATTCTAAGAAGACTTTCTTGAGAATTTTGGAAATTTATAACAAATCGAATTCAAGTCTCGCTAAATCATTGAAAATCTTGTTAAAGTTAAGTGAAGAATTTTTAATTTTAATCGTGTTAAAATATAATATTTGCCGAATGTATTTTAACTAAATTTTAACAAATCTATCACTCCTTTAACATTTTCGAACTCTTCCGAAATTCTCCACTCTTATTCAAAATTCCTCCCTCTTTTTCTCTCTCTTTGTGAGTGTGTATATGTCAAATTCCTCTCTGGATTCCTCTCTCTTACTTTTATATCCTACACCGGAAAGCAGGAGGGTACAATAACTTTTTTCTTCCCTTTGTAAAGGAAGCGTGACATACATGTATGGAAGATTTTATATATTTTTCTAGCCGAGTCCGTTCATCTGCCTGAATGTCTCTCTGACTGTCTGCCTGTCCGTCAGTCCGGCTGCCTGTGAAAAGCACAAGGCGAACGAATAAAGCTTTTGTCGTGGAATTCGGAATATTTTGTGCCATTACAATTTTTTATTTAAAATGTGTTTAAAATGGACAAAATTGGTCCAAAGCAAGCCTACATTTTGTGAAATAAAATTGTAGAGTTGGAATGACTTATACTAACCATGAATACTGTACCACGATTTATACTATACCGCGCTGGTTATTGGATTTTAAGCATACATTTTTTATTACGGGTGTAGGGCATATGATCCTCGGCCAAGGCGAATTTAACGTTAAAACTTGTTTTCTTAAATATCTTGTTTTTGAACGATTTTCCCAGTGCATAAAATTCCCCGATTGATCCCATCTCGTCTCTTTCCTTGTCTTTCTTTTTCTCCTTATACTCGAAAAATTTTACTAATTTTTCCCAAACATCCTTTTGCTATCCTTCTGTTTATTTTTTGCTTTCTCATTTTTCTCAATTAGAATTCTGCCCGTCTATATCCTTCTGTTTTTCCCTATTTCTCTCTCTGCTTTCTCTTACTTACTTCGGCGCATTTACAACAAATCTTCAGAGCATGTCAACAAAATTTAAAATATTGGGAAATTTTTGAAGTTTCTGAGCTGCGAGAATTCTCTTAAAAGAGAATTCCTCAATATCTTTTCAACGCTCTCCCACTCTTTATTTCATCTTTCTCTCTCCCTCTTTATCACTATTTTTTTCCCTAATTGTGTGTCCTTCTTTCTGTGTTATCGGTTTATCTTCGTATGACGAAGTCTGGATAGTTAGCGACAATTAACAAATTTCGCAATAACAAATTTTTGTCATTAAAATAAGGCCGACGTATACGCCTGTGTGTACGGCTGCATTATTGCGCATATGTGCTGTTGAGTGTATGTATATGTACACATACCTATGTACGGTTAATGGAATGGCTATGTGTGATTTATCGATGAATAATAAACAATTAAAACAATTTTCTTGTTGTCAATGTTAATTTGCTTAGCAATGAAATGTTTGTTTGTAGCTCTTTTTCATTACCAATGCGTGTCCTTCTTTCCTTCATTATCAATACTTGTCCTTCTTGTTATTTTACTTTATTAAATTGCATTCTATTAAATTTTCATTAGACGGACCCTTGGCTAATTTTTTTAATCTTAGACGAAAAGCTTATTCTTTTTTTTAGTAAATAAATTTTTTGTTTGGTTATTTTTAATTTCCAAATATTAAGATTTTTTTGAACGTAAATACTTTACTAAAACTAAAACAATAAAAACTTCGAATTTTCAAAAGATTTTAATTCTAAGATCTTTTAATATAATTTTAATATAATTTTTAATTTAATATAATTTTTTCAAATTATTAAATTTTGTTTTAGTCTAAATTATTCCAAAATCGAATAAGATGTGCTAGTGAAACCCCCCACCTCTCTCGCCATATAACACCACTCCTATCACCACCGTCTTCGATTTCTTCATTCCACCTTCCTTTTTTTTTTTTTTTTTTTTTTGTTTTTTCAAATTCTAGAAAATTTTTCAATTTTGAATAATTCATGAAGAAAAACTTTTGTCTGAATTCAATGAAGGCGATGAACGTGATGCAAGGAGAAAAAAAATTTAGACATATGAATCTCCTTACTATATATTGATAATTCTATTGGCGTATCCTTACTATTCTAGCGATGAAAATGAGGTCTCTTTTTATTCAAACAATTTAACATAATAATTTATTTTTTGTTTCCAGGCGTTTCGAAAAAATAGCCGTAACTTAACAAAAGAGACTTTAATTGATTGATTTTAGGGGAGAGAGATTTGTGGACTGGTTTTTTTGTTATAACATACTCAAGATCAAACAATAATTTCACACGATCGCTTCACTCTGAATTTCTAAAAAATGTTCGATACATTTTTCTCAATTAAGTTTTCACAATTTCATTACACTCTTCTGTGGGTTTTGTCGTGTGTTTATCATCTTCTCTTTCCCCACATTCGTCGATCTGTTTATTGAAATTATTCTTACGAAAAAGTTTGCTTCTTTTTTTGTTTTTTATGCTAATTCGATTTTTCTTCTTTATACGGTGTCAATATCAAAATATTTGACTTCATTTCAAAAGTTTAAATTGTTTGGCTCTTCATTTAAGTGATTACATTATATTTTCCCCATTTGTTTTTTCCGCCTGTTCCAATCCATTTTGCGAATTAGCCAATAAATGAAATTCAAGAAATTCAAGAATTCAATTTATTGACTCCATCGCTTCATTTTCAAAATATTTTTAACTTTAAAATTTTCGCCTAGAGCGTTTATATCTATGAGACGCACAATACAAGTTTTTTAAATATTTTTTGTCCGTTATTTCATAATTTTTTGTAAAACTACTCTCGTTCATTTTGGTGATTCACTCGTTCTCGATCATTCGGTTCTTATTCGTTCGGATTCATTCGGTTCTCGATCGGTTTAATTAATATTCGTTGTTTAAATTTGGAAATAATTTATGACTGCACTTGAAGAAATCGTTAAAAATGTAATTGGCCTGGAGTTAATTATAAAGTCTTAATAGAGTGCAAAACAGTACCAAAACAGGCAACAGCAGCAAAAATCACATTCACACATTCACACAGAAACAATGTCATCTGCAAAAACAAATAATATACATTTGAATTACGAGAGCTTACACCCACCCAACCACGGAACCCTCACTACGATCTTCCAAAGGCTCCAATAACAAAAATGTTGATTAAAATCGAAATAGTAAAGGCAAAAAAATATCCAAAATACACCAGCAATAATAACAAATTTGATTGATTTATGTCACCTAGTGAGATGATTATAACTTTCAGCGCTTTTGGGTTAATCCAAGCCAACCACTGTGAAGTTCATAGAACCGAAACCAAAACGATGTAGACAAATAAAAAAATGGAGCTATTAAGGAAATTTTTATTGGATGTGTTTTCAACAAATTTTTAATAAAAGCATTTTGGAGAAGATTTTGGAAAGATTTTTGGAATTCATTTTCGGACAATTTCAACGGTCGTGGTTGCATTTACTTTACTTTCCTCTCTTTCCTTCTCTCTATTTCCCTCTCTATCTCTCTTTCTCCAACAAAGTACGCGAAACGAACGATCTATTTTTGACTCTCTTTTAATTTTAGTGTGCAAATATTTTTTCCTTACATTTTTTTTGTGAAAAATAATAAATATATTTTGTTCATTCGGTAACGGAAGTAAAATTTCCTTTCAATTTTTGTTTCAAATAAATCATATTTGAAATGAAAATAATGTTCACGAATTTACGAATTTATGAATGAAAATCTAAATCAGCGACAGCAACAAAACCATCTGACGTGAAGGACATGATGGACGTAAATCAGTGCACACACAATTACAAAACCATGAAACTGCGGAATAAAGGAAAACGAAAGAAAAAAGTTGAAGGCTAGGTCACAACAACAAAGAATAGAAATAAGATGCGCGACAAAGCAACGGAGCAGGAGCAAGGACAATATTAAAATAAATGGATACAAAACTGAAAAACACAGCAATAACAATAACAAAAGAGACGGTACAACGAAGGAAAAAGAATGGCGAAATGAAATTATAACAACAACAACAACAACAACAACAACGACAACAACAACGACTAAGACAACAAAAACAATAACGACTAAAATATATTTGTTCGCGTCTCCTGAGCGAATTTTAACAGCAATAACAATGGAAATACAACAACAATAACCGCATCAAGGACAACCAAAGAAACTAACAAATAAAATATGAACGAAATTGAAATAGAAGGAGCAACAAAAACAAAAAGGTAGTAAGTCGTTTTGAAATCAACGAACAATGAGCAATGAAATAATTTCTTTTTTTTTAATTGAAAATTTTATAAAATTGAAAAAAGAAACATTTGCTTTATCACTAATAATCAAAATATTCTTAATTGCTGATCACTTTAAATTTATTAGTATTTCAACTCTTTTGAGACTTTCGAAAAAGAAAACAACGAAAGAACATTTAGAACGCTTTAAAGAATAGCATTTTTTATATTTCCTATATCGTTTTCAATTTCAAAACAGTCCTGTGAAAGATTTATTCGCTAAAAATTATTCCGTAACGAGCAAACCTTTAGTTCCTCCCACAACACGCTGAAACGATTGTAATCGCTTGAAATTAAAACAACAAAATGGAGGGAAAAGAAAGGAACGAATAGGGTTATCAAAAGTTTAAATTTTTCTGTTAATTTGTTTTTATAAAAGAAATTAATACAATATTTTTCGCGCAATAAATGCAATACACATTTCTTTTCATTCATTTTAATCGCTCCCGCGCGTTTTGTTGTGAATCACTATCAGTACATAAAACAAATACAAGCTATAACTATAACAAAAACAACATCAAACAATTGTCAAGTTGTAAATTGTTAAAAATTTTCAAAAAATCAAAAACAACGAAAACAAATTTGTTTGCTTTTGCCGAATATCAAAATACTATTTCAAGCTTCTAGTCTTCTAAATGATAAAAGAGCAACACCTAAACAACACTTCATCACCATTCAAACCATTTCACTTCCGCGTCCTTCTGCTTTCTCTATTAGCACATCTACGTGCTACGTAAACGTAAAAGTATAAAATTTCATTCCAATAAAATCGAAAAAAATTTTGAGTTTTTGATTGAAAAATAAAGACAACAACAAGAATTATACATTGCCGACAAGGCAATAATGTACAAAAAGAGAAAACAATCAAAACAACAGCAGTAGCGACACCAACACCAACTTGTTGTTGTTTTGATATATATAAATTTATATCAACGCGTCCTTGCGGGATGCGGAACGAATATTCTACACAATGACCAATTCAATTTGAATGGATTGTGACAAAAGCTGGAGCATTAATAACAATAACACCAACAATGACAACAACAACAAATGACAACAGCTTTTATGGAAACTAAAAAGGAAAGAGATAAAAAATAGGATATAAGATAAATCGATGGGAAGCGGGAGGCGGTGAGTAGATGGGCAACAACAACAACATTTCAAAATATCCAAAACAAAATTTCAGTTTATTGCATATCGTTTTCATTTCTATTCCTTAAATTTTTGTTAGCCTTTTTCGTCGTTTTTTAAAAATTTCCGATTTTTTGTCTCTGTTTTTATTGCTTCAAATGAATGACTCGATGTTAGAATTTTGATCCCTTTTGAGTTGACTAGAGATCAGGAGACTTTTGTCGTCAGTTGATCAAAATGTTAATCAATCGACAACGAACCAGCAAAGGTTGGTCAAATAAAAAAAGAAAAAAAAACAAAAAAAAGAGGTCAAGACAAATCCATGGGTTAAGCCACCGCAACTGAAATGAAATGGATGGAGAGGAGAAGAATAATGAAATCCCATTGCTAATATTCAAACGTTCTGAGAAATATTATCTCTCGGTAAAACCAATCCTTTTTTGAAGTATTAATTTTTTTTAATCTTGTCTTTATTTCAAAGAAAGAAAATCGATGTCGAGAATTCATTTCCGATTTAATCGAATTCGTATCAACTTAATCGAGGCGAAACAAATTCTTTAAACTTCAAGGAGACCTCCTTTTAAGGAGTTCAGTTAATTTGATGGCTTAATGAAAAATTTAGTGGATGAGAAATTTATTAAAATCTATACAAATACAATTTTTTATAATATATTTATTTTATTTTCCCTTTTCTTTTTTCAATTTTTTAAAAATTGTTTAGATCAATTTGAAACGATTCAGAAGGTTCTCAAAGCAATTTGAAGCCCTCTAAAATGTTTTAAGATTTTTTATTGATATCTAAAGCAACTTAAAGACTTCTAAAGGCTTTCGGGAAAATAGAGAAGAGAGGATATAAAAACATAATTTTTTCTTGTAGAAACCCTTTTTTTATTGCCATGTGATATAAATGCATCATTAGCCTATATCTCCTCGCTCTACCGCTCTCTCTCTCTCTTTCTCTATGCCCCTATACATTTATCTCTCTCTCCCTTAATGCCGCGCCACAAATTCTATTTCAAAAGTATCCTTTGAAATGCTCAAACGGACGTAACTCTGTGTCCTTTCCGTAACGATTCCTGCGTATAGATTTTATTGGATGCGCATAACAATCGTCAAAGGAAATAACGGTACACTTAAACAACAGTTATTGCAGCCATGAGATCATCCAATGAAGCGAAAATGCGAAAAATAAACAGTAAACCGACGCAACGAGCACCGATTACCGAATACGAATGCTGCATGCCAAGTAACGTCTAACCATGCTTCCCTATACCGCACACTTCAGACGCCTTGGCACGTCACACTGCCCACACATCAAACCCCTACCAATCCAACGAACCAACAACAGGCGAACCAACAGCGATTGCTATCAAATGCGAGGGACAATTCTTGCGGATGTCCGGATGTATCTGAATGAATGCCGCAAACTGTTTTCGTGGAACTGAAGGACACAAAAATTGGACAAAATAACACAAACGTCAGCAATAAAATCACCACAAACTCGATACTCAATCGCAACGATAGAAAATAATAGTAAGGGGAACAACAACAACAACTGTTACTACAACTACTACAACTACTACTGGTAGCAATAATAGCGTTGAGTAAACTTTATCAGTTTGGCGACGTTTTAGTGTGTTGCATGCGTTTCGTGTGCATGTGTGTGTGGAAGAAGAAGAGGAGAACGAACAAAAAGAGCCCTCTGGAGATGACCACGTTAAATAACCGCTCTGAAAAAAAACTTCCCCGCGCATCCGTAAAAGTGGCAGAATGTATTTCTCGTAATTTGACAAACGCTATCTATTCGCTAATTTTAATAGAAATTGATTTTGAAACGAATGGCATAGCTTTTGTTGTTTCTCTTGTTGTTGTTGTTGTTGTTGTTGTTGTTGTAATTGTTATTGTTGTTGTTGCTGCTATGACCTATCTTGTTTTTATTGAAATAAACAGCAACGACAGTTTTATTGAAAACATGAAAAATTGAACAAAGTCACGATTGACAATCAGTGCAAATCATTGTGATTGTTCTCCCGTTGGAAGTGAATTAAAAGCTAATGGATGCTAAAGAGGGAGGAGAAGGTGGGGGGTATAATCTATAGGACATGGTCTTTGAACGAACGCTACTGTTAGTTAACTGCCTTCTTTACTAATTAGTGGCTTTGATTTGTTTAACTTTTCAATTGAAATGCATTCCAATCAGACCAAAACAACACGAAGACAAAATTCTATTTTCATCGATTGCAACAAAGCGATGAAACCCTGCTGCCCTCTCTCTTCATCTTTCATTCGATACTAGCTGCCATCGCTTACGTGACCGACTGCCATTAGACAAGCATTAGAGCATCGGGGATTACCCTAAAGTGATGTGAGATAAAAGAAGCAGTGGCGTAGAAAGGCATTATTTAAGGAAACGAACTTCTAGTTTTAGTAAATTTTCTAACAATTTTTGTTTTCTTAAGATAATTACAAGATTTATAAGGTTTTACAAAAGATGTATTTGCGTGTATTTTTGATATTTTTTTTAAATCGTTTAGATCAATTTGAAGCAACTTTAAAGGGTCTCAAAGCAATTTCGAAGCTCTATAAAGTATTTTAAATACCTTTATTTATATCTAAGGCAGCCCAGAGGCTTCGTAAGCCTTTCAGAAGTTTGAGATATGTTTAAAAGGATTTCATTCGCTTTCGCTTATGTTTCATATTTTAAAAAAGCTTTCTTTTTTCCTTGCATTTTGTTTCTCTCATTAGGCAACCAGTTTTAATCGATCATTTGGCTGGCGCGTGATTTATGCTCTTTTTCTCTTCTTCAAAACTGCTTTCAACCTAATTAACAACTGTCAAAACTTTCGACCACATCCAAAAAAGCCAGCAAACGCGCAATAACAACAACAATAATTAATGCGTATGACAGGTCTGTCTCTTTTGAAAACTATGTAGTTTTGGGAACGCGCTGGGAATGCTGGCTTTGCTGGAGCACAAATCTACAATAAACAAAAACCGCAATAAGGCCAACAACAATAGCAAAAGCAGCGTCAACGACGACGACGGCAAATAATGCAATAGACAAATGACAACAAGGAGAACAACAAGAACAAGAATAGCAAACATCAGCGACAATAACAACAAAAACAAGCAACAACAACTAACACAGTGATACAGAGTAAACAATCAAAAAAAAGCTCTGCGCATCGTGGTAGACACATTTTGTCCTCACTTTTAAGCCTGTCAAGTATTAGGAGGAGGCATCAGCAGCAACGGCAGTAGCTGCAAAATCGCGCTTCAGCATCAGCTGTTTTAAGATCACAAAATTTTAAACGCCTTCAGTTTTGTTTTGTTATCGCCGCCCTTCACTTTATTAATCTATCACTGGGTTACCTATTCGTTGTTCCGATTATCCGCCTCTCCAACAAAAGCCGAAATATCCCTGGCCACGGTATCTCTTCTCACCCCTACCTCGCTCTTCATCTCCGTCTGACCACCCACTTTTTCTCTCACTCTTTCCTCTCCCTTAAGCTGAAGTTGCTAGTAGTGCTGGCCTTCCATCCCCTCCAATGGCCTCTTTTACCGTCACATTGAATATCCCTTCGTTGGCACACCCAGTTGGTTATCCGGTCTTTGACGCTATTTTGTCCACTATTGTCGTTATTTGTCGTTGCTATTGTTGTTATTTTTGTTATTGTTATATTTCCTTTCTCTGATTGTTGTTGTCTTCGCAGGACTTTCGAATATATTCATTGCAGTTGTTGTTGTTGTCGTTGATATTCGACGATTCTTTACTTATTTCCTTGCTTCGTCTATTTCGTCCTGTCGTTCTATTTTTTTGGTAACCTGGAAAGTCTTATCTGTCAGCTTTTGTATTTGTTATATCATCTAAATAAAGACAACAACAACAAACACCAATAGCAAAATGGCCACAAAATTGTATTTTCTAAAGAACCATCGTCCTCCTGTTCCTTCCCCTCCTCCTCCTCCTCTTCCTCCTACGCCGCCACAATGAAATTAGACTTTAGCAGAGACGGCGTTTCTTTCCTTATTCCATGTCCTTTACACACACACCCGAAAGTGTGTCATATCCGAAACTTCACCTCTTCGTTTTGCTTACGAAAGTTTTTGCTTTCACAGGAATTTGGCCTTTGACCGAATTCCGAAGAAGATGGTATTAAACGAATATTGAAAATGAATGGTGTAATAATTAAGATATCCTTCAAAGAAGTTAACAGCTAATCAATAAATATAAATTTTCGTTGAAAACATAATGGTGTCTGTTGGTTTTGTTGCTTTAGTTTAGGAGTTATTTATCTCGACTTCACATTATTTTTATTCTTTCGATTTTTCCTTTGTTTATTGCAATAACGGTTATTTTTATCGCTTTCTTAATTGCTATTTGTTAAACCTTATGATAACGGTTGTTCTTATTGTTTTTATTAGGGTCATTTAATTGACATTTTCTCATAAACTCTGCTCTTTATTTCACACCTTTGTTTTTCAATTATTACTTTGTCTTCGTTTATATATCGCTCACTTCATTGTCAATGACTGGTGTTTGTTTGAAAATAGTTATCGGTTCTGGAGGCTTATATTGCCTTACTACTAATCAGCTCTTATCAGTCTTATCAGCAGAAAAATTTTAACATTTCGGTGATCCGATTTCTCCCACTTTCAAAACTATGCAACATTTTGGAGCAAATCTACATGATTTTGACTGAATTTATATTTAATAATGCATTCTTCAAAATTACATTGATAAATTTGATTAAAAATATTCTATATTTATAAAATCTTCTTCCAAATATGAAACATTTTTCCTTAACCTCAAATTAACTAAACATATTTTCTTCGTATAGTAGGGTAAAAAATTGCTCTAATACCATACCTGCGAAGCTTGAGGCCTTTAATATCGTTTCGCATGAAGTCTGATGCGACAATGGCACAGTGACTCAAAAGCAATTATTCTTCGCTCAAAATTATGTTTGCTTCGTTCAGAATATTCAGAATATTATTCAAAATATTTATTCAGAAATATAATATTAAAAACATATTAACACCTAAGCCTTCTTTCACCTAGTGGCTAACACGAATACATTTCAAAAACTTAAAAAAAAATTCTTCAAAAGCCAAACCAAAAGAAATTGATATACGTCAAAGAACAATACGTAAAAACTGATGAGGAAAAAATTTGGATTCTCGCTGCAACTTTCCATCAATTTTGCAAAAAAGCCAGCGCATCCACTCTGTACAAAATCCTACAAATACAGTATTATAGCCACTTGTCTATATCTCCTTAACCTTTTAGTTTGTATCAGAAATTAAGTTCTTAAAATATACGAAAAATTTTATATATTATTCACTTTAAAATTTTCATTTCACGATTTTTTTCAGCCACAACTTCTCTAATTTATTGCAATTTCTACATTTTTATGAAATATTTAATACCTTCAAAATCAGGTAAGGGCCTAAATTTTAAAACAAATATTAATGCAGCGCATATATAATACTCAATAACGTTTAGTAGATACTATATATTGTATAAACTATATAATTTTATTATGCATTTTATAATGCACAAATTATGTTAAGTTTATCAAATAAAAATTATTGTATTGCCTAAACAAAAATGATAGAAAAAGCAAAAATTCACAAAGGATTAACAATTTTAAAAAAAATTTTCCTATAAAAATTTTTTTTTGTTTTTTTCCTGTTCAAATTTATTTCATTTAGATTATTTATTCGGATTTATTTTCATTTTATTCGTATTTGGCAAAGTCAGATACAAACGATTCATTCGACTGACTTTTTCTCGGTCGAGTGAGTTCTTCATGGTCGTACGAACAGATAAGAAAATAAAATGTCACAAAAAAAATTTTAAACAAAAACTAATAAAAATTTTCACAAAATTTCTGGTATACTTCTACACAGAGAAAATAGATTTTGGTTAAGAATATTTTATATTCTTTACGTAAATATTATTTATGAAAAAATTAATATTATTTTTCAATTTAATAAATTTTATAATAAATCCTAATTCTCCCACCAAAAACCTAAAGCAATTTTTAATATAAAATATTCTTATTTCTGGAATGAATATTTTTCGTTTGTAATCTGGTAAAAAGTTTCTGGTTCCTACCTTTTTTTGCAAAAAAGTCGGAAAAAAATAAAATCCAAAAGTCTCCAGAAAGATTCCATAACAAACGAGGAAAAAACACAAAATATAATTCGTTGATTTCAAATCTAGCGATTAGCAAGCCTCAATGAACACGACTAACAGTATTAATACGCACCAAAACCAACAAATTCGTATATCGTATATAGAATAATATATATACAAAAAATTCTTAAAAAAATTGTCTGTAACGAAATAATAGAAACGATAAAACTCAGCAAAGTTCGGTCAAAGGGAAATGTTTTTGAAGGCTAAAACAATTTAAATGAAACTTCTGAAAAAAATTAAAGCTAAATAAATTGAATCGAGTTAGAGAGTCGTCATAGAAGTAAGAAGTGAAAAAAGGAAACAAAAAAGGGAAAGAATAATCTAATAACAGTTTAAATTCCACAAGGTTTTACTTTATTCCATAAGATATCCTCTCCAGCACCACAAAGTCATTGAACCCTTCGATTGGGTCCGATGAACCCCGCAAATTTTAGAAGGAACTTAAACACGTAAATATATTTTAAAGAAACACATAGAAAACTCCCTCCCATTCCTGCCCCACCGACTGAGTTACAATATATAGTAAAAATTTTATTTCAAATTCAATTTAATTTAATTAACGTAAAAACAACTAAATAAAGTTGTCAATTGAAAGACGGCGATTAAACGCCATACCCTAATAGATATATAATAATTTAATAATTTTAACTATATAATCTTTATTTACATCGTTTTCAAAAGCTAAAAAATTCATTCGACTATATAAGAATATATAGAAATTTGCTTCAATTATATTCTTACCCAAAGAGTTAAGAACGTATTGACTCTGTCCTATCATTTGCGATGCATTAAAAAAAGTATAAGAAATATATTAAAGTATAAACTAAGTTCATTCTTAGAATATCCACCTGAGTATGTTTGTCTATCTGTCAGTCTGCCGATCGAAAATGACGGTGGCAGGAGAATGAAATGATTGGAGTAGAATACTTTCTCTCAAACGAACTGTTTTTGAAAATGGACCACGTAACACGTCTCCCCTTTATAGTTTTGTCAATGTAAATAAATTCGTACTTACAGCTCGATCTCTCAACGCCCATTACGATATGATACTGGTGATAGAAACTACGAGTAAAGTGGAACGAGTAGAATCATCAACCATGAAACTAAACAGAGCTAAATATCTTCCCTCATGTGGGGTTCCTAAATGAGGTTGGGGAATTTGAATTTGTCGAGCTAACTGAGAGAGAGAGAAGAAAACAAATTTATTTAATTTCTTTTCGTCAACACCTAATTAAACTAAATTGATAGTAAAGCGAATGGATGTAAGTGCATTCAATTCAAATAATACATAATTGAATCAATTTTTGTTTTCAATTTTTAATTTTAACCAACATAATTTCAATTGATTAATTCTAGCAAATAAACTAAATTGTGGACACAATAAATATGTGATGTGTGTTTGTGTGTATGTGTGGGCGGGGGTGTGTGCGTGCGTGTGTCTTTGCATATTTAAACAAACAGTTATATTTCCAACAAATCCTTAATTAAACAAATTAATTGATCATTTTACTTTATTTGATTTAAAACGTAGAATTTAAAGGACATTTAAGTAATTTTTTTTTAAATTAAATTGTATTTAAAATGAAATATAAGATAAGAAACTAAATTACAATATAAATACTCTGGATGTATTTTTAAGTAAAATAAGAAAATCAAATTTTATAAGGCTAGTAGTTTTTGAGTTTAGTGTAGCCCTTTGACACAACCGATTATAAACAAAATCTGAGATGATGCTAAAGGCGTTCAAAATATAAAATTTCAACATTCTAGGGGCTAGGCGTTTTTTAGTTATAGGCATTTTTCTACAAAAGTCGACAGGGAAAATGTACTGGTTGCTCACAAAAATATAACCAAAAAAGAAACTGCGTAAACAGATGTTGGAATAATCTTAAATACAAAATTTCAACAATCTACCACTAGCCATTTTTTAGTTACGTGAGATGCATACATAAATACTCGTACATACTCATGGATGCTACATCGAAACTACTCAAAATAGATTCAGAAATGGTCGAATCGTATACTTTCGTTGAAATCCATTTTTTTCGCGATTACAATAAAAGGAAAGAGAAGAATCTGTTTATATAAAAAAGGTTGTTTTTTAATGCATTAATAGAATTTTGTAAATTATATTAAATTATTTTGTACACCATAATTTAATAGAGCTCTCATAATTTCAAAAGTAATGCAATCCAAATTTGAATAAACAGAAAATTAAATTTTATTCAATATCATTGGCAGGACAGGATGCACGTACCAAAGAAAATGAGAACGAGACGCAGCGTGAGTGCGAGAAGAAGCTAGAGAGTGGCGCAAAGGGGGGAAACAGAGGGAAGGAAAACGTACAAAAACCACAAATAATTCGTATGCTCGGCATTTGAGGCTTTATTATATTTTCCTGCAGAAAATCTATCGCTTCAAAAGAATCAATACAAGGGGCGGGAAGACAGAAGAAGTGTAGTGGTTTTGTTGCGGTTTGGTGAAGTTGGTTACGTCTCTGGGAATAATTTGTATATTTTATGTAAATAAAGTGTCCCGAGATAGATAACGTTCTATTGTTTTGTATTGCATTGTATAATGAAGCTTAAAACAAATAAATAAATACATTGAGAGAAATAATTCCAACGGAAAAAATATTGCAAACGGTTTTTTAAGATTTCAGTACGATTTTGCGTATTTCCTTATTAAATTAGGTTTAGAGACAGACTGGTTTAGGCAATAAGCCACCTTCGGTGTCTTTATTCGTTCTCTCTGTAAATGTTTTAAACATAAAATGGAGAAATTTGTAATGATTAAAAAAATGTTATGATTTTTAAAATTCTTTGTATAAAAAACTTTCCAAAAATATTATTTATTATTGATTGAAAATGACACCGCTTGCTGAAAAATACTGATATTTATAAACAATCTTTTAACAGCAGTTTACTTTTATTTAAAACTTTATTTTTAGTTTAATTATTATTATTATTATTTTATTATTTTTATTTACTTATTTTCTCAAATTAAATTTTCATTCGCTAATTAGTCGTCTTCGCTATTTAGTCGTCATTCAATGTTTATCTATTAGACATTTATTTATTTTAAAAATTTTCCAAAACAAAAATTATAAGCAATTTTTGCAATGTATGCGATCATGTGTCTATCTAAATTTGTAACGCCTTGTATACTAAAGTCCTTGACAAATCATCTGAAGAAAAAGATGAAGCAGAAGCAGAATAAGAATAATGGCAAAAATAAAACTATACAAATGCAAATTTTATCAGGAGGCAAGAAATTGTTGTTTGTTCAATTGTTAAGCCAATAAAATTGTATACAATTGTATACACAAACAAATGAACAATCAAACAAACACACTTACGCACACACGTTGGCTTGATATGAACAAAATTAAAAATAGGAAACTACACGCATGTGGCAACCCTGACGTTTAACGAATCTTGGCAGTTATTAAAACTAATTCTTACTGAAGCGATATCAAGATATACAACTGTTTATATATCTCAATATGTCTAATAATATACATGAATGCAAAAAGTTACGTCCATACAAACACAAATTTATAAGAATAGATATCATTAAAACGAAAAATATCGGTATGTGTATAGAAATATAAAACTGCACAAGCTTACAAAACTAAACAAAATACATTCAGTTAAATCTCAACCTCAAAATTTCAACCTGGTAATATATTTCTATTTATCGGTTTATTCAATACAAATATATGCATATTGTTTCTTATCGATATGCCCTTAATAATACTGAAAGCAATCTTTAGCAAATTTAAATAGAAAATTTTAATTTAATACATATTTGTCATCAATTTGCAAGGCCATTGAGTCCCTTCAGTTATGAAGAATTCCAATTTCGAAAATTCTCTAAACACAAGGATTGTCAGCGGTAAAATATGACTTATGTACACAACATACACAAACCCACATATGCACAATCACTAATCTAGTAACACACACATTTGTCAAAAAACTAGTATCAGTCAGTAAAACGTGTCATTTTCAATAAATCGAAGAAGTACGTACGTGTCAAAGCTCTTTATTATGCTTTGTTTTTTTCCTTTGTTTGTGTGTTTGTCACAGTTGTCAAAATTTACAAATTTAAATAATTATACAAATAGTTTTGTCAAGATATTTTCTAAAGGATGTGACATGAAAACTGATATCAGTTTCTAATTAACAAACTTTGTCTCTGACTTCATGCCTAACTGCCTGCCACTCTGACGGTTTCGGGCTATGACTCTCCTCCTCTCTCTCTCTTTCTCTCTCTTTCTCTCCCTCTTTCTATCCCTCTCCGTCTGCTTTTGCCAAAACAAACTTATCACTACTTCCATGCATGATTGCCATTATTTTGATTTATTTTAGCGATTTAAATTTTGTGTAAAATCTATTTGGAATATAATTTTTATTTAGCAATTTGTTCAGATCATTGAATTACATTGTCATTATATTAATCTTTTATTTTAATTTCAAATATTTGAATTTTGGTTTTTGTAGTTGATTTTTGAAAACTTTAGAAACAAATTAAATTTATTAGTTAATTTTGGAATCTTAATGAACAAGTAACTAACAAGAAGATAAGATAAGTTTTATAAATTCTAAACAATGTTTAAAATATCTGTAAAATACACTTACGTTAAACCATTCATTTTGAAAATATACTAAGTAAAATTATGTAATTTAATCGTAATATTTTTATAATGAACGCAGTTCTTATGAATATGAAGAAATTCATTTTACAAAGATTTTAGAAATGTTTTAAAAAATATATTTTCATTGCATTTTTTTGTTTACTTTACTTTTATTCAGACTTAACTTGTTTCATTCTTAAGCTTATTTTTATTTTATGTTGTTTACTGTTTATTATTGTTCTTGGTTTTAGTTTAATATACCGTAATTTATAGTATTTAGTTTTACCTATAAAGAAGTTATAAAAAAATATATAACAAATATATAAATTTATATAAAAAAAATATAAAATTTTTTAAATTATATCAAATTAAATTTAAATAGATAAATGTTTTAATTTGTAAATAACTTTTTAGTTATATATAATTGCATTTAAATAATTTTTTATTTTATAAGTTTTAATTTATATATTTTTTGTATTTATAAATAATTAAATTTAAATAAACAAATTTTTTATTTAAATAATTTTTTTTTAATTTTATATTTATTTCTTATAATTTTTATAATATTATATCAAAAATTTAACATTTTTTATTTTCGTTGTTTATTTTTACTTAACAGTCATGTCCTTTTGTTTCCACTTCATTTTAATTTTATTTTGATCCACTTGTCATATTATTTAGTTTTTATTTAAATTTTATTTAAATTTTTTTTATTTAAATTTTTCTTTTAAAATTTTCTTTTAATTTTAATATATTTTATTCCCCTTCCACTTCTTTAAGGTAAAACCAAATAAAATACATAATTATTAATTGTTATTGAAATTGTATAGGTAAATGTATATATCACCATTTTATCTATAGCAAATACAACAACAGCAAATAATGTTTTCAAGTTTTACACAAATGCACCTCCGAGCAAGATCGCTTTTCAAAACTTAATTCATATCTGTCAAAACTTTCAAAAAGCAAACGGAGTATTCTATTTGCTCGTTGGGAACAGCGATATAAGTCGAACAGTGATAACAACAACAAAAACTGTTTGGAAAACGTTACTGCCACCAGTCTCACTATGCGATTTTCAAAGTGAGCTAAAATTGATGGCAACTCAGTCATCAGCTGTTAGTCGTTCTTCTTGCTCTTGTTGTTGTTTTTGGTGTTCTAGTCGACGTTATTGCTGTTGTTGTAATCATTAATCAACTATCATATCGACAAACTCCTCGAAAGTAAAACTCTTTAAAAACTTTGCGATGCTGTCATACTCGCTTCTCCTCCTCTTCCCCTCTCTCTCTCTTTATAAGCATACCTCTTTCTTACACATACACGTATTATTCATACCCATCTTAATCACTATACCCACTTTCAATTTTGGTGGCTCATAAACAAGAAGTTTCGCCGTTACGTTTTCGTTTGTGCAACTTTTTGGCAATATCCTGATGATATCCTTTCTATTTGCATGTCAATTCATTTCTCAGCGCCTTGAACGACATTCATCTGCGACCTACGAGAATACTAATAACGAAGAAGGATAGGATAAAAACGACGATAACAACAAACCGACAACAACCACGACAGGAATACAACAATGGCGAAAGCAACAACAACAATCGACCGAAGCCAAACACGCACCCGACCAAATTCAAAATTCTTTAAGCTTTTTCTTCTGTCGGATCAGCAGACAGCATGAGCCAGGCTTCACCTGCCGTTGAAACGATGAATCTGATATTTCAACTGTTGTTATTGTTGTTGTTGTTGTTATTGTTGTGATTATTTCTCTAAAGACTTAAAAACAGTAGAAGCTTTTGACATTGTCTCGGTTTAACTCAAGCCAAACCAGACTTCAATTAAATCCACATTGAAGCGAACAGAAAGAGGGCGAACGGAAAGGAGCTTATGAACGAAATCATGATTGAAGAGGCGCGGTGCAGATTGTTGGTAACTAATGCATAAATCATTCTTGCAAGAACAATAACTTAATTGCAAAGTCATGTTTGTGCAAAGGATACCAAGGATAACAGGCAGGGAGTGCAAGGAGCAACGAAATCGGCAGCAGCAGGGATTTCACCTGCGTAACCACATAATCACACATATACACGCACACACACACAGACTCATACATACACACACAACAGCAGAATGATATCAGCCATGCTTCGTCTAACAAAAGGAAATAATCGACATCGGCAGCAGAAGATTAAAGCGTAAAAAGGATAAATGGAAAGAAAAAGGAGACGATAAAAGGAAAAGCCGCATATTTTAAAAAAGCATAAGAAGCGGTAAAGCCGAAATACCAACAGAACAACCATCACCACCGCCACCACCAACAGCAGGAGCAGCAGCATTTAACGGTATCTGAAGTAGAAGATACTTCAACAAGGATTAACGCACGCAACGTCTCTGATCGTAAAGAATCTGGTCATGCTAGTCGGCAAGTCGGCTAGTTGCAAGGCCTAGGTCTCCTCCGCTCCCTCTGTCTGACACTGTCCCTTCCTCTACCTACCTGCGTTCCTACCACCGTCTGTCTAACTCTCAACCTCTGTCTGTCTGTCTGGTTCAGCTTGCCATTACCCGTCTCTCAGTAAAAGTCACGATACTAATAAAAGCCGGTATACGGTATAGCCGTAACCGTCATGAAAAGCGTCAAGAAAAGCGCATTAAATTGCTTTTGGCTTTTGTTTTACATTTCTTTTCTTTTTGGTTTTTCTTTCTTTTCCTTTTTTATTCGCTTAGAATTTATTTTTTATATAGACTTGGACGACTTATCCGTTTTTGTTATTGCTGCTGCTACTACTCTTGCTACTGTCGCTGCTGTTATTGCTTGTTCTTCTTCTTTTTTCTTCTGCTTTAAAATATTGGATACATTGAAAACTTTTTGCATTTTGATGAAGATCTTAATGGCTGAGGTTAAAAGTTGTCGTTGTTGTTGTTGTTGTTGCTGCGTTCTAGTGTTTTGGTTATCGTTTTCTCTTCGATTTTATTCAGATTTGCTTTGGTTCTAGTCAGTTTTAAAAGTGAATCCATTTTCGAGATTAAATTTTGAAGTTATCTTCTTGCAGCTCTAAATTTTTTATTGATTTTGGCTCGATATTTTGGGCTTTAGAAAGTTTTGAATTGAAGACTTTATTAAGAAAATAAACTAAAATAATTTATCTCAAAATCCTAAATTAAAACTAAATTGAAGTTAAAGTTTCAATTAAATTAAAATTGAATTTAAGAACAAAATTATTTAGATTTAACTATAAATGAAAGATTTCTGTGAAAAAAGTATGTTTAAATAATAAGAATTGTAAAATTTCAAATAAAATTAATTGTTCAAAAAACTTAGAATTTTTGAAATTTTTTAATGTCACACGAAATTAAATTTTGAACGACAAATTTTTAAAATAGTTTTCAATTGAATTCATTATGAAAAGATAATAAGCAAAGCTTCTATTGATTGAAAATTCTCTTGATTTCTTCAAGCTTTTATATGATTTTTTTATGAACTACCAGAATATGAATTTCTGCTTTATCAAATTCGTAAGCGAAGTCGTCTTTTTAGCTCGGAGAGAGACTTGGGAGGGAAAGAGAAGACGAGGGAGGAGAGATAGAGAATCGAAAGAACATAACAAACCGAAATATTTATTTAAATCATGCAATATTTTTTGGCATAATTTCGTATTTTATTTATTATCGCGACAAATTATTTCGACTGTTTCTTTTAAATACGATTATTTTCATGGTATTTCCTACTGTTGCAGTTATTGTTATTGTTGTTATTTTTGTTGCTTTTTCACCATTCTTGTATAGTTGTCTCATTTCAACCACGATGACTATTGTTTGTTATGCAATTTCTTCTATTATTATTTTCTATTTTAGTTTTTGTCAAAAGTAAATTTGTTGCCAAACCTCCGTCTAAGACCTGTGCTAATATTATTGCTGTTGTTGTTGTCGTTTTTGTTTTTTTTTTTTGAGATAGTTCGTACCATTTCTACTACCCGGTCGACTCGGACTCGGACTCGGTCGAACTGCCGGTCTGACGGTCGTATGCGGTTAAACAATTCACAAAATGGTCACAAAAACTAACATTTGTAATTGCTAACAATAAAAACAACAACAACAGCAACCTCTGCTATAAAACAACAACAATAAAAAAATTAATAGTAAAAATAAGTCAACAAAATTTTAGCAAAAACCTACCAGAAAATTTACAAGAACAATTATACAAGAACTTCCGGTTCCGGTAAATTTTGTGACAAATAAATGCAGAAGAAAGAGTATGAGAAAGAGGCGAGGTAGGAAGTTAGAGAGCTAGAGAGTTAGAGAGATGAATGAAAGAATAAATTCGGAGTCGTTACAAACGCAATCAACAACAACAACACCGACAACAACAAGATCAACAGAAACAAAAAAAGTTTACAACAAGCAGCTTCAGCCCTTCGTTATTGAGCCAATAAATGTGAACTCGTATATCTATGTATGTATGTGTGTTTTCTACGTGAATATGTGCATATGTGTGATTTTGGGTGTTTGAGCGTGTGTGTTTCCTTTTTGTTTGTGTGTGTGTGTGTGGATGAGTGTATGAGTGCGATATTTACACTAGCACTAACTAACAAAATTGTAGAAAAATCAAAAATCACTAACAAATTCGCTTAAATACGCAAAAACACACGACTCCGAAAACATACACACACATAAATGCACAGACAATAATTTAAGTCAAAACGTCCCATAAAAATGTTGGCATATGTGGATTTGGATGTTTGATGATATTTATATGCGTTTGTGTGATAGTGCGTGTGTGTCTGTACACGTGTGAGTATGTGTGTGTACGTGTAAGCGTATGTGTGTCGAACATATGCTTCTTTAAGTTTTCGTTGAAAATTTTGTCATTGCTGGTAATCGTGGCGGCGTAAAAGTAAAAACAATAATTAATACAAACTTTTTGTAATCATCATAACGACGATTTTAATAAAAAATATAATGTAGCTATAAATAAAAATGATAATTAAAGCAACAGCAATGATGACGATGACTTCTTGTATGATTCGGAAGTGTTATAATTTTTGCATGAGAAACGACAATGGCTACAAGCCTATAGCATTTTCCTGACTTCTTCATTTCCTTCCTTCATTCGTTCCCGCTTGCCTACCACACTTTTTCCCCCTTTCGTTCTTCTTTCTCTTTATTTTACATACTATCTCGCCTTCTATTATTTATTCCTTCGTTTTTTTCTCTCTCTCTCTTCTTTTCATTTACCACGACAGATCGTGCGGATAAAGGTAGAGGCGGGGGAAGAGACTGACGAGAAATCATATCTCTAAAAACAACGACATCAATAGCCATGAAATTACGATAAATCGTGCTAAAAACGGTATTAAGGAATGAAGAACATTGACACACAAACACACACACTTGTGCACGCAGGAATACAAATTCTAACAAACACACATATTTACATAAATGGACACACATTCACGTATAAGACACACACACGTACGTACACGTATATTTGCTACTCAGGCCGAATGTTGTAGTTGCTCCATCATATTCTCCAACTTTTTAATGCTTTTCCTCCTGAAAAATTTCTGTCCTTTGTTAGTTTTTGTTTCTTATTCGTTGTATTTCTTTTCGTTGAAATTGAAAAATGCAAAAATTTAAAACGACACCAAAACGAAAACGAATCTTTAACAAAGAAGCACGAATTCAACGACTCGACTGGGTGCATTTAAATTGTCAATTTATGTCGTCCTGTCACCTTTTTATTTAAGAAAATATATGCATGCAATTGCGTATGTGTTTTTGCGTTGTGTGGCATTTGCGCGAGTGTGGATTTTCGTGTTTGAAGTTAGGTCATTTGTTTTCTGTTCTGTTTTTGTGATGGCGACCACATGTCGTTGCCAACCGCAAATAAAAAACGCTGCTATAATTTCTGAAGTAAATGCCTATATGAAAGATAAGGAAAAGGAGATGAAAATGAAGACGATGAAGAAGAGGAAGTGAGAAAAGAAGAACAAAAAAGTAGTTTATAATTTACAACTCCTAATCCGAACGTCATCAAATCGGCGAAACGGCAGAAACAGAACATTAAAATGGAAGACATGAAAGAAAGGTAAAAACGTCGAAATGTTGGTGGAACGACGCCAACTGAGTAAACAATGTTAGGCGAACTTAAAACCAAAAATAAGGGCAATACCAGGCTCTCAGGCAACAATAACATTGAACAATATTTGTAATAATAAATGTTGCTCTCTTTTATATCTGAAGCAAAAAAGTAAAGAAAAAAATTGAGTTTGTTTCCTTGAAATTGATAACTACTACGAAGTTACAGCCAAACGAGAGGGTTACAAAGAGGTGTAACGTAAGTATTCCACCAAATGGACCGATCCGTTACTCGATCGATCGAAGATCCGACTTGTAATCGGGTAAATGCCCTTTTAATGGCAATATCATGCCAAAAATACAAAAGGAATGCAGCCCCTTTAGCATGGAGTGGGCTACTTACATTTACATGAAGTGAGATGAAATGGGAAATTATATTTAATACATTTAAAAAATTCAGTGAAGAGAACTCAATAACGTTCATACATTTTCTATAATTGAATTCTATAATTGAAAAATTAAATGTTTCTTCTAACCTACTTAAAACTAAACTACTTTTCCAATATCTCTTTTCTAGTCTAAGTAAAACGCTTCACATCTACTTTGGGTCAACATGGCGTATGAATGTTGGTTGATTCGACATGAGACTCAAGGAAGCAGTTTATGATAAGAATAATTTGTTACTCCTTTCGAAAAATACACTCTAGGAGATAAATCTGAGCTTTAAAAACAACACGCTGTTACCGCCGAAGAACGAAAATAGAAAAATATGAAACAAAAAACACTACAGTGAAAGAAATGTAAGCGATATGAATGCTAACAAAAACATTGGACAGATACGCAATAGCAAAAAAGACAATTAAATATAGCGTGTACAAGACGGACGATGATAAAAATTATAAAAGAGTGATTTGTTTAAACCGAAAAATGCAAATGTTTGCATCCATTCATGTGAACACTTTAATTTAAGCATTTAATTGACTTTCAGTCTACATATGGTCAATTTTAAAACCTTTTAGTCTTCACGAAAATTTAAGAAAGACTTTAAAGTTCCTTTAGGACCTTCCAAAAATACTATAATCTTTTTAAGTGGTCAAACTCGGTTTAAGAAAAAACCAAAACGTCAGACTACGAGATACTTTAACCTCAACAGAATCTCTATTTTTTTTTTTTTTTTTTTTTTTTTTGACATGATTAACAAAAAGTTCGTCTCTTGATGAGGCGGCAAATATTCCACCGTTGATCAGGCTTCTGATAGTGAAATCTTCTTATGTTACGATGCGTTACGTTAGTTTCTTTCTCAGTTTCTTTCTCTTTCAGCGTTTATTTTGGGTCCATATCAGAGCATATTATGCTAATTTCTGCTCCATAAGCCAAAAGGGATTTTAAAATGTCAAATACAAAAACACCAACAATAACAACAGTAGCATTACGAGCATTGTTCATTGCAGGACCGTAAGAACTCAATGGACGCCATTCGTGCTCGGGCGGGGTCAGTTTTATGGATTCTACTTTGTTTAACTGAATCGAGCGCGCAATTTATGAAACAACGCACGGTCTCGCTGCGACAATATTTAGCGAATTTTATCTAGAAGCTGTCTTGTGATTCTCTTTACGGGTCTCTCCCTTCGTCCACCATCTCTTTTTCCTCGTTCACTTCATCTTTTCCGCTTCATCTCCTTAATTCCATTCTGTAATTTCCACGAGTCCCCATGGTCGACTAAGTACTGTTTCGCTTCATACGTCCTTCATGCCTGACAAAATAATGCAAAAACATAGATAACGTCAAGCAGCTTGAGGCCAGGCCAAATCGTGTCGGGCCTCTGTTGGTGAGTTCGTTGGTATCTCAGTAACTAAAGCGCATTTAAGCGATGATGAGTTGGAATTGGAGTGAATGAGAGGAGGTGCAGATGCCATCGAATGGCAACCAGATTTACTTAAGCGTGTGCGCACACACATAGGCACGTATATACACAAGACACAGATAAGCGTATACTCAACTCACAAACACAAGCAAATTATCAGAAAGAAGGAATAGAGACGGCAGAACATTTTTGAATTTGGCGTCAGCTCAGCAGCCTTCGCTGCCGCTATTGTTGCTGGTGTCGACTGCTGTTGTCACTGATACAACTGCTGCTGCTGCTGCTACTGCTGCTTCAGTTAAACTTGCCGAAATGAGATGATTTAGTGACCCTTTCAGTTCGTTCCAGCTGAGCTGCGATGAACCAATGATAACACCAAAAGCAACAACAACAGCAACAATGGCTTGAGCGGCACCAATATTACCAAATTTTCTTTGCAATAACAACAATGTCAAAATTTTACTTTTTCACTAAAGCTTCAATACTTTTTTTAATGACGAATTAAAAGGATTAAGAAACTAAAGGAATATCAAGGATAACTATAAAAAATAGACAATTATGCTAAACGGAAGAGAAGAGATAAGAAATATAGGAGTGCGAAACGTTATAACGTTTATGTATAAAGTTTTAAAAAAATCATATTTTACTCAAATTATTCATGTTTTTTCTTTTTTACAAAAAAATCCTCTAAAATGTGTTTTATTAAAATTGAATTGTTATTACACTTCATGTGGCAAAAAAAATTATTAAGTTTAAAATGATTAATCAAATAAAAATTTCCAAATCGAGAAACACATCTAATATTATTAGAAATATTCTGTGACATCTTTACCCGCCGGTAAGAGAAAAATCTCTGAGCAGAAAAAATTTACAAAAAGAAAAACCGAAATCAACAAACAAAATTAAAATACATAAACAAATAATCTGTCAAATGTCGTCAAACGAAAATGACTTTTACAAAAAATATTCGAATTTTTTGTGAATTTTGTTTCAAAATTTTCTTAAAAAATCACTTTTTATAAATCAAGATTTAACTTTTCCTTTGAACTAATAAATTCATAGATACCTCATCAACGGAAAATGACAACAATAACAACCGAGACAACAACAACCACAACGCCGACAGCAAATAGCGGCGGAGAAACAACAACGATGTTAAACGCGGAAACGGAAAGAGCGAGGTTAAATATCCCAAATTCGCGAGCAAGAAATATTGCAGCGTCAACAGAAATGCGAGGAACAACAACAACAACCACATTGGCAACACCACCACAATACGAAGCGGTAACGACATCACCAACAACCGCAATACCGATAACTAGCACCGTATTCGCGGCAATAACAGAATCAAGAAGAGGTATAAGGACATCAAGAGCAGCAGCGACGCCATCGTCAGAAACAAACGATATTGAGATAAGTGAAACCGCAGAAGTAACGACTGATCTGTCGATTAGGCGACAACGTCGACTGAGCCAACGAATCAGGAGAGGAAATAATTTATTCGCCGGTTCGAGCAGCAATGATAACAATAACTATGGATACAATAACACTTACCGGAATTACGGCAACGGCAACAGCGTTAGGAACAGAGCACGCCAAAATGACAATACCATCGATGAAAACAACAACAACGACAATAACAATAACAACACTAGCAACAATAATAACAACAACGATAATCTCACCAACAACAACAATATTAGTGCCCTTCGCAATAGCGGTTACAGCGATTGGGATGAAAATACGAGTCGCAGTGCTGCAGTCGTCGTTGCTGCCGCGCCTGCAGCAGTCGCTTCTGGCAATCAATCCGTTTGGCCTTCACTTAACTGGCATGCCCATCGAACTGAATTGTCCAATGGAAATATTTATGCTAATAATGACAATCATGATGAGCAATACTATAACAATAACAACAACAACAACAGCGACAACAGCAATAGCAACAATTTAAACAATGACAACAATAACGAGGGTGAAGGTAGAGGTGAAGAAAATGCTATCAATGTGAATGGCAATAGTGGTGATGATAATAATAATGATTATAATCGGCACAACAGCAATAGCAACCACCATTACATCCACGATAACAACAACAACAACAACAGCGGTAATTATTACCAAAATGACATTAGCAATCATAACAATATGCCCCGCCCGCACAACAGAGCCCGACGACAGAGACGCCGTCGTCAACGCCAACGCCGTCGAAGACAAAGCATGGACCGATCATTGGAATCGATGAATAATTTCCTACGTCGATCCGTTAATACATTGAAGTCTATTCGATCACTAATACTGCATCAGATACAAATCTTACACGATCGTCTGCTTACGAGAGAGTAAAAATCTTGCGAAAGAGTAACCATAAAAAAACGATGTAAACCGTCGATTATTCTATCGAAAATATATTTCGATATCTGCTTTTTCTTAGTATTTTTAATAAATATTCATTTTTATGTGTTTATCTTGTATGAGTTTATGATTTAAAACTTAGATAAGGCTACCCCCCACCACCCAAACTTTTCTTTTTCTTTGTCTACAGTTTGAGAGGATTTAGAGAATTTCGAACAAATGCAAAACTCATTTAAAAAGCAATTTTTTAAATTTAGATTTGATTTAGATTCGATTCAAACCATGGCAGTTTCTTTTGGGTCTTAAGCATTTGTTTGTACTGAAATCGCGATTACAGGATAGCATAGATTACAGGATAACAGAGATATTATCCTGAATGTCACCCTGAATAATCTGTATTTTCTTAAACTGCTTGGTATTGAAAATAGGTGGCATCGAACGAGGGTAGTGGCCACTTTTAAGTATTAGTACAAACTAAACTACATGCGTCTGACCACTGGTTGTTAGAATTAAACCACACATTCTTAACACAAATGTATGGTACTTCAACTTCGATCAGACTGAAGTTTGTCTTCTTATTTGTTTCTCTTTTCTTTGAAATATTCTTTTTTTTGAAACAGGGTTGTTTTAAATGTTTTATTCTTCTAAAAAGAACAAATGAAAAGGGAAAAACTGAAGCAATTACAAACGCTGAGTCAATTCAAAGGCACGCGCAAACACAGCGTCGCTTATAAATCCATCCGTTTCCATCAATCTCACCTCCTTCCATTACCCGTCACCCCATTACACATTCGAATTTATGTTCGCGTGGGTGTGCGTAGGTGTTTATATGTGTGTATATGTATATGTGTGCGTGCGTGTGTGCGTGTGCGTGTATGTGTGTGTATATTCCTTGGTAGCGAGTCGCTTTGATAACATTTTGAACCTCATTAAAAATGTTCAGTTGAGAAAATTTTGCCGGAAATAAGTTTAATTTTATGCATGAGACTTTAATGATATCCGGAGAGTAAAATGAATAAACATATGTATGTGTATGTGTAAGTAAGTATTTTTACATGAGCTTGAGTACAAAAGAATTTGCTTAATTTACCAAAGGAAATGAATAAAATAATTTAATAATTACTGAAGCAGAATATAATAATTAGTTAGCTAAAGCTTTAGTATAGTTTTATTTGTTCATTTTATCCAATTTAATCTAATTTAGGAAAAAGAATAGCAAGAAATTCCAGCAATAATTAAACATTCATTAAGAAGAACATTAAATGAATTTAAGGGAAGAAAAGACTGACTCAAGATTATTTCGTCAAAAAAGTCATCAAAAAAAACTTCCAATATTTCAATCATTCTTTAAATTGTTTTTCCTTCGTATTAGAATTATTTTTTAGGATTTCTATCAAGCATTAAAATTTAAAATAATATCATCCATTCTTCAAGAAATTCTCATCAAAATCTATTTTCAAAATCATTTTCTTTGTCACTTTGATGCAAACATATTTACACATCCTATAAAAACTTTTCACTTCACTTCCTCCCCTTCATACCGCCCCTCCCCTACCAACGAGGAAGATAGGTCATTTTATATTATCGTTACTAAGTAAATCCTCTTGCTACCGCATCCTAAATACATCATTTTTAATCTCTTTGATTTATAAGAAAAACCTCTTTCATCATCTTCTAAAATCTCGTTAGTTCCTTACATCTGCCATTTGTGGATGTTGTTGTTGTTGTTGTTGTTGTTTTTACTATTGACCACTGTTTACCACTCAATCAACTCACCATTCAATCCAGCACCTCAGTCATCGGTTGCCTAACCAATTTCTTTATTTCTTTGTTTACTTTTCATTATTACGTTTTCTTTGACTTTGCTTTCGTCATTAGTTTTCTTGGCTCTTTTTTTCTCTTTTTTTTGTATTTTATATTTGAAAAGGTTCTTAGATATTTGAGATTTACTTGATTTACTTTTAACACGATATCATTACCGTTTGGTCATTCTGAAGCAATACTTTCGAATAAAGTCCATTGCCCATTTGGGAATTTGTTTACTTAAGCAACAGATGTATTGACTGATAAATAAAGTGAATGGAAGTGAAATAAAAAAAATATAAATATGGATTTGAAAACTGGAAAGAATGGCAAGGATTTAATTAGAAAGTATATTTATATGAACGTATATTTTTTTTAAAAATTATTTTTTAAAATTTAGTTTTGTAGAAAATAAAACATTGGCCAAATTTTCCACATAAAAGAAGTAGGCGTGGCTGGTTATTTAATGCCTATGATTGCATTATCATCCAGATTTTAGCTATGGTTAAAATTTCGAGCTTTTGACTCATCCGGAAGTTACTTTAGAAGCAGTTTCAAAGTTTGTACCGACATCTTGAAAAAACCAAATATCCTGTCTTATGGTGGGCGTGGCTGGCTAGTTTACGCCTAATAATGCACTGTTATCGAGATCCGAATTATGGTTCACGTTTCACACCTCTGTCGGGAAGTTCATTCAAATTCGCTTTCAAAATTTTACCCGAGCAGAATTGAAAGCAACCAAATGAAAACGTTTTAAACAACAAAAAAAATTTTATTCTAATAATAAATTTTCCTCTAAACTGGTCTCTTTCTCCTTGAACTGCTCTTGAACAATTATTTTTTTTAAAAAAAATCACTAAAATGCTTTAAAAGGTTATAAAAGTTTTAAAAATATCAAAATTCTTTGAAGATTTTTTCACTTTTCCAAGTGTTTTCCTGCACCAAACATTCTCCCTTCGCACCTTCTGTCTGGCTATATCCCCCACCCCACCACTTACTCCCACCTTTCTCTCCTTTGAGCGCACTAACACATTCTTCAAAAAGTGTTGCCAGCAACAAAATAAATGACTGACCGCAGTCTCGTAACTCTAAAACTTTGACTTCATTTCGTGCACTTAAAAGTTGACCTCAAAAGTCGAAGCCCTCTGCCCAGTCGAATGAGTTGTCGTCGACGTCTGTCCGTTCATCGGTTGGTTGGCCAATTTGTTAGTTGGTTGTTTAGTCGGTCGATCGATTGTTCTAACGTTCGTTCGTTTCAGCATTGGCATCGATGCGCGTTGCATCGTACATTCTGGCACAAAATAGTCAGCCTCCTTTTTGCTGCTAGTAAAAACTCTTGTTAGCCCGATTCGCCATGACCCAGCCTGGCCCAGTCGCGTAACTCAATAATTCATCATGATGTTTGGCGGCGGCAAGCTTTAATGCAGCAGCTTTTCGCTCGCCATGACAGCTGCCGCAGTTCGCATTATTAAGCTTTGGTGAAATTGATGATCAAGTTGTCCAAATTAATTCCCGCAATAAGCACAAAAGCAAGCTGCAGAGATGAATGCGAATGGTACCCGATGGCGTTGATGCTGGTACCGATGGTTAGGCCGATAATGGTGTGGGTACTGCTGACAATTTTGTAGCTGAAAGCGAGAATTTATATATTTGTTTTCACTGAATCAGCTTAAGCCACGTCGTCAAACTAGAGAAAGACAGACAAAGAGAGCGATAGGAAGTACGAAGAGGGAAAGAGAGAGAAAGAGAGAGGGAGAAAGGAAGGAACAGTAAGAAACAACAACGAGTAAACCCAACCAATCAATTTTTTTTCTAACGCATATTGAACGACGGCGTAGTAAAAACAAACCTTTCAGTTTAGGCTGAAGCGAATGATCATTAATTTTAAAAACATCAGCTTGAAAAGTGCAATAACTTTGGGAGAAAACAAAAAGAGCGGCGGCAAGCAATGGAAACAATGATGGCAAGGCAAAAAGCGACTATTAGAACGAAGATAGCAACAACAACAACAACCTACTAAAATCCACAACAAACTAAAGCCATGACGTTGGGATTTTCACGAAGAAAGGAATGAAGTGGAAAATAAAAGAAGAAGCACACACACACATATACATAATCGTGCAACACTTCCTCATAATTCAAAGCAATTATTTCTTCAAGAGAAAAATTGCCGGGGAAACTTTTTGTGTTTGTTTTTTTTCTTAGAAAAATTTCTGATACAAAACTTTAAAAGAATTTATAAAAGGTTTTAACACTAACACACCTATTTATCAGCTAATTTCATTAAAAGGGATAATACTGTTCTTCTTCTTCATTGGCTTTTACACGGAAGACGATCGAAGCGTTTTCGCAGAAATATAATTTTCAATACCTTCTGTCTATCTCTCTGTCTCTCTCTCACCCTCCGATTGTATTCAGTTCACCAAATTTCTACGATGTCATCTCTCCGCAATTTTCATTGTACTACGTTGGCAAATAATTTCATTCGTCTAAAACAAGACTCGAACGGTATCAAATTTTTACTTACTTTTTTGCTTTTTCCATTTGGTAACAATGCCTCTAAGAGCCTTTAATGAATCTTGAATCCGCACGACACAATTATTTATTGCTACTATTACTATCGTTGTTCCTTTTTGTTTCCTCTTTTTTCAACAATTTCACGATTATTTTTATCATTATATCATTTTTCCAGATTTTCCATGTCGTGACCGTAATGAGTCTCGCTTGTTGGCCATTCCGGAGTTGCGTAATAACACTCAAAGTCACTGAGCGGCTACAAGTTGTGGGATACTTTTTTCACGTTTTAGTTTAGATGTTCTTTATTGTTGTTGTTGTTGTTGTTTTTGTTTGTGGTTGCCATTGCTTTCATTCATTGAGAACACTTGACATTATCCAATTATAATGGGCTTTACTTTTTTCCATTCTTTTTATTTTCACTCAAAATTCATTTCCCTCCCCCGCCCCATTTTATCTTTCACATTTTTGTTGTTGTTGTAGTGCTTTGGTATTAGCAAAGGGCTCGTTGAACTGCTGGTGCTGGTCGTGATGGTGATGCTGTTGCTGCTGATCCTGATTAAACAGTTTTTTATGTGTTTTTGTGTATCTGCGTGCCATTTGCCTTTTATCTAAACGACACTTTATCCGTTACTAATCCTTTGAGATTTTATAAATTTGTTTGGTAGATTTTCTTAAATTTTAATAAAGACCGAAAGAAATTTGGTTGGTCCTGCTAAAAGCTTGAAATTACATTTCGTTTGGTGCTTGCTTTCAATACTAATAGAAATAACAAACTTTAGCAACATTCACTTTTTAAATTCATTCTTATCTAAGGATAACAGCATACCATCGTGAATAAATGGCTTTATTCTAAGGATTATTCATGTAAAATTGAAATCAGTGAAAAATGTGCATTGAGAAGGTAGTCGAATGAATGAATGAACCAACCGATTCATTCTCATTTTATTATGTATAAAAGCTTCCAAGCGTAAAAGAGACCTTATTCATTTATCATTCGTTCCTTCCAGAAACTTCAAGACTTTTGCTTGCTTAGTGTTCATCATTTTAAACTTCCGATCATACAAGATATTTTATTTATTTAGAGTTCATTCTTTCAAACTTTTATACTTAAGAGCTATGCTAAAACATATTTCCGCGATATTTATTTAGTCCCTTGGGTTCAATCGACTTTTTCGAACAGTTCCCTTAACGAATGGCTTAGGGAAAGGTTCAGTTTTTCATTCAAATTAACTTCGGAACTCAAGAGTTTTTCGACCGTTTTATTACTCAATATTAAAGGCTCTCAAATGTAACAATTTCTTATTCACTTCTTAATATTTATTCTTACAAACTATCAATCTCAGGAAAGACCTTTCAGTCATTTGTGGATTATAACTATGGGATTTTTGGGGATTATAAATATGGGATATTATAAATTCATGTACTGTTGAGTTCGCTGAGAACTATTGGCTATTTTGATTAATCTATCT
Source organism: Physocephala rufipes (assembly GCA_963966595.1). Taxonomy (NCBI): domain Eukaryota; kingdom Metazoa; phylum Arthropoda; class Insecta; order Diptera; family Conopidae; genus Physocephala; species Physocephala rufipes. Next base: position 4,807,125 of record OZ016501.1, on the reverse strand, counting down.
TATTCCCTTCAGTGTTTTCAGGTTTCTCCTCCTCACTCAATATTTCTTATTAAATTTCCAAAAATTTGATGCCTTTATGAATAGTTTTTTCGTTATACTTTGTACTCATCAAATTACTTTCCACGTATGACCTTAATAAACTAGCTAATTTTCCTTAATCTAAAACTATGTTCATTTTTCTCAGTCTCATCTTTCTAAATCTAAACCCATAAATTCAGTGGATCTTAATCTAAAATTAGACCATAATTCTTCAATATAATTTTTTGATAGTCAATCCTAAAACTGTGTATTCATTCATTTTGCAAAGAAATCAACTTTTGTTATGAAAAGATACAATTTCTAATTCATTATCTTTTTCCCTAGAGCAAACCTTTTCGATACCAAACTAAATAATTTTAATACTCTTCTCTTTGGCTTTAATTACTTAACTGTCACTAATCTGATTATTGCACGTGCCTTCTCTCTTCCTTCCCCCTTCCACCATTCATAAGACGTGACTAAGTCGAGCATACATACACACATGCTTTAAGCTCTAAAGCTGCATGGTGTTTGCTTATTATCGAGACGCGCGATAATATTGTCCTCGAGGGTTTGTTGCTACATTTGTTACACCCTACACCCAAAATGTGAATGGTACATTAATATTGCTCCTCTGCTTGCAACACACTAATGGAGGCGTAAGTGGTATGGAATAGTATATATATTCTGGCTCAAAATCAGCTCCTGAGTCGAATTTTCCGTGTCCGTCTGCTCGTCCGTTTGCCCGTTTTTCTCTTTGTCTGTCTGTCTGTGGAAATCACGATTACAGCCAAACGGAAAGAGGCACCAAAATTAAATTCGACATGCGTACTCCTTGATACGTTGTGAGCTACTTGGATTTGAAAATGAATAAGATGGTTTTAGCTTCACTCCTACTTTTTTATAAAATAAAGTTCTAAAGACTCAAATACTCCCTCCCTTGACATTTTTAAGGTGAAGTTTTAAGCTAATTTGATTTAATTAATAAGACAAAACATAAATTGTGTTATATGTTGGCGAGTCACGCCTCTGTACTATGTATGGACTTTTTTAAGAAAAGTTTCCTTGAAGATGATTAAGTACAGTTAAATTAATCGAGGCAAAGAATTAATACTAAAAGGAGTGTGCATCACCCACTGATTATTAAGAAACTATAAATTTGTATTACGGGTGTAGGGTGTATAATCTTCTTAATCGGGCCAAAATTAGCCTTCTTACTTGTGCTAGTTTTGGTTTGTCGAATTCTTGATTATGATGTTGATATTATCGATTTTTCTTGTAATTATGATGTTGATGATGATGGTTATGATAATGATGATGAAGAGGCAATAATGATATATATGCGTTCTGATTGTTCTCTGCTTTAACGCTACTGAAACTGTTGACAATTAGGGTACTTCTACTTGCTGTAGATTCTAGTAATCTTAAGAAACAAATTACTCCGGTATCGCATTTTATTCTTTATCCCTTTTGTTCGTCACTAATGTTGCCACGCGTCGGTATTGTTGCAACAATGTCGAGAATATTGTTGTGATATTCTGGAGTTGTTAGAATTACAAATTTCTATAAGATTGTATAAAAACTTCCCCTCCGTTATCCATTCCTCTTCATTAACCTGCTCTTCGTTAGGTTTCAATGTCGCAGATAAATTACGTGAACGCCTTTTTGATGCTAAACTCAACCCTTTGCCATTTTGCTCTTTCAAAAATTTGAAACTTTTAACCAAACGACCAACAAAAAAAATCATTTCAACTCACGATGTTAGATATTTTGAGCTTAGGATAACGCCCTTAATTGACAAAATTTAGTAAGACTTGAGTTTTGATAAGAAATTCTAAGAGTAATCCTATTCCAGTAATGTCCAAATTTTGATAAACTATTCTTCTATAAAATATTAAACGTAAAAGGAAGACAAGAAACGTGAAATGTAAAATATGTATATCTAGATGAGAATAATCGAGGTTTCCTAAATGCAAATTTTAAAAATAACATTTTTAAAAATAAGGAAAAGCGAATGGTCTTATACTGAAATTAAGATTTCAATAATAATTTTAAGAAACTTAAGCTTCAGTTTTAATTGATTTGAATCCTGAAAATCTAAAATTTTTTTATAAAATTTTTTTAAGAGTTTTAAAGAATTTCTAAAACTAATACGTTTTGTAACGAAATTAGAAACTTTAATTAAAAGGTTAAAGAAATAGAAAAACTAACAGCACAAACTCAAACAAAAATAAAAATGAAATAAAGAGAATTTTGATGATGTAGAATGGCTTCTGAGGGTTAATGCATGATGAATTATTGGCATACTTTTTATTATTGAATAACAGTCAGATAAGATACTCTATGTACTGTTCGCAACACTTCATTTTCGAACAAAACATTGAAATTTTTTAACTCGTTTTGACGCGTTAATCTATATTTTTTCTTCATCTTGTTACCGTTTTCATTGATTCATGACATCCAAAAATACCATCAGTCAAAATTAATATTGAAACAGAGATGCCAAATAAATTTAAAAAACCGTAACAATGACACACGTATTAATTAAATGAACAAACATGAAGCCGAAAACAACCAGCAGTGTTGCCACAGAATATGAAACTAATCTCGACTGTCCACGCGCGTTGGATGTTAACGAAACAGAGTGAAATAGAATAAATTAAATTTGAAATGAATTCTGTTTATTCATTTCATTCGTGTGTTTTTGATGAAAAACTGAAGAAATGAAAAAATTTTAATGAAAATTTTGTGATGAAATATGATCAGAAATATTGAAAGGACTTCACAAAAGGAGAAACTTTGGTAACTGTAAAAATAGTGATTTTTAGATAAATAAAAGAAATGAAAATGACTAACATTTTCATTCATATCTAGTAGAAAATCTGCTTCTTCTTTTTCTTAAACCGTTCTTCCGGATTTCTATAAATAATAAAGCTGGATTAAATTTTGTTAAACCGACGATATTAATTTTTTAATTCGAAACTCCCTTCAAGAGGTTCAAAATATCACAGTTTCAATTCCAGAAATAATTAAGGAGAAATTATTTAAGGAAAATAATTAAGCTTAAGAAATAATTTTAAACGCTTTTAGGTTTCTGCGAGAAGAACTCAAATAAAATCTCAAATATTTCTCAAAACGAATACAATGAGTAATATAACGTTTTGTGAATAATTTTCTTTCATCTTTGACACCAGTGTACTTCCTCACTATGCCTTAAATTGTTCACTTCAGCATGACATCACTCTTTCTATCAATCTGTCAATTTGTTTGACCTCTAACAATTTTTCACAAGAATTTGTTAACTTTTCAGGGAAGCGAATTCACGAAAAAAAATTTACATTTAACCTGAATAAATATACGGGCAGACCCGCCTTCATTAATCCTTATCGTCTCCTGTTTTTGCAACACAAATATACAAGAGCACAATTATATAAGCTGGTACACACATACGTGCTCTCTTATGAAGTATTGTAACCTTTATAGAGTTTTCCCCAGAGTTCTGGAAAAATCACTGACTTGAATTTATTTAATTGCTTACAACAACAGTACCAGCAACCACAACAACAACAACACCGACAACAACAACATCTGCGACAACGATGACAAGAACAACTGCGGCGGCGACGAATACAGCAACAAAAAATCGTGTGAATATTATAAGGTGTGACAGACTCTGACGTATCTACGCGATTACAAAGCATGACAAGCGTCATTACAACGTTATGATTTCATTCCTTACAAAATTGGAAACCGGAAACTGGAGATTGTAAACCGGATATTGAAATTTCCGTAAGTTGCTCATTAAAATTGTACCTTTTGTCATTCATTTGGAAATTAATTCAAATTTAATTAGTCGTATAAAAATATCAAGAAAAATCTAAATAAAATATTTGAAAAAAGTATGCGTAAAATGCCTAAAATTATAAAAGCTTATTCAAAACGAGATAACATCATTTACTAGTTTAATAACTTTATCTTTAATCTTTATTTTTAATTTTTAATTTTTTCATCTTTAATTTTTAAAATTTGATTTATCATATTTAAATTATTGCAATGTTTTTTTGAAAAGTAATGAGGAAAAAATTGTATCGCCCGAACAATCGTCACGCCATTTTCTAACAAATAGTTTGTTTATTTGATATCTATATACTTTTTTCTATATATTTTAAACCTCCCAAAAAACCCAAAATTGGACAGTTTATTAATATATTTTACTATCTGCTTGAGTATCAATTAGCTTAAGAGATTCTTATCAACATCGTGCATATTTAATCTTATCATTACCACACTATCATTATCTTCATCACAAATTCTCGATACTATCACAGTGAGCATCATTAGCCTTTGCGATCACCACTACTACCCATTTCATCACCTTCTTCAGAGAAACCTTCTTTCTTATCATTATTGTCATCCGCATCATGAACTACTCCAATGTAATCCTAATCATTTCAAATGTGATCCTCACCATCATCGTCACAAAATGTAATCTTCAACTCAATAATATTGATTATAAGAATACAATGACAAAAATATGGTAAAGGCTAAACGAGAAAAGGAATGAAGATTCGAATCAAGGAAGCAAGGAAAGAAGAACTAAAGAAAGGAAGAAATATGTATAAAGACATTGTTATTCATATTTTTATATGCTTTCTCAATAAATTTCAAATACATCTCTCACTTTCCCAACTGACTATCAATCGCCTTTAAAACATGTTTACCAATACAATCAGCGATTGAATTCATTATTAACGAAATCGAAATTAAAGGAAAAAACATATTTGATGACGATGATGACAGTAATTACGATTGTAATATAATTCTTTTTTTATTCGGGGAAATAAAATTTTCATGGTGTAATAATTTTATTCATATAAATTTATTTTGCCTTTCTAAAATATTAATTTGTTAATTTTATTCAATCTCTTTTAACCTTTACAAAACTTCATACATTTAATCAATTAAAAGATCTTGCCAACGATGCGAATCTTCCTTATAATTCACTGAAGATCGAGAAATTCTTCTATTTCAAGAATTTCTTTCTATCTAGAAACTTCTATTTTCTTCAACTATTTTCCCCAACATCATTCCTCGTTATTAAAATATTTCTTGATTTTACGCTGAGTGTTTGGATTAATTAAGAAAGTATTAAAATATTGTTTAAATATAAATATATAAATTCTGACTCTTTTAAATATTTCAAACTTTTATCTTTATAGTGGTAATTATTACTAATGAACATTAATAATATTTCCATTTCATACAATATAATTTTAATTAACTTTTAGTAATATATTAATTCAATTTTTTAATTTTACTTTTAAAGCTTTAAAATTTTTACTGAAATAAGTTTTGAAACATCATTATTCCTTTTAAAAATATATCGTAATTTAATTTCAGCGGTTTTAATAAACAGAATTCTCCGACAAAAAAAATTGACAAAAATAAATGAAAAGAAGTTAATGGTTAAATAACAAAAGGAAAAACAAAATAAAAAAAATTAACTGAACTTAAAAAATATCTAGAGTTTCAATCTGTCATTTATCTTCATTAATCACCAAAAACAAAAAAGTTGGCAAAATAAATTGTAGTTGATAGTTTCCTGCATGACGGTAAAACCGCAACTTCCGCTTTATAAATCCTTTGTAGTGCAAAACAAAAGCCGTCAAAAACGAAAAAAACGAAAGATGAAAGGGGAGAAGTGAAGGATTATGGTAAAATTATGCAAACCAATAAAAATTATGAGAAAAAATATAACCAAAACAAAAAAAGGGAAAAAATAAAAATCATAAAAATAAAGACAAAAAGCAACAAATAAGGCCAACAAAGGCCAGCAAAGGCCAACAATAATGCATCAGCTCAAACAACAGCAACTGCAACAACAACAACAGCAATAATAAAATTATCGGGACTAAATGCAAAATCAAAACAAAAAAATATTGGCTGACACTTGTCAATGTTTAAAAGAATCACAAACTAATGAATGTTTTTTTTTTAAAAAAAAGGCCAACAACAATAAAAAATATCACAAACAATGATAATAAAAGCGAGAATACTAATGAAGGTTACGAAAATAATGATACCAATGACACCAATGGTACCGCTGATGATGATGATACTCATAATGCTAATGGTCATAATAATACTAATAATAATAACCATTATAGCCAATGCCAATGATAAACCGAAGAACAAATAAGCACGATAAAATCGTAATTGTTTTTTTTAATTTTTTTTGTCAGTATATAGTCGACGTATATATATCCTTCGCAGCAACAGCAACAACAAAAATACTACCAACAACATCCGCAATAGCATTTGTAAACCAACAACAATGGCGACAATAAAAATGCAGTTGTCATGCACCGCCAATCCCGACGTTGGTGAACTTTATAATTTATATATAAAATATATATATTTAAAAAAAATAATATAAAAAAACTAGTTTTTATTTCTGAAAAAGAGAATTACGTGAAAACAATAAAACAGCAGAGTAAGAGAGTATGGTAAAGGCTTTTCATTTTTCTTTTTTTTGCATTAAGTTTGCGGCTTATAAACATTGGTCTAACCCATAAGCCGAAGGAGCACTAAGGGAACCGAAGAATTTAAACACAATGAGTAATAAAATAAAATTAAAAAATATAAATTTAGAAAAAACAAAAATATGTCTAATGAAAGAATGAGCATAAAAGAAAACTGAATATTTCCACCCACAAACAATTTTTTTTCCTGCACAATTTTTGCTTTCAATCTACCCCACCCCCTCCCCCTCAAATTCGAAAAGATCTCTTCGTCACTGCTTACAAAACTCTGCAATTGAAGGATGTGAAGCGAAAAATTAATGACATTTGTTTTTGCTCAAATACCACAAATAGAACAACATAGAAACAATAAAAGCTACAACAACAACAACAACAACAACAACAACGACAACAATAGCAACAACAGCTCCGCCACCAATAACAACAACAATGTTAACAGCAGTAGCAAAAACATCAATCGCCCAAAAACCAACACAAAACAACTGACAAAACGGAAGTTGCCGGAAGTTTTGCCAATTTTTCAACAGAAATATTTTAAAACAATTCGTGTTGTTGGAGGGAAAAAACTAAATAATACAACAATAAAAGCAAAACGAATTCAACTGAATAAAAACAAATTATTTTAAAATTATTTCAGGTTTTCACTTGTGTTTTAACTAAAAAAAGAGCATTCTTTCACTGCCAGCGAAATTATTCTTCCAGCAGATTAGTGAGCAACAACAATATAAGTAATGGTATTTTCACATAAACAACAACAAAAATAATAAGAATATTCGGAAATAGATTGTTGAAATGAATGATAGTTTAGACTATGTTTAATGTTTAATGTTCCTCTAGGTTTAATTCCTTTATTTTTTGGAGACTAAAAAAAAGAAGAATGTCTTTTTCGAAAAATATGTTTTAATTATTTAATTAAAAATTTAGTTAAAAATTTAATTAAAAATTTCAAATATATATTTATATAAAAGTTTTTTAATAATATCCTTTACACAAATATAATTCCGCTTAAAATGTTTGAAAAATGTTTACTCATGAAGGACCGTCTTGAAAGGTTCACGAGAAGATTTTTTTAAAATTAATAATCTAAATTTTATAATCAAATAAATATTTATATAATGAATAAATAAAAAACGTTATACATTTCATTTTGTATTCTATTCAAGCTTTTATAAAAATTTTAAATAAATAACTTTAAAAAAATGTTAAATTATAAAAAATACAAAAATATACGCAAACTTAAAGACATCACAAAGTCAATGTCCTTCCGTTGAATTTCTTCCTGCTCGATATTCTCCACGGAAGGGCAGAAGAAGACTAGAATATAAAATAAGAAAAAGCAGAGAGAAAAATTCATTTCAAAACTCAAACCTCATTTTGACAAATTGTCATTCTTCGTCTTATTCATTTTCATAGCATTCCATTGGATTTTGTTTCGTTTTGTTCTCGTTTTTTTTTCTCGACGTTCTGTCTATCTGTATGTCTATCTGATTTTGTCAGGCTGTCACAATCACTGTGAAGATTGTATCTTCTTTTTTATTTTTCTATGTTTTCTTTTTATGCAAGAAAAAATCAAATTATGTCCAACGCATAAGACGCAATAAAAAATATTGTTTTCAATCTGTCTGAGATACAAAATAATGATCATTATGGAAAAAAATAATAACAATTACACGAAGAAATAATAATCCATTTCGATCTATTTCCTTCGTATTTTGCCATATTAGAAAATAAGTAATTTTAACAAAAATTATTTTTAATGCATGAATTAAAGTGAGTGTTTAAGGCATTAGACACTAAGATCTATTTCTCGTCACATTACATTTCGTCTTTTCAAAGTTAATTTCTCTTATATGTCTCTCATTTTTCATCGAGTTCCTGTTTGTTACTGTTTTGTCTTCGTTATCATACGCATCAATATCACAATCATCATCATCATCATCATCAATTCTCTTTTTTATGTTCTCTTATTGTTTTGCATTCTTAATTTTGTCATAATTAGAATACATTTGTACCTTTGTTTGTGCTATCCCTTCCCTTCCGTTGATTTTTATTATCATTCCAGTCAATTTTCCTCCCACGGACTATTACTAATGATTACATTTACCCTGCCAACATCCCCTGAATTATGCGCGCACAGCAAACTTTTGCCTTTCTTAGATTATTTGTTCTTTCATTCATTCATTCATTCATTCATTCATACGTTCATTCATCTATTCATTCATTCATTCATTCACTCATTCATTCATTATTTCCTTTGTTTATTCCTTTATTATATTTTTATTTGAAAAATTTTCGAAACAATTTCACGCTCTGTCAACAAGCTTATTTTTCATTCATAATCAATTCCAAAAACATGAGAATTGAAAATGTAAAACAACACAAATACTAGTCGACAACAATAACCAGCGCGACAACAACAATGCCAACAGAAACAACTATTAGTTTGGTGTCAAAAACTTCGAACATAGCCGGCAATACTATCTCTGATATCTAAACCCCAAATCGGTTTTCTAATCCTCATCGAACGAAAAAGCAACAGCTCTAACAATATCGACAAAATCAACAACAACAAAAACCGCCAACAACACGTCGCTGACATTGATGATAAACTTACCAGAATCCATTCATTGAACTAAAATTACCGCAATATTTTCACGTTGTTTCGCTGATGTTTGACCAACTTCTGCGGTAGCGCAACCTATTATTTCTTCTTCCTCTTACCCCCAACCCCCCTGTAACCATTACATATACGTTGTTACTACACTACAACTACATGTCTCCACAAGCTGTCTCTAACACATTTTACCTCTCTACCATACCATTCCCACCATTAGCTATCATAGGACCCTCTGATGGTTACTCCCATTAGTTTATATAAATAAACAGTTTAAATGAAGCGAACAATTTTCAGAGCGAATTTAGAACGGGTTTTAGACAGGAAAGAGAAACATCACACAGGTCAGGTAGATAGAGTTCGGAAGCCGTTATAGGAGTATGCAAAATTGATTTTGTTTTAATCAATATATTTTAATAAAATCTAAATCTCGAAAGCGATTTTAAATGAATGGGGATGGTGGTTCACAATAGATAAGATGTTTTGGAAGGGATCTGCGCATCATTAAAGTTAAAATCCCGTGCCTTAAGTCATTTTGAATACATTTGTAATAGTTCTCCTTTACGTAACATACTTTTTGTTTCGTAAACACTACCAGTTTTAGAAAATTTACAAACAGTGAAGCTGTCTGACTGAGAATTACTTCGTCCTAACCGATTGTTAATTACTTAGAAAATAATCCAAAAATATCACTTATAACCACAAACTAACTTTAAATGCTCAACCAAACAACCACAAATTCGTAGTCGCTTGTCTAGTGTAGGTTGTCTAGGAGTGTAAGCGCGTTCAAGTAATCCAATAAATTCAGGACACAGCCAACATGTATTTGTGAAAAAGTAAATGTGCATATGTGTACGTAAGTATGTACTTAATTGTTTGTGTACAGATTTATTCAGCTAGTCAACTGAAATCACTTGTTGGTCATTTAATTTATATTGAAGTGTCCTGTAAAGGTTAAAGTCAAAGCAAACAAACAAAATCATAGATTATTTCGAATGACGGAAAAGCCGAGTAAACGATAAATAAGGATAAGAAAATACAGACTATAAGCTTTACACAAACCGTAATAAACAATAACAAATTGTGAAAGAAATCACAAAATTATAAAACGATTTCTAAAAAAGGCAATAGTTATAAAGCAATAAATAAATAAAATCATTTTAAATTACATCAAACGGCCTTAATAAGAAATAAGTGTAAACATGCCCTAAGGAAAAGGACAACTATATAATAAATGACATCTAAGAACCGGAAACGGAAACAGATGAAACGGAAATTAGTTAAAGCACTTTTCCGATTATGCTTCCAGAAATGCTTTTATATTTAATTATTAGAGAATCATTTAGAATTTCTTCGTCTGGATTGGTTTTATTTATTTAAAATCTTTTTTATTTATTTTAAATTATCTTATTTGTAAATATGTTTATTATTTGGTGTAAATTTAATTTATTTTTAATAGTAAAACTTGCTAGGAATTATATAAGAAATTATATAAGAAAAAAAATTAAATCATAAAAAAGACTATTTCGTGTCACTAACCTAAAATCTTTTTTTTTTCTTTTCTGTGCGAAAACCCAAAAAGTGTTTAAAGTGAAGTCTGTGAATGAACGAATGAATGTAAATTTTTCATATTCAAAAACTTTATCATTAGTAATATTTTTTTAGCATTAAAAGCATTCTTCTCCAACTAAAAACATTCCTTGTCTACTTTTGTTTTATTTCATATTTTTTTCCTTTAATTTTGAAACTTTCTCAGCACTAAATGGATTCCTTAACACACGCACACATGCGCGCGCACAGACGCTCATATGCATACAAGCATTCATACCTTATCACACTCTAACCTCGTATTACATCTAAGAACATTCATACATTCATCGTCACCAACACCATCACCATAATCATCATCATCCTCACCATCATTATCATCATTCCCAACATTATCATGCATGTTACTCACAAGATGTATTACTCCTGCCTTTGGCAAGTAAAGGCTTACCAAAAAAAAAAAATAAAACAAAGAAAAGAAAACGGAAAAATTAAATTAACGCTTGAATAATTGTTGACAGAAACTCGTTAAAATATTTGCAAAAAGTATTACGAAACAAAACATATCAAAAAAGTGAAGGAGAAGGAAACGAATAGAAAAGGAGAGCAGAAAAAACCACTAGGAAGTATAAAAATATGCATTTTTCATGCGATGTGGCAAGGTTTGCACCTTGGCATTTCCTGTAAAACTCTGAATAACGGTTAGCTTTTGTAAAGTGATAGATATTTTTCAAAATTATTTCTCAGCTCTTTTCCTCATGCTACCGTTTTAATGGTTTATTTAATACTCATTTATGAAAATTTAACAGATTTCATTCGCGATACAATGGAACAAATTCTAATAAAAATAAAGGCAATAAAAATGAATATTTCAGAAACTTTAGTTATTCACGTTTGACAAAAAAAACCATAAACATTTTATAGAAAAACTTTCCTTCAATTTTCCTTTTAAGCAAATAAATAATTATGAAAATTGAAAATGAGTTTTATTGACTAATTTCATTTCATTCAACTTTCCTAAAGGATAAATATTATTGTTAAGTAAATATTATTACAAAAGAATATTATTGTAAAAATATTATTGTTATGTCTAGACTTTTACGCGCTGAAAATTCGTTCATATCGCTCGCTTAAATCCTTCTTTTGAACATGTTTAGGTTAGGAATCATCGAAGTATTCAAAACCCAAAACCCGTACTTCCTCAGTCTCAGCCTTAACTTCGATTCCGACCAAAAGCCGCAACCCTCATGACCACCAATCGCTTTCCGAGCACTTGCTGCCGTCGTCAAGTATTTCTCGAAAGAATGCTTTGACTCGAATGGATGTCAATTTAGCAGTCACAGACAGACTTTGGTCGCATTCGCCAATCACTGTTTCCATCTATCTGTATTCGCATTTGTATCGACAGGTGCGAATGAATTGAAAACCACTAGACCATCCGTCGATCCATATCTGAGTGAAAAATACGTAGACATACTCGTCAAGTAAACATTTAATCAAGAGAAATCGAGGCAGCAAACGCAGAAGTAGTCGGGCAGGCAGGCGGGCAGGCAACAATGCGTGAAATCATCACAATCACGTCACCATACCAGCAACCAAACAGCAACTGTCTTCAATCGTTAAACGTCAGCTAACAACAGAAAACCGCCAAACATACCTCCCCCTCCCCCTCCTCCGCCACACCAACTCATTCATCGTCTCTTTTGTTCAATCTCAAGAATTTTATACATTCATTCAAAGTATGCGGATAACGAACAAACACAGAAACACAGTTAAATGGAAAGACAAGCACACAAACCGACACACCTACACACGCCAATACACCTACATACACCAATACACCTACACACACACACAATATATATGGATGGGTAAATTGTCATATGTCAAGATGGCGACTAGCAAAAAGCAAGTAATATTGATGGCACGACACAAAATCGTCTTCGATATCATTCACTCAATGACTGTTAAGGATATTTGACGGAATCATTCTGTGACAGGGTTTCTAAAGGAATACACATTGAGGGGAAAGCGACATAGCTGCTGCTGCTGCTGCCGCTGCTGATGCGGCGACATTGTGACAACAATGCAACAATTGTAACATTGTGCATCAAGCATAGCACATCTGCTTATAAAGAGTAACTGCTGCAAATGATGAACGCTTGAATAGATCTTTAAATATAGACAGATGTACCGGCGCCGGTATAACGCTACAAAACAAATTCAAGTAGGCAGAACCTCCAGTCGTCTCTCAGTCATCGTTAGTGTTGCGGATATGTTGAATCATGATGAACCTGCAGATGCAATAAAACCGTTTTTTTACTTGCATCCTCTAAACACAATTAGTAAAAATGAAAAAGTAACGAATGATTTACAAACAAAAAAAAGGACAGAAACAAGTCTGTCTATTGCAAAACACTCGCCCCAAGAGACGCCGCCATTTCGCGTTAAGGCAGTAATTATTCGAAGTCGTAGACAAAGCCAGAGAAAAAGAGCAATCGAGAATTTTGTGAAGCATAATTGAGTTTATGTAATTCATGCAATGACAAAACAAAAAATTAAATTATGATTGAATAATCAAAATGCAAAATTTTATTAAATTCAATACCCACAAACAAAATTATAAAATTATTGACATAAACAATTTTTGATTGAAATCATTCAAAGGATTTAAATTTTATTTATTGTATTTTCAGAAGGACTCCCTAAATTTTATTTGTCTATTTTTTTATTTCGATAATTTTGGAATAATTTTGAAAAATTCCTGTCTACTGCAGAAGAATTTCTAGATTTAAATAAATAGATAATAATGAATGTTTATAAATATTTAAAGCCATTCCTAATGTTTTATATCTGTGATAAAACAAAAATTAGATAAATCAAAATAAGACAAAAATAATAATAATCAAATAATAATAATCAAATAAAATAAAAAATTAAATCAAAAAATTTTGATATTTAAAATAAAAAATGATAATAAAACGAAAAACGATGCACGAACAGTTTTTATTATTATTGTTGTTGTTGTTGCAGACACCTTGATTTTACTACCTCTAATCGTGATAGAGATAGTATTTTGTATGTCATTTCTCGGTTTTCATTCTGTTGGCGTTTTTTTCTAAATTTCTAAATTTTTAAAAACTTTTCAGGTTTCTTTTGTTTTACCTTAAGCCAAATTTCTTTTTTTACTGATTTACTGATTTTTTCTCAAATGCTTACGATTCAACAAAATCAATAACCCCTTCAGCACTTTAACTATTTACCACCTCATTTCCTCACACCTCCTTTTTTCACCATCCTCTCTTCTTTATTTGATTTTTTATATTTTCTCATTTCGTTTTTCGTGACAAAAATTAAAACTATAATTGAATGAAAATTTTTTCGTAGATTTTATTTTGCATTTTACCCTCCTGAGTCTGGGGGGAGAGCCGGGCAGGGGTTGACAAGAGTGCGATACCTCGTAAAAACAGGTATAAGTAACAGCGCGAACGCCTATTTGGGATTAAACTATCGTTACGCGAGTTACAGCAGCAGAAGAAACAACAACAACAACAACTACTACTACTACTACTACTACTACTACTGTTACTACTACCACTAATCCAACGACATTTCTATTTAATTTCCCGCATATTTTCGTTTCTTTGTTATCCTTGTCAGTTTTACTCCTGTTGCTTTGCATATTTGTAAAATTTATATAAATTTTGCAACTTAATGCAAAGCATTAAAAATACAAAAACACATACACACACACACACGGAACGCAACGCGCCCAAATAAGCGCGTACCTCATACACTAAAAAACCCACAAGCACAGACACACACACGTTTGCACATATGTGTTAAATTCCAGCAGCTGCATATTTTGTTGCATACGTAAGCATCACGTGCATGCATGATAGATGATTTGGGTGGTGGTGGGATGGTGCTTGTGTTGGTACGGTGCTGAAGCCGCTACCGCTGATGTTCATCATTACAAGCCCAACCAATGCCAAGCGACACTCTTTCGTTTTTTATAAATGTTGCAAGCTGTGATTATCCCCACCAGGTCTGTTATTTTCATTTTACATTATTGCCGTCGATGTTGGTGGTGTTGTTGTTGTTATTGTCCTTGCTCAAATAGAAAATCCAGCTAGCTCATTACTAAAAAGATTTGTCTCTAGCACAGGTTTTTCGTTGAAGCTGCGCCGCTCCCGTTATTGCTGATGATGATGATGATCACGGTGTTAGTGTTATTGATATTGTTGTTGGTGTTGGTGTTGTTGCTTTTGTTATTATTATTATTTTTATTATTATTATTATTTTACAACATAATCTCTCCAATGCTTAAATTTTAGCTGCTCCCCGTTGTCGTTTTTTGTTGTTGCGACTGTTGTTGTTGTGGTGGTTCTTCCCCAGCTATCCTTTCTGAAATTGTTACAATATTGTTGTTGTTGTTTTCAAGAGATACTCTAGTTTGTTATGAAGTAAGGCAATTTGCATTACACTACTGCCGATTTTGTGTTGCCGTTGTTGTTGTCGTTGTTATTGTTGTTGTTGTTGTTGTTAATGCTACTGCTCCTCTTGTTAACAAGAATGCAACAAGCAGAAACCTTTTTGCCCCAAACTCGCACAAGGAGAGTGATGCTGATAGAGATAGAAATGAAAAGGATAAAGGAAGAGGGAAGGGTGAGGTAGGAAACAAAAATTGCAAAAAACAAAAACAAATCACTTCACGCTCCGGTGAAATTTTAAATCCTAAATCATTTAACAATTTGTTGTACATAACGTTATTAGGAACTGTCCTCGTCGTAGTCGTTGTCACTGTTGTTGTTGTTGCTGCTGCTATTTTAATGGTGATTGCGATAGTATTTCGTATATATATAGTATTTCTTATAAATAAAAAATTAATGAATGAGGAAGAAGATTTCATACGACTTTAATCAAACAGATCTGTGATGTTTTCAATTATTCAAATAAAATGCATAAAGAATGAATCATTGAACAATTTCTTATACCCTAACGGAGTATGTTTCTTTGATGCTTCCATTTTTAAGGCCTTAAAACCGACTTAACAGATATAGAAATATAAAGATACGATTGCCCTAAACCACCTCCTCCTAAGGCGATTTAACCCTGTCAAGAACGTTTACCTGTTTGGTTGGCTCGTAGACTCACTCTCTCCCCCTCTTCCTGACTTTAGAGATAACGATTATCACCACATCGTCTTATTACCGGACCTCTTTTATGCAGCTCTTTTATGAATTGAATGACTGACAATCGTGATTTAAAATTCAACTAACTTTGATGAATTCACAACATTAATTGAAGGCACTTTACTAAAATTGAACTTGATTTGAAATTCAAATCAGATTGAAACCAATTTTATTCAATGCCATTCAACTTTTTATCTCAAAAATTATTTCATTTCTTTCTCATTTTATATCTCGAAAACTAAACCGAAAATAGTTGTAATGCAATATTCCTAATAAAAAATTTTTATAAATTATTTTATATTTATTTCAAACAATGTTGAAGTTTTTACTCAGATCTATTACTGTATTTTTGTGTGATATATTTTTGCTAAAGGAAGTGACAATATTTTTACGTCTTACCTTCTTCATCCAACCAGATTCCAACAACAAAAACATGCCAATTAGTTTCGTTGTTAAGTACCTTTTGATCTCGTTTATTTTGTCTTTCTTCTATGGTTCTTGTTATTTCAGCGTGTTCTTCTCCAGCCTCTTTCCTGCTTACTTTTTGCTTCGTCCTTTCCTTCATATCCTTTTTGAATGAATGGATCAGGTAGTTTTGTGGTTGCGGTTAGTTGTGAAGTAACTTTTTACTTTTTCTAACGTTGTTAACTTCTGTTAACTATTTTTAATGTTATTGTTATTGTTGTTGTTTAGTCAGAAAGGGTTTTTAATGTTACTTTTGCTCTTTACTATTACCACCGTTATAATTACTGTTGTTATTGTTATCACTGTTATTATTATTATTATAACTATTGTTATTGTTGTTAATATTATTGTTGTTGTTGCTGGCCGTTTTTTTGTGTGCCTAGTTGGCAGATCCTTGTCGCAGCGGTAAAGGTTTGTCCTTTCGAAGCCATTATACATTAATTGTTGTCGTTGGTGTAATGTTTTTAGTGTTGGTGTTGGGGTTGTTGTTCTTATAGGTTTTTTCTTGTTTTTAATGTTATTGCTGTTGAAAATGTTTTTTGTTCTGCTTTAATATTTTCTACATAATCACATTTTATCCGGTGGCCGCAACAAGAAAACGTAGTTGTACGTTCTTACGGTTTGGTTTTTCTTTAATATTTAATTTTTTTTTAATTTTTAATAAACTCGAATGTTGTTGTTTTTGTTGTTGCTGCTATTGTTATTAATATCAACGTTGCTTTTTTACGTTTTTCTTAGCCGTTTACGTTATTTGCATTTGTTGAATTAATTTAATTGCTTGACACATTTTCCCCTTAGTTAGAGTCCATCCGTAGTTTAAACCTTGATATTTTTAATGTCATTCATTAAAATTATTTTAGTTTTTAAATAATTTTTCATTAAATACTTTCAGTAACAGTTATTTTATATTCCGTTCGGATCAGCTTTAATTAATTGCAATTAATTTACAAAGTTTATACATAAAATTTATAATTTATTCATTTCGTATTTACAGAATTAATTAAAATATATGAAAATATTTTCTAAAATTCAATATTTTCTAATTATTTTACAGTTTCATTAAAAGTTTAAGAAAAGCTTTTGTTTTTGTGTTATTACGAGGTGTTTTGTATGTGCTAACCCAAAAAATGTTGTTGTTGGTTGGTTATATTGTCTGAACCATGGAAGCGAGGGGAGGGCACGCTGTGAATTTACAAGTTTTTAATTTAGTTGCCTTTTATTATTTTTCGTTAGTTGGTTGGTTAGTTGGTTGGTGTTGTTAGTGTTATTAAAAGCATAACACGATGTTGAGTCCAACCTTCCTACACTTTTCCTTCTACCCTTCTCTCTCTATCTCACTGCAAGTCTAATTCTCTCCTACTCTCTCCTTCTGTTTTTTTTCTTCTGTGTATCCCTCTGATGACAGTATGACAAATATGTATGGTATCACGTAAACTAAAGCAAATGACAGGTGTCAAATTCGTACGACATTTTCCATATGATTTTGTGCATGAGTGTTCGGATGTTTGGAAACGTGTGTTTGCAAAAAAGTCACAAAGAGCATGCAGTGCATGAGTTCAAGTATGATTCGTAAGTATTTTTCGTTAGTATTTTTTTTTAATCCTCCATTATTCTCTCCTTACCATCGACCAACCTTCACTTCATTGCTTTCGACATTCCTACATAATAAAAGCATGTCATCAAAAATGCATTAACAAGTTTCTATAAAACTAACAAAAGCGTTTTCTATTAAAAATTTTAGTTAAAATTTTCTACTTATAATTTCGGTTTTTTTTAGTTTAAGACAACGAAATTGCTGAAAACTATATCAAAATCCGGAGGTAGAGAATCGAGGTACAAAAGTGGAATTTCATTTAAAATCCAGACGCCATAACAAAGTTGTACTTGTAAAATTATGACGCCATAATAAATGTAATTGTAAAATTGTACAAGCAACGCAAACCTTGGTATGAACGACGCACTAAGGGGCCGATTAAAAAAATCACCTCACGAATAGCTTTGCTTATTTATGAGCGGAATTTATTGAACTTTGTACACATACATATAGGCGTCAAAATACAAATAAATTGCGATAATCGATGACGATCGAGATTACAAATTTTAATGCTTCTAGGAGACAGAAAACGAAATCGTCGTTAAACTAACGACGCGTGTTTAGAATTGTCTTTAACTGTTTAAGAAAATCGTCGACGTTTTCAGACAAGACGATGAATAGTGGCGCCAAAACTTCACAAACAATTTAAATAGACTTTGGTAAACAAACTTTGATCGTCGTCGTCGATCGTCATAATGTATTTTGACTCTAGTATGTAAAGCATGTTTAAAATATAGACGGCCAGAAATTCAATAAAAATTACGTAAACGTTAAAAAAGAATACTAAACAATTTGTATTTAGTTTACTTGTGTTTTTTTCATAACACTTGAACAGAATATCCGTCCACTGATTACGTAGCTTCCTCATGCAGGCTAACTCTAGCAGGCTAAAAGCTCTAGCTTTTTCCACTTCCACTACCTTACCCTTGAATATATTCTTTAGCTTGATATATTCGAATCTGAAGTATAAAGTAAACTGTGGGAAATATCTTAATTTGTCACCGATCTCTAACATTTACTAGCGTGATACAATTTATATTACCGATAGTGCTTGTTTCGGGCTTCTTGAGTGTCATCGGGTAGTTGTTACATCGTACCATAATTACATCGTAAATTACATCGTAACATAAAATAATCGCGGCATATATCAGTACTTTATGTACAGTTGGAGGCATGTAATACCAACTATATTTATTTATTCCGCAGTTTTGAAGGCAAATTCTTCGAATTTTCCGCGATTGCTTTGTTTATCATACGTTAGAATCTGCAACATAATATGGAATCTGTATATGAGCGGCACATCAGCTCGAGTATTTGCAGACGTGTAAGAAAGCCTTGCAAAAAACCGTCTTACTATATCACCATCATTACTATTTCCGCTACCTTGTCGAGGTTTTTCCAGAGTTCAACCGAATTCATTACGAAATCTTTCTAGGATTTTTTTCTCGATTTTTTCTCTGCTCGTGCTCCTTTTTCTCATCGCAGACCATATTCTGCGATTGCACAAACGTAAGGTGAAACATTCAAATTTGACAGCTTCCCGTTTAATTTTATTTTTAACAAGCTTAAGATCATTAATCTTGTTGGCTTTGTAAAACACATCAAACACGTTATACTTGATGGAGTATTTATTAATTTTTGTAATTTATTATTATTTTGTAAAAATAAGCAAAACCACAGACCTTAATTAAATTCGATTATACTCTGCAATTAAGCGACAAACATAATTTTTGAAGGATTTTTTAATAACAATTTGATTAAAAACTAACCTACGTCTCCCTCCGGTAACTGTGTTATGAAGTGAAAGTTATTGCCAACTGGATCCAAATTGGATTTTCAACCTTAGAATAATGGCGAAGAATATTTGAAACATAACTTCGTCATTTTTCTCACCGCCTTTCAATCGCTCCTCATGCGAGGAATGTATCGTTCGATGGAATAAATCAATGGAACGTAGCGTGAAAAATAATTTCTCAATTCTAAAATTTTACAGGATTTAAGATAACAGGCGTCACATCAGACTTTCACAAAACTCTATTCTATGGGCTATGGTGATAAATATGAAAAAGCTATTTTATGCCCCATTAAGTTTATTTTTAACCAATTTTTGCATCATAGAAGAAATGATCTTATCACAAGTTCTAATAATTATTTTTAGTAATGCAAATTAATATTAAAATATTTGAATTTATCATACTTTTTTGTAGAACGAAAAAAAATCTAAAAAACTTCATTTTTAATTTACTTTTTTTTTAAAAAAAATTTTACTTAATACTTTCACTGTTAAACTGAAAAAATCTTCAGAAATCCTTAACCGAGTACTCTCAAGCAATTATTTTCCATACATAAATATTTTATACTTCGTTAAACTAAACAGAGCTGTGTTTTCTATTACTAGCTTTTCATGAAGAAGCATGTGTGATTCCCGTTTTTATACTGAAATAATTACTTCGACATATAATACTTCGACTATTTGATAGTATTGATAATTAGAGGCTTATTTTTATTATATGATCAATGAGTTCCTGTTTCTTTTTCGTTGCTGGCAATTTAACACCAAAATGTGTATCTAATATTAAGCGTAATTGTGCCACCGTGCAAGTGCCCAATGCATTGTTTTCGATCATTTTCTTAATAAAATCATAACTTTTAATATTTTCTTCACTTATTTTTGGAATTTTTGCTACAGGAGTTTTACCATCGTCGATGGCAGCTTTAGTAAATGTACGTTTCTGAGCACTTACGTCATCTTCACCGAATAATTCTTTAAGTTCTGGCAATATTTGCTTGATGCGCTCGTCCTGCGTTTCGGCATCAGGCATATCAGTACGTCCTTCATTTTCTGTTTTTATATTCAAGGCCAAAGCCAGAAGTTGCGCTTGCAACAACTCCAATGTCGGATCATTTATAAGATTTGGTTCATAACGCATACGTAACTTCTTGACAACCTTCTGAAAACATTCCACCCCACCCGCAGGTGCTTCATTTCCGATTGAATTCCAATCAGAGAAATCAATACGACGAATGTGTTTGGCAAATGGCAAATAAACTATTTTGAAGCCATCACCTGAAAGTAACGATCTATATTCAGGACACTCAGTGGCTGTTAGTGTTAATGATGTTACATCCTGGCTCTTAACCGGCACTAGTGCTACATAGCGTGGCATAGAGCTGCGCTTGCTCAGGAATAAGCATATGGCAATCTTTTCACGATCGTAACAACGCTGCCATAGAGCATAAAACAAACGCTTGGAACCAGCAATCCTGGTATCAACGGGATACATAAAATTGGACGGTTTATAATAAAAGTTTTGAGGTAGAGTATTCGCCGGCTTGAAGCCGAGCAACATCATTCCAGGTTCATGAATATTACGCACGCGATTTATTTGCGCCAAGCTTAATCTAATTGGCGCATCATTGCCCACTTTGATCTCATACCATCGATCTGTCAATGACACTTCACGCTCATCAATCGTCACCTGCATTTCAGAATCACGTTTGCTTACAACAACTTTACGTTTCTTTTGTACTACAGAATTGTCTTTGCGCAGCAAGAGAACTTTGCGAGGATAACATCGTCTCTTGAAGTAATTGAAATACTGCACCGATATATTAAGATCAGGACCCAAAGAAAATTCAAAGTTTCCCAAAGTGCGCCTAACAATATCCTGCTTAAGTTTCCGATCAGCCAGAATCTCACGCAACTGACGACCATCGGGTGGAACAAAACTGTCAATCTCAACATCTATTAACAATTTCAAACATTTTGTCAAATTATAAATTTATAAAACAAGAATAATTTCGTAAATACCTCTGACAAGAGTTAAAAAGGCTTTGTAAAAAGGATCGTAATCGAAGTCATCCACCATCGGGATTACATTAAATTCTATATCCTGCTCACTTAAATCTTTGGCCTTCAGAAGAGCCTGGCGGTATTCCATTGAGTTTTGTTCATGAGGCAGTTCACAATCCGTTAAATAAACAATTGTTGCATTATTTAAAGGATATCCGCAGTTCTTGAAAAGGCTGAGACAAAGGCGCAGCATACTGGCGAAACTGCAAACACCGCGCCCGTAACGCTTCGTGAATGAATCGAGTCCACTTTCTACAAAACTCATCAAGTATTCAACTATTGCTTTCGATAATTGGCGTAACGGTAATAGGACTGCACAGTTCGAGGGTACGACGATATTTTCCAAACAATTGGTCTCAATCGGTTGTGGGCTGTGCTCGGTATTGGCAAACATTACTCCCATCAGGTCCTTTTCATTGACGAGGAGAGCTGAAATAAAAGCTTTACGTATGATACCCAAGGCGTCTTCGAAGTGGTCGGAAGCCACCAGCATCCCGGCATCAATAACAAAAAGTATAACCTCTCGGCCCTTGCTAAAATCGTGCTCATCATCATTCTCCTCGTCCTCCGAATCTGTAAGGATAACATCGTCCGCTGGATGCCACGAGGCCATTTCTTTGAAACTTTGGATTATATTCTATAGCTTCACAGTGAGTAAAATTCCACTACCATTCAAATAGTAGCCGGTTAAGACGCACGAAATTTGCACCGCTCCTACTTTTACTTACAAAATTCACAATAAAAAATTTTCACAAGGTCATATAGTTTCTTAGGGCTTAAACACATTGAAGTCTTTTTGCTATGAACTGCCAACAGCTGTCATGTCCAATTCATTTTCCCAAGCATTTGACGTTTATATATTGCTCTGGCGCTACTGCAGAATTATTTGCGCTCAACGGAATCGTTGCTTGTCCCGGCAGCCAGCAACATTTCGATGCGCCAAAGCTATTATTAATTGACGAATGCTAAATTATTTTATAGAATCAATTTTATAAATTTTATAAATTTAGGATTATTTTATCTCAACTACTTTAAAATCTTAACTAAATCAAAATTAAAAGACCCTTAAATTTAAACTCTTATTATCCTATTACCCTTAAACTCTATATTATATTAAACAGTTATGTATATAACTTCATTGTGTTGCCCAGAAACTTCACAAACAAATTAGTTTGGGATCGTAAGGGTTAAGGTACAAGCAGCCAAGTCGTAACGTAGCGAAATTTGTTTCTCCTCCGTCGAGTTACGAAAGCATTTCACTTTATACTTCCCTTATATGAAGTATGGGGTAGAGCGAGACAGCTTTATAGTTTTCTCGTCCGTATTCTACAGCAAATAAATGACAGATAAATGATTAAAAGCCGACCTTTTTCCTTTGACGTCTTCACGTGCCGTTACATTACAACCTGAATACTTGTACCTTTACAATTCATTTCAGATATCATTGTGAATGTTCAAAAGAAACACACAAGAGATGTCAATTTTCTCTAATGGTGCTTAATAAATTTACTAGCAAGACTGCAAAAAGCTTTAACAATTATTAATCATTCAATGAAAGGTATTGCTTGGATGAAGTGGTGTGGTTAGATAATTGAAAGCAAACTCTGAACAAACGTGTAAAATTGTTAAAAGTTTATATTAATCGCAATAACTAAATTGAGCAATCCTTTTAGTGCAATGGATTCCAAATCTTTTTTTAAAAATGAAAGTGATGAAGGCGAAGGCAGTAAACTTTTCAGAAAAGTGAAGGAGTCACCGTTTTTAATAGCTGGTGAGACAGTTTCTGTGAATTAATATCTAAAGAAAATTTAGTATGCAGTTTTTAGTTAGTAAATATTTAGTACATATGTTTGAACGCTAAAGTAGTGTGACGTTTCGTCAATTTAATCGCTTGTTTACACCCATGAAGCCTTTGGTCTATTTTATGTAATTTGAAGTCAGTTTTAAGATTCCTTCGCGACCTTGACCATGTTGACTACGTGATTTATGAGTCGTTCACACTTTTGAGAAAATTTCATGCAAATCAAATTGATTACTCTTTTATGACGGTAGAGAGATACGACCGTTATCTAAAAATAACTTCTTCCAAGATCGTTCGCTTCAGTTTTTTTTATTATTTCGATTTAGTTCGAGTGATGTAACATTTCCTTTAATTATGTTTTTGCATTAAATTTTCAATTTTTATAGAAATGAAATTTTTAATTAGTTTTTGTTTCTGTTTAGACAGTGCTGTAGCGAATTTAGGCGTTAGAGGGATTTACGTTCCGTGACGAAAATTTGTTTATCCAGTTTTTGGGGCATGAGACTGTTTGTTTCCTGGGAAGAATAAACTACTCGCGCACATATTGATTCATTTAGTTAAATTTTAGTGAATTCTTGCTGAAATCATTCACTAAAGCCGACTCACTCTTACTGTCCTCTCAAAAACTTAGGAAAATTGGGCCACGAGATGGTCACACTTGTTGCTTCGAAGTTATATTTTATCACTTTCTGACCGAATTGTTTTTCATCTTATGTTGTTTTTAAAATCCACCAATTTATGTACGAGTAATGATTGATGATAATAATAATTATAACGATGACGATGATAATTAATTCAATTTTTAAGTCTGGTCTACCTCAAGCAATCTGAAATCAATAACAACACTCCCGAGCAACCGCTATTATGCGCAATTGACTACGTGATTTGTGAGTCGTCTACACTTGTGAAAAGATTTCATGCCAATCAGATTACTATTTTACTATGATAGAAAAGTATCTAAAAATAACTCTTCTTCGAGGATAATTCACTTTAGTTATGTATTAGTTCGGTTTAATCTGAGTGGTATAACATTTCCATTAATTATGTCTTTGTTTCAACTTTCGATTTTTATAGAAATTATTATTTTAATGACTTTGAGGGCGCAACCTATGTTTCTTATAGAAATAAGATGCTCGTGCACATTGATTCGTTTGGGTAAATTTTAGTAAATTCTTTCTGAAATCATTTACTGAACGTTAATTCACTCTTACAGCTTTCTTAAAAAGCTTAGGGAAATTAGGTCACGAGACGGTGACCTCTTGTTTTGAAGTAATTCTTTATTACTTTCTGACCAAATTATTTTCCATCTTAAGTGCTTTTTAGCATCCACCACATTTGTTTTCTAGCAATAATTGATAATAATAATTATGACGATGATGGTGATAATTAATTCAATTTTTAAGGCTTTGGTCTAATGCAGGTAATCCGAAATCGGTTACAACACTCCTGAGCAAACGTGACCAAACGTGATAGACTACGTGATTTATGAATCGTTTACAATTTTGAATAGATTTAATGACGATAAGACTGATTACTATTATACTACGTTAGAAAGATACAACCATCATCTAAAAATGACTTTCCTTCGAAGATCTCAAGTTTTAATTTTGTTGTATTAGGTCCATTTAATTTGAATGGTATAACATTTCCGTTAATTATGTCTTTGTTTCAACTTCCGATTTTCAAAGAAATGAATATTTTAATGTGTTTGAGGGCACAACCTGTTTTTCTTATTTAATTTGAAGGTCATGGAGTTTTCATCACCCCGTGATGAAAAGTTGTTTATCCAGCTTGTGCCGAGAATGAGATGGTTTGCTTCTTCCTTGGAAGAATAAGCTGCTCGCGTACGTATTGATTCGTTTGGGTAAATTTTAGTAAACACATGCTGAAACTGTTTACTAAATATCGATTCACTCTTACCGTCTTTTTAAAAAGCTTAGGAAAATTCGATCACGGGAAAATTATGATGGTCATACCTGTTGTTTTGAAGTTAAATTTGATCACTTTCTGACCAAATTGTTTTTCATCCTACGTGGTTTTTAACACCCACTAATTTATTTTTTAGCAATAATTGATGATAATAATAATTATGACGATGATGGTGATAATTAATGAAATTCTTTTCTTTTAAGGATTAACCGGTTTTGTGACTGCGGCAGCAATCGGTGCCTATAAATTCAAGAATCGCGGCAACATGAGCGCCAGTTTGTTTCTAATGCAATTACGTGTGGCCGCTCAGGGCACGGTCGTCGGCTGCCTCACCATCGGTTTGGCGTACACAATGGCAAATGAATATATTTTCAATAAGAAACCCAAAGAAGAGTAATGTTTTTTTTGTATAATTCTCATATTAAAAAAAACTTTATTTGTTTTAATTACGGTTAATAATTTTTCAGTTGAAATAATTAAATTTAATTATCAATTTTTAATATATATCGCTAATGGTATAGATATCATTGAAGGTATTAGATATTATTATGATATATTGTCGCATCCAGGATTTTTTAATTTGAGACCAAATCATTTTTTCATTTCATTTATCTTCATTTTCATCTTTTTCAGTTCGTTTAAGAACTAAGGAATAAGAACGTATGAGCCAAATCCGAAGCTTAATAAGAGGCAATTTTAATTTTAATTAAGATAACGAAAAAAAGAAATTGGAAGCTGACAATTTTAATTCATTTGACAAAATTCTTTTGGCTGGGACTAGAGTTAGTTAACGAGATACAAGAAATAATACTTAAATGCGAAACCATTGATAATTATATTTTACTATTACTTTTTTTAATAATTTACTCTTCAACGTTTACGAATTAGTATTTTGTCGATTAATCAGTGGTGAATTGATTGTAATATATTTAATGAATGAACGAATGTAAAACATACCTTTGTGATATCGAAATAAATAATAATGGAAATAAACAATTGCATAAATAGAATAATAATGAGTCACGCTAAATAAAATGAAAACCATCAGCTAAAATTTATATGCATTTTATAATTTATGATTTGAAATTGAAAAGGAAAAATTAACGTGCGTTATAATAACTAATTATCAGTTCACGAATCTTGTGTGGTTGACAATACTTTGAACTCGCCTCAGAGGTTTTTGTTTAAGATTTATAACACGTCCTCAAACGAATCATGTGAGTGAGGTACGTACACGTGAGGAACATACACCATTATGAAACAAAATAGTCCATATATTGGGTAAAAAAGCGTTGTTGGACCTCATAGCAAATCACGGCCAGTCGTGCTATTTGAACCGATCCAAAAATGTCAATTTGAATGGAATATTCAATCCTTCCAAAGAACACAATGGTATATAAAGTGAATGTGGTGCCGCGCCCTTTTCAAAATCTATTAAACATCTAAAAAAATTCTCTCAAAAAATAAATTTGCAAAATGTGTTTCATACTCTTTATTTCAGACATTTTCAAACATTCCAATAAAATTTTTTAGATCCAATTCTAAAGAACTAAAACATGGTTTTATTATTTTTATGCGCTTGATGCTGAAGTCGGAGCGTTGACTGTTGCGGCTTGCTCCTCCTTGATACGATCCTTCTTGAGCGGACCCATGAAAGCTAATTTGTCTGCTGGGGTCTGGAAACGACCGTGACCCATCTTGGACGATGTGTCGATGAATTTCAATTTAATTTGTTCCAGAGCAGAACGTTTGGTGTGCTTCAACAATGATTTACGCATAGTGATTACACGCTTCTTCGAGCCAATACAACAGCCCTTAAGCATTACGAAATCATTATTGACCTCACCATAATGGGGGAAACCACCCATTGGTGTAATGCTCTTATCAGTTAAATCGTATTCCGTTGAAGCATTATTCTTTATGACCTGCAAGTAATGATGGAAATAAAAGGATTATTTAAATCCATACGAACATTTAAATTACTCTAAATTCATAAGAATCAGTCCTATCATTTAAATATCATGTGGTTATCAAATGAATTTTAAGTTTAATTGAATTGTCGGCACTTAAAAATGTTTATCATCAGTAAAATGAAATACACCCAAAAATACAAATGGATTGTTGTGTCGTGTAGGGAGGTCGGTCTTACCTTGCCATCCTTGGTGTGGATACCAGCTCCAATGCGGTATATCTTCTTATTGATCTCGGTACGATGATGGTAGCCCTTTTGACCAGCACGTGCCACAGTGAATGACACACGACTTGGATGCCAAGCGCCAATACAGGCAACCTTACGCAGACCCTTATGTGTCTTACGTGGTAACTTCTTAGTGTGCCAACGAGCTGTAACACCCTTGAAACCTTTACCCTTAGTAACACCAACACAATCGATCATTTCATCCTGACCGAATACATTGCTAACCTGCACCGGTTTCTCCAAATGCTCACGAACCCATTTAACTTTATCCTCGATGGAACCACCATTTAATTGAATTTCCATAATATGAGCCTTCTTTTGACGTTGCTTAATCAAACGAATCTAAACAAATTAAAAGTTTAAAAAGTCAAAAGTTAAGCATTAGTAACGATAGACAATGGGGAAAATTCACCAGACCACTTTGGGCATGTGAATTGGTTTGTACGTGATATGGTTTAACTGCTTGATAATCGCCTGAGCGGCTTCAAACAGTTAACGGAATATATCAAGAGTCGCCACCCGAAGGGCAACTTAATCTGCGACGTTGCGGTTATATAACTGTGCATTAAACGTCACAGCAAGACCGCGTTTTAGATGCAATACTCTCAAGACATGCTCTCCCTTTGGTCAGGCGACTGACTACTCGAAAGGCACATCAAGAGATATGCATCGAGGACGTCGCCTAAAACTATTTCTCGTGATGATGAATATGATTTCTTTTTCTTACCTGAGAGTGAGCAATAACCCTGATGACTTTGCAGTAACGCAACATTTTACGGAAATTATTTTCAATACTCTTCTTGCCGAAATCATCAGTCCATTTTTTGCTCGCCTTAGTAAATGCCTTCTTTTCGGATTTATGCCTGATTTTGAATGGAGGAAACGAAATGATGTGAAATGTTTTCCTTCGAGGTAAGTTTGTGCAAAAAATTTATGCTGGAACAGACGGCACTGATGCACTTCTGTGAGCTCCATTGGCGCTTAAACGACAGCACAAAATTTCTTTGCTTGGAAAGAAAAAAAAAGGAATGGAAGCAAACCTCATCGCAAAATTAAAATGCGAGCGGAGATTAGATCTTCCAGGACGTGCTTACTCAATCAAGCAGATTTCAGAAACAATTGGTTAACCAATTTAAACTTCAATTAAATTGAAGCATTTGGTATTCTAACCATTCTGCGAGCTCACACGACACCCAGAGATTTTAAAAGCTCTCTCAGTCGTAGACTGATCGAAGAACTTTATGATTGAGATTTATAAAATTAGTGATTTCAAGATTTTTATAAGTAAAATTTATGATCAATATAAAAAAAGTTTAGCAAATTTATATTCATTGCATGGAAGCCATTGATTTATTTGTTTAGACTTCAGAAGGAAGGCAGTAGGTAATTATTTGTCTCGTCTTTATAATAATCAGACGCCTACATCTCATCATGTCTTCAAAAATCAAGGACTTTCTTATGCAATGTCTATATAGCGAGATCATACAATTCATCATAATTGTCTTACCAATTCTTGTAGAAACGACGACGGCATTCTTCAGACAAGTGTTGAGCCCAAACATTAACTAGCGCGCGTAGACCAAAGGGAGTTTCAATATAACCAACGGCACCTACGACAATCATTGGTGGAGCTTCCAAAACCGTAACAGCTTCAACCACCTCTTTTTTGTTGATCTCTATAGAAAAGAAATGCAGAAACTTCTTATAGAAACTGAATAAATCTTCCAACATCAATTTCTTTTGATAGATGCCGAGTCAGACCGCCCTAGTCGGGTTTGTAATCATTATTTATTCATTTATTTAACCATAAACTATAAATTTTTACTTTTTATCATCATAAAATACACTTCTAAATCCCAAAAAAGTAACATAACCTCAAACTTACTTGAGCCTGGACGATCGGCTTCACGCACAATATGCGTCATGCCAGCTTTGTAACCAATAAAACAAGTTAAATGAACTGGTTTCGAAGGATCATCCTTTGGGAAGGCCTTCACTTTACCACGATGACGGCGTGAACGCTTCTTCGGATAGAAGGCCATGGAGCCATGACGTGGTGCAGAGAATTTACGATGAGACTAAAAATGGTTTTATATAAAACACAAGAAGGGTAAGACAAGTCAGGAATATTGAATTATCCAGATAAAGTAATGAAAATATACAAGTATACGGTATGAATAGTTCCGAAAATTGACACCACGAGGTTGTAATTTCGATCCCCGAAGCACTTTATTCCAACTTACCATGCCACGAAAACTGAGTACGTCTTTCCCGGCCGACGGTCGATAAATGAAAGAAAGATTGTCACTGGATTGGCAATGAGGAAAATTAATTTCCCAAAATGGAGGAGTTTTCAAACTTGGTATCATTTTAATATTTACTGAAATTTTTAAACCCGTTCACAATAAAAATAAAGTGCGTGACATAATTTTATATCTATTTGAATTTCTGAGGTGAAAAACTTGACTATTCGCAATGTGTTGTTTACATAGCAACATTTCAACAATCTTGCTTCTACATAAAATATTAAAATCTTCAAACACAGAACGATGATTTAGTGAAAAAATTGAAATAGTGTATTCTTTTCGAAGTTCAAGGGTGAATTTTCTTAGAAAAAGTGATTTTCTTTGAGATTTAAAAGTGATTTATATCGGTGATTGATGGGTCAGTTGATTGAAAGGAAATTTGGCCACAATCTCATAAAAACCTCGTTATCACATTGTGACATGAGTTAGAGGCAATTGTCAGTAGAAAGGGCTCCTAAAGTTGATCTTAAATATACGAAAAGGAAAATCAATTTTGTTATAGCAAGGTATAAAATTACACTGAAAAATTATAAAATAGAGTAAATATAGAATTTTGTAACATAAATATCATAACGCGTGAATTTTTGTTATAAATGTACAGCGAGTCTCCGCAATATAACAGTGGCTTTATCTAAAAAAGACAAGTGTGTTATAAAAAGAATTATCTTACATTTGTCCCGGTGGTGAGCGGAGACTCAATTTTAAAAAGGAATTCTATAATTTGCAAATTTAATGCAGTTAGGATATTACGCAAACGTAGGAATTATTTTGTGAATGTTACAGCTTGTAGAAAATGAAGAAATTCTGAATGTCGTGTAAGGAGCAAATTTGCTACAGTTCGGACAAAAAGAAAAACTTGAGTGAAAAGACTTGTTCACAATTAAGTTACGGTTCACATTTATATTTGCGTCTATTAATTTTTTGGTTATAATAATATTACTATTAGTTCTATAGGGTATTGATCTATTAACATGTTTTCAAGTCATGAGCGTTTAAGACGCAAGACACCCGAACAAGGTATTGGACGCCGGGAATTCATTGAACATTTGGTCGAAGAATTTCATACAACGACGAATATTGGTTAGTTTACTGCCAGTTATTGACTATTTTCAATTGTAAATAATACTTTCATTAGAAGCCCAGGAGCAGGTGACTGCTAATTTAGCGAACTTTGCATATGATCCCATTAATTGGAAGTTCCTGTACGAAGCGGAAGCAGTAGATTTGTTTTTACAATTATTGAATGTGAGCAATGAACGCTTACAATTGCATGGCTTAGCAGGATTGTGTAACATTTGTTTGGGTGAGTGACCGCTGCTGTTCCTTAATGGGCTTATTATATACATTATTTTTATTTTTCTTCAGACAGGAAAGCAGCATATTTAATTGCTGAGGTTTCTAATTTCGAGAATCTTGCCAAATTATTTCGAAGTACCAACAATCTCGAAATTGTTCTCAACTGCGTTACACTATTTCATCAGATTTTAGATAAATACAAATCGGATAAACTGAAGCAATTGATAGCATCGCCCGATATTTTAAAAAGAGTAGTATTTTGGAAAAACCAAACAAGCGACCTACGAATCGTTAATATTTGTACAATATTTCTGGAAGATTTTGGTACAAGAACGGAAATTGTGACCTTGTCGAATCCCATAGATCCTTCATAATGAATTGTTATCCTCTTCTTAAAATTCCGAAACGTCCTTTCATAACTGCGTCCTCAGATAGAATTAAGGAAGTAGTGGTCGTCAAGCATTTAACTCAGTATGATCTGGATTTGTACGCCATGCTTACCGGGGATTCTCACAACAGACACACGAAATATACTCCCGAGGATAAGCGTATGGTACAAGGTGGTCTTTTAAATTCTGTGGCGATTGGTATCGCCAGTACGCAATTATTCGGTGATTCTAAAATGCCAATATTATTGGAGCAAAACTACAGATTCCCTAAACCATGTCGGGTTAATCAGGATATTGATTTCTATGTGCGCCTCCTAAATGATCGGAAAATATCGATGATAGAATACGAAGGCTATCAGGGGCCAGATTACGAAGTTATAAGAGGGAGAGCAAAGATTTTGATTAAGAAATAAAGTTTGGAAGTTATAATGCACGCGTTTCTTCTAACAAAACTTGATTTATTTCCACTTCTATTTTTAAACTCAGTTCTTCTTAGATCGCCTTCCTTCTCCTTTCTTTGGTGGCACTTTTCCACGCAGTGCTCTCATGCGTTTCATTTCTTCTTTGAAATCTTGATGTTCATCGCGAAATAGACCGTACGCACGCAAATTTCTCATAAGAACGTGAGTTTCAACGTGCCGTGGATACCAGTTCACAACATAATCACGTTTGTCCACCGGCTCTTCGCTAAACATTCGAACCACTTTCATTGATTTGCTATTGGTCGTCCGAGCTACTTCACCAAAAATACGATTGGATAAATAATTCATACGTCGTGCATATTCTGTTCCTGATTTAATTAGATCAACGTATTTATAGGCAGACATTTTAATACTTTTTAAGAAATTGCTAGACTATTTTTCCATAATTAATTTGCCTTCAAAGTAAAGACGAGTTCACGAAAAATTAGTGTCAAACTATTGTGAACATGACAGTGGTATAAAGTTTGCCGTCCTTCTTTTGCACGGAAAACAATATATTAATAATGAAAAGCTTCCTTAAATAATTAAAATAGTTGCATTAGAATTACACTAAAAGAAATCGAATAATATAAAGCCTATTGAGGGCTGCAAAAATCAGAATACATTTCATGTAATGTAATATTATAGAGAGCCTGATATTTTTACGTGCAAATATTCGCAATAGTAATTTTTTTTCATAGACCTACTGTCAAAGTCTTTTAACTGGTTTAGTACATGGTTTAATATTTTTCTTATCTACCAACGGGAGACTTTCCGACATAATCCCCTTCAGAAATATAAATAAATATAAACAATCCGGCGGAGAGTTGTCCCGCAATCCGGTTCTTTCATGCAGGCAGTAATTTTGTGCAAGAGCTTAATATTCACCAAAATGCTAAAGTTCTGTCTAATTAACATTCCACATCGTCGTTTTTGCAACAACTTAACAACAGCAAAAATTCGAGAAATCGTAGAAACTAAAAATTTCACACAGGACGAAGTTGATCTTTTTTCCATGCTCACCGGAGATGACAATCCTATACATTTGGAAACTACTCCGAAATCTCAGCGTCTAGTACAGGGTGCGCTTCTAAATGCTGTATTGGATAGCATTATTGGTACAAAATTGATAGGCCGAGATGGAATTTTGTTGGGAAAGAATGTGTCTTTTTCATCTCCATGTTACGTTAATGTGGATACAACCTTTAAAGTGCGATTAATAAAGGATCGTAAGATTTCCGTGGTGGACTTTGAGTGCCTTCAAGGCTTCAAAGTTATTTTACGAGGAGAAGCAAAGCTTTTAGTTCGCAAAGGAACAAATTAAAAAAAGGAGGCTATATCATGGGACTTCTTTAGTTAATGAACTTGCATTTGAATCAGATTGATAATGGATATTTTAGGAGCAGGTTTACAACATGATTACAGCTTCAAATTTACGACTTGATTACAGCACTTTTACGCTTTGCCATTGCAGAATACATCAAAACTTTGCTCTTCTCTCGTATCGTGCCGCAGTTATAGCCCTTATAGAGATGCTCGAAGCTATATCTTAATCCACAATAGCGAAACATAAGGAAAGTACCAGTGGGAAGATACTATTATTATCTTTAACTTATTTTATTAAATACTTCGTCGAAAAGCTTGTACTTTTCAAGAATATTTCGCATTTACATTTTAAGTTCTTTTATTATTTAAACATTTTTCTTTGTAAAATATGTAATAAACATATGCAAAGGTATGAATATTGAAGAACATCCTACGCTTTTCGCACTCATTTTTACGATAAAAATCGATGTCGGTATCCAGGAAGAAATTAACTGAAAATAAAAATTGTGATAATGAAACTACTTATTCGCATTGCTTTTACAATACCCTACCTTACTACGTATGGGTAATAAGGCTTCCTGGTAAAATTGAAAAATGCAGATCCTTTGCCTGCGACAAAGCCCTCAGTCAATAGAGTTCTTTCGAAAATAAAAAAAGTTATTTGTATAGAATGTATTTATATATTGAGGTCTCCGCCAGCGACAAGGATCACAAGTTACAATCAGTGGAATTTTCTTAAATACATAGTTGTTTGTATTAAAGACATTTATATATTGTGAGTACTCATTCATCGTGTGTGAACCTCATTTCATCGTGAGTACTCAGTTGGAAGGAGGTTATGACCATTGTCGCGGCCGAATGCCGCTTATATAAAACGACTTTTATGCAAAAACTTGATTTCACCGTGAGTATTCGGATGGCTGAGGGTTATGATCCTAGCCGCACCCGAAGGGTTCCTATATAAAAGGACTTTTGTGCAAGAACTTCAATTTCATTGTGAGTATTTAGCTGGTTGAGGGCTATGATCATTTCGACGTTTATACAAGGACCTTATGTAACCGTGACTATTCTGTTGGATGTGGGTTATGACCCTTGCTGCAGTCAAAGGCCGCTTATAAAAAACGACTTTTATCCAAAAACTTGATTTCACCGTGAGTATTCGGCTAGTTGAGGGTTATGATTCTAGCCGCGCAGAAGGCCCCCCTATAAAATGACTTTTTTGCAAGAACTTAATTTTATCGTGAGCTTTTGGCTTGCCGAAGCCGAAGGCCGCTTATATAAAACGACTTTAATGCAAAAACTTGGTTTCACTGATTTGGTTGAGGATATTCAGCTGGTTGGGGGTTATGGTCCTAGCCGCGGCCGAAGGCCGTCCATATAAAAGGACTTTTGTGTAATAACTTCTTTTCATCGTGAGTATTCTGCTGGTTGAGGGTTATGATCATTTCCACGGTCGAAGTCCGCTTATATGAAAGGACATATATGTAAGGACTTTATTTTATCGTGAGTATTCTGTTGGATGAAGGTTATGACCCTTACTGTTCATAGACTTGTTCTCGTATATTATCCTGGACTTTTTGAAAATGGTAAATTTGGTACATTAATATGGTCCTTTAGGAGGGAAACATATTTTTGTATACAAAGGATGAACATATTTTTACTTAATTAGGTATAACTCTTTAACGGTAACGATGTCGCCAAATTAATATATTATATGAATAGCAGGTAATAGAAATACTTTCGAAATGGTATATTTGTCGGCATGAGATCTCGATTGACTACAGAGTTATAATGTTGTATTTCATGAAAGTTTGAGTGCTTCTAAATGCGAAATGGCTGGCGATCTTAACAAAATTTTTAGTTTATTACGTTTCTGGTAGTGAAAAATAATAGCTTGAACACATAGAAATTACTGCTTTGCAAAATGTAAACAAGTAGTTTGTGTAAAATATTCCGTTCATACAGTTCAAATAAGAAACAAACACAAAAACAAGATAAGAAGAACAAGGGTAGCAGACGGCAGTAAAATTAGAAATTTTCAATCTATTACCTGGCAGAAACTGCTTTTACTGCCCGACAGAAATTATATTTCCTCACTTCCCATAAGAGCCAATGTAAATTTTGACATTTCTGCTACTGCCGGCAGAAACAGTATTTTCTATGAGTTCCAGCTATAACGGTAAATTTTTTTTAAAAAAAGGGCCTCGTACCCTTATTCTGAAATTGTTCCCAAAATATTATAAAATTGCGTGCCGACTACTGTCTAACCAAAATGTTATTTTCATTTAACATTCTATAAAGACCGAAACCAAATGTCAGCTAATAAAGTTTCGGGGTTTATGGAAGTCAATAACACCAATAAAAACATAAAAAATTGAAAAATTTGAAGCTGTAACCAGGTCGTAAAATTAGCGCACATTTCATTGTTAACACTTCAGATACGTAATTTTATAGAATATAATCTATTATAAATATATAAAAGTATCAATAATAATTTTTGCAGTTACTAAATACTTGGCAACTCTGAGCTATTGAAAAACGTCTAAATCATATGTTCGCTCCCGAGTAAAAAAAATACGCAATAAAAAATGTTTGACATCCATTAGGCTAAGATTTTTAATTTTTGTTTAATTTATAAACTTGCGGAAATGCAAAACGCAATTAAAAAAAAAATATAAAGTATAGAAATTAGAAATCGGACGAATTGAAAAATATTGTTTTAAACTAACTAAAACTTAAAAATAAAAACAAAACTATACGAAAGAAATTGAGAAATAATAAAAGTGAAATTAAACTCAAGTATTAAGAAAAACAGAAGTCAACGACGCATGACTAATTCCATAAAATCAAGAAATTTCTGCTGATTATTAAAGCATAATTTTCAAACATTTTCTAAAATTTATGTTGATCACAAATAAGCATTTCAACAAACACGACATACGAATCCGCCCTTGAAATGTTTCGAAGTCGCAGTTGGTTTGGAGGCGGTTGGAACCGTCCCAAAAATCGTCTTTCATTGGAACACTTGAAATATTTGTATAGCCTGCTTGAAAAGAATACGTCCGTATCAGAGAGTAATCGAGGTTTATTGGTAGAGTCGTTAAGATGTATTGCAGAAATACTAATTTGGGGTGATCAGCATGATTCGTCAGTGTTTGAGTATGTTTTTGATTTTTTTACAAATTATGATGTTTATTAAATTGAATTTTTTATAATCTTTATTAAATTCTATTTTAAAATTTTACAGTTTCTTTCTGGAGAAAAATATGCTTTCATATTTTCTGCATATCATGCGTCAAAAGAGTGGCGGATCGAGTTTTGTTTGCGTCCAACTTTTACAGACTTTAAATATACTCTTCGAAAATATACGTAACGAGACCTCATTGTGTAAGCGATCTGTAATTTGATTTCTATTTATGTGTTGTTTAGTTAGACGAAATAGCATTTAGGTGAATCGACAGATAGTCTAATATTGATAAAAGTTAGATTGGAAACAGAAGCATTTTTTATATTTAAGAGAAAGAGAAATAAATAAAAAAATTTAAAGGTCAAACATTTAAACCTTTATTTATTAATTTTTCCTAAAATTCAAATATTATTGGTAGTTAACAAATTTAGAACTAACACTTATTCTTTATTTTCTCATATTCATTGTTTTCATATTTTTCCATTTTACTTTTCAGATTATTTGCTGAGTAATAATCATGTAAATTCAATAATTGTACATAAATTTGACTTTTCCGATGAGGATGTAATGGGTTATTATATATTATTCTTGAAGACATTAAGCTTGAAATTAAATACGCATACAATACATTTCTTTTATAACGAGGTAAATGATAAAGATTTTGCATTTTGTATATTATTTACCATGTGTTCAATAACAATTCCTGCCATTCATTTTAGCATACAAATGATTTTCCTTTATACACCGAAGCAATCAAATTTTTCAATCATCCGGAATCGATGGTGCGTATTGCTGTGCGTACGATATCATTGAATGTATATAAAGTACAAAATGCGAGCATGTTGCGATTTATAAGAGATAAGTAAGTGAATGGCGGAAGCAAGAGAAGGACGGGATCATATACTCATACATCAAGAGTATAAATAAAAAACAAAATCATATGCCTTCATTATATTTATATTAATTATTATTTAAATACTTTATAATTATTGATGAATTTTTCTTTTCATTCCTAGAACCGCTGCTCCCTACTTCAGTAATTTGGTTTGGTTTATTGGTAAACATATTCTTGAATTGGATAACTGTGTGCGCACGGATATTGAGTAAGTCGCTCACGTCTCAGACGATTATAACCAGAGTATATCAGATATTTAGTGCCTTCCCTCGTTCCCTTTCACTTCCTCTTCTTTTACAGTCATCAATCAAATCAAAAACTTTCGAATCTTGTTGCCGAGCATCTGGATCATTTGCATTATTTAAACGATATTCTCTTGTTGGAAATTAAAGATTTGAATGCAGTACTCACCGAACATTTACTGCATAAACTTTTTGTTCCACTGTATATTTTTTCGCTTACACCGTTGCCACCTCCACCTCCGTTAGCAGTGGTTACACAGAATCTGGCAACAGTACTTAATCGAAATGTTCATATCGATATGCAAGAGATAAACAATCCCCGCGTTTCTTCGATTGTGGCTTTGTATTTGCTGTCTTTGGTCTTTCTGGTGGTCACACATTCACCGCTGGTGCATGCATTAGCTTGGGTTATTCTAAATGGTGATCACAGTGTTTTCAGAGAAGGCGCAGCTGAAGTTCTCAATGCTTATGTGGAACACCGTAAAATTCTAGTTCCAAGTTTTGCTGCACCACGTGAGAGTTTAGAGGAAGCATTAGATACCGTGACGGGAGGAACCGCCCATTCACAGGATTCTTATTCCAACGTTTATGATCAGAGCGTTGTGATTGAGCAAGAAGAAGATCAAGGTGCTGCTAGTTCTTTACCTGCTTCTACATCTACATCGGCATCCAATACTCCCTCACGTACTAGTTTTGTACAAAACGTCGAAATTAATGGTGCTACAGCAGCAATTACCACACCACCACCGCCAGTTTCATCATCATCATCACCCTCATCATCGTCGAGAAGATTGATGATTAACCAACCACCAAGTGAAACGACGATCGCTTCGCGGTGTCGTGGTAGAAGTATGTGTAACGTAACCGATGAGGATAAGCAGAAAATGCAAAAGCGTACAACACCGCAATCGTTGACAGACTTTAATCGTCCGTTTCTGGATATGGTGTTGTCGGTTTTGGATTGCACGGAGAATGATTATATAGCGTTGTTGGCTCTGTGCTTGATTTATGCGATGGCTTACAATCGAGGTGAGAACCGGAATGTTCACTATATTCACTTACTTAAGGGATATCCAATTTTTTAAAAATCAACTAACTTTAAATTTTAATAAATTCTATAATTTTTATTAAGGCGTTGCGAAATGATTCAGATAGAATTTACTACAAAATAAACAATTAAATAAGACCAAAAATTATGAACCATTTTAAAAAAGTTGCTAATTTCCAAGCAATTTCAAATGCTTCCTAAATAAATTATGAAATCCTAAAAATTGAATTAACATCCAAAAATATTATCTCAAACAATAAAATTAGAATGTCTCGAAGAACTTAATTCGAAATAAAATGAATCAACTTGTAAGAAATTAATTAATTTCGGAAGACTCGAGAATTATAAGCTCAAACAATTTTAATGTTCAATTTAATTTAATTTTCAATTCCAAAGAAATGACCACAAAAAATAGTGTCCCAAAAAATTGAAAACAAAAACTTTGTCTAGCTCCTAAACAAATGAATTAATTCGGAAAAGGTAGAACTAGCTTACATTTCATGAATTAAATTAATTTCGAAAATATTAGAAAGTGCATGAATTTTAAAAAGAGTTTTATATGAAAAAATTTGATAGACATAAAATTTGTATAATTTTCGAATGTATTGATTAGGAATTAATTCGTAACGTCTTTGATAACAGCTCCATTTGAATATCATTACTATCTGTCTATTCCATTCTAATTATTTGCTCGCTCGCTCGCTGGCTTGTGTTGTGTGTTCTCAATTTCGTAAACTATAACCACCTATATAAATATATAATTAATTTTAGATGGTACGTATAATCCAAAGTTTCTAATGCTCATAAAAATTGTAGAAATCGACATAACAACATTATTATGTATATGAGAATAATGGTGTTAAGGGTTCTAATGGTTATTAAGGGATGAATGTTTTCATTAAAGTCATACGTAATCAAATTATTTTATTCTTAAATGTTTAAGTTTCTTATTGGTTGTTGTGTTGCGTTATTTCAGTTTGTATTTATTTTATAATGTTTATCTTATAAGGTTTAATAATATGAAATGATTAAACAAGCTTTAAATTAAAACTCTTAGGCATAAAGAATGATTGGTTTGATCAAGCTCTAACGAAGTCTTCCAGAGGTTCTCACAGCTATAAAGCGGAATTAATTGAACGTTTGTTAAATATGATTACTCTTGCGAATCAACCATGTACGTATTTAAAAATTATTGGTATTATATAATTACTATTTAATTATTGGTCCGTAGTATTTAATCGTATTTGGAATATTCATTCATTTCAAACATTTTAATATAAACTCGAAATTTTTTAAAATTAATTCTAAAATATTCTCTTTCTCTTTCTTAGCCTGTCGCATTCGCCTTATATCGATTGAAATTGCGTTGGAACTTTTATTAGCTTTCACAAAACCCAACACAGACGAAGCCTGTATATCGGAATCCCAGCAAGAATTACTCTTTGCCGCCCACAGTCAATCAATGGCTGTATTGCGTAATTTCTGGAAATCCGAAGATATATTTTTGGATCTGTTCGAAGATGAATTTAATGAAATGAATAAAACTAATTTAAATGTGGAATTTCTTTGCATGGATTCGACTATTCTGCTGCCACCCACAGGCACGCCACTTACCGGAATCAATTTTGCACGGCGTTTACCTTGCGGTGAAGTGGAGAAAGCTAGACGTGCGATACGTGTATTCTTTTTATTACGCAGAACATGCCAAAAATTCCTGAATGAAAAAGAGACTCTACTGCCACTGACGAATGCGCTGAATCTGGTGCAAGTAGAGAATGTTTTAGACTTAAGTAAGTTTTCCCAAAATAAATCTGATTTAATAGATTTTTAATTTGGGTTCTGGATTTTTTTAAATGATTTGCATTTTACAGATAACAGTGATTTAATTGCCTGTACTGTCATTTACAAGGATAATGTAAAACAACGTCGCTTCCTGGTAATTGATATGTTGCAATTGATCTTGGTTGAACCAGATGCCAAACTTCTTGGTTGGGGTGTGGCAAAGTTTGTGGGTTTTCTACAGGATATTGAAGTGGTAGGCGATAAAGATGATTCGCGTTGTCTTCATATAACGGTACATCGTGGTGGAGCCACCCACAATCGAACACCTTTATTATCGGCGAAATTCCTTTTCGATGATCATATCCGTTGCATGGCAGCTAAACAACGACTGACTAAGGTCTGAAGATACCGTATCGAACGTGAAATATTTGATGGATCTTTTTTTCATTCTTAACAACACAGGGTCGCAGCAAGGCCCGACAAAAGAAGATGTATCAAATAGCTCAGCTTATTGAAATGCCTGGGCAAGTTATTGAAACGCCAATGTATGCCGTGGCTGGCATGCGTTCGGGCACCGTTATTTCCAGCCTTAGTAATAGTTCGCGATCATTGCGTGAACATCGTCCCATTTTTGCCACAGCGAATCGTGTACCCGGATTCGCAGCTGCTCTTCGTCGGGATGCAGGTGGACTTATAGGCGGGGTCAGTCGTATGCAGATTGCTCAAAATCGTTCGCTTGAGGGGTGGGTGGAATTAAATGAAATATTTTTTATATCAAATTTTTTTCAATAGTATTCGTAATGAGAATGGTTCGGTTGCCGGAGGACGTTCACGGCGTCGCAGTTCTAATACATCAACCAATTCGACATTAGCCACTCATCGCGATCAAGCGATTCCCTCAGGACGTGAACAATCGCCTGCTGGCAGCAGTAATGCAAGTGGCAAAAGCGGTTCAACTCATTCTCGTGAAAATTCACGTCAACGCAATTCGGCCACATCGCATTCAAGAGAAAATAGTCCACGAATGCCACGACCACGGTTTGTCTGACCACACGCTATTTTATAATTATTATAACTTTATGTTCTCTTTCGAATAGTTCGGAAGAAATTCCTCTCGAGGATCTTCAACATTCTCGTAATAATAGTCCGCATGGTCGCACCGTCCCCTCCACTTCTGTTACGACGACGCACACAACAACACGAGCGCATACGTCCGCCCGTGCCCAAAACAATGAACAACTACTTATGCATAGTGGGTCATTATTGCGAGAGTCTACACCACCACAAAGTGTACCGACCACCTTTGCAAATGGATCTATCTATCCATCAGCTGCCGTAGCAACAGCAAAAGAAGTTGTCGTGGTGCCTAATGCCATTTCGAGTTCTGAAGAGACATCATTCATGGCGGACGATGAACTAGATCTGGGTGGAGGAGCAGACGGAGGCATACGTCGGAAGGGTGTTATCGAAACGGTTTAAAATTGATTTGACCTAATTCGAATAGAATTCATTATACCTTGCATGTATATGTGTATACCGTAATAGAAGGCTTATATAATTTTTCTAGATATTCCATATTTTTATCCCATTAAAATGAATGATGTTTTAAAATCAAGTTTAAATGTTGACAAAAGTATTTCGTTTATATTAAAAAAAATCATAGCTATTCTTATTTATACGCAAAAATTTTAAAATGTTATAAATATTGTGGCTAACTTCATTGCGATTAAAACAGGTTTTTATCTAAAGTATATTTGGTTTTTTGGTTGTGAAGAAATTTGGGTAAGTAAAAATGAGCTGAACTAATTTTTTTATTAAAACTGTAGACCGCTTCAAAATATGAGTGGAGTGAATGAATACTCTTTTAGGTGGCAGTTTTCCCAAGAAGCTGTTCAGACTTTTACGAGATTTTATAAAACTTTATAGATACCTAAAATGTATGCATTCTTACGATTTAATTAAAAACAAAAACGACTATTTTTCAAATATCTTTTATTTTTGAATCCATACAGGTTATCATTTTTATTTAATTTTGTTGTTAAAAACAGTAATTATATAGTCATTTATAATAGTTGTGGTGTTTGTTTTTCTTGTAAATTTGTAACTGTAACTATTTTGTGTTTTATTTCATAGTTATTCGTTTCTATAGTTAAATTTAATGATTCGCAATGTGTTTGCTTGACTTTGAAAAGTAAAATGTTTCTTTTATATTCACATTTTTTTTAACAAGAAGTAAATTTTTCATTAGTATACTTTTTTAGAATATTTAATCTTTTATAGTAACAAATAAAAATTGATTCCTTTCTAGGATACAGAAATTTAATATATTCTCGAGAAGGCTTTTGTTTTATTGTAAATGTATAATTCATTGCAACGGAATCAAATTATTTATTACCGTATATGTCTTATTGTTTTCTTTAAAGCAAATATTTCAAATAAGTAACATTTTTACTACGTGAAATTAGAGGATTGATTGCTAACATATTATTGCAAGTTTAAATTAAATTAAAGGAAATAAACAAATAACTTCTAACTAGTTATTTAATATATCAATAGTTATGTCAACGACTAGAGCTATAAATGTTAAGGATTAGTTAAGGATAAGATACGATAACGGCGTGATGCCTAACTAAAACAAAATGTATATCAGTTTCTAAACGATTTGCCTGACAACCAATGAGAATTAGATAAAGGATAGGGGGATGTAGGTGGAAAGGATTGTTATTAACACATTTAAATGTTATTGGAGTTTGTTAGGATTTTTAATTTTGTATTCAAATTCCACCAACATTTAACTATATTAATACATCTATGTATGTATGATTTTGTAATTCTAATTGATATTAAAAGAGGAAATAGTTGACTATTTCGATTCTGGTAATTGTATGGGTGGTAACCAGGTGTAGAAGAGAATATAAGCCGCACTGGATACAACATTCGATCTATCGATCGGCGTTACAATTTGATCGTCAAATTTATACCATCTTCAATGAAAAATTTTTCATTGGAGGAAAAAAAAGAATTGAAAAAACTGAAATGGTATTACCTGCCGTTATTGCTACTTTTACAGAACGCCGTATAATGACCGCTCTCCATGGAACCGTAATGATTAGAAACACCGTACAATTGATATGTTTTTGGCGTTACAGCCCGCGACTCCGATTTGGCAATATACGGTGTCATATCAAGATTCTCCAGAGGGAAACGTACATAGTCTTGTTTTTTACGATACGAACCGATTGAATCCGAATCAGCATAAAATCTATAAATGATAAACAAATTCTCTTCAAACTAAACTATTTTTAAAATTAACTTTAAATCAAATAAAGTGATTACTAAGAA
Source organism: Physocephala rufipes (assembly GCA_963966595.1). Classification (NCBI taxonomy): domain Eukaryota; kingdom Metazoa; phylum Arthropoda; class Insecta; order Diptera; family Conopidae; genus Physocephala; species Physocephala rufipes. The sequence continues at coordinate 4,763,095 of OZ016501.1, read as the reverse complement.
TTAATTTTAAATTTAAACTTTTTCAAAAAAAATTCAAATTAAATACCTCAAACATTTCTTCTCGTATTTTAATTTTTTTAGAATTGTTCCTAATATCGAAGAATATCTGAATTAATTCATATTTTTATATTTTTGAATTCATATATTTTAATACATTTTTTGAATTAATTAGAATTAAAATTTTAATTAATTTCTAAATTGGGAAAAAGCTAATTAATTTAGTTACAAAAATTTCTGTTACAGAATTTAAATTTTCAATCAATTAAAAATGTTCAAAAATGAAATTATTTCGAAATTTCGCTTTTGTCCATTAATGGCTTTTTAAGTGAAATTATAATACGTTATAAAAAAAATTAATAATTTTTGAAATAATTTATAATTACTAACCTCTTGAAATGCACTACTAAAACGGGTGGTAATTTCGAAATATCCAATTTTTTCACAGCATCACGTTTACGCTTACAATTTGGACAATTCCAACCATGTATAAGCTCTCCACTAAAATACATATCCATGCACTGACTTAGATGCGATGCATTCGAGGGCAATTCAAGGCTCAAGTTTGAAAAGCTTTCGTACGTGGCCGACTCTTTATTACAGTCAACACATTTAACGGTACTCTTGATTTGTCCATAGAATAAATGTAAAATAAGACTCTCCTTCGACTTCGTAAACTCAAGCCAAGCACGTTCCGAGGCAGATATATTATCACGTCCTTTCTCCGATACATGCAATGTTTGTAAATCGGAATGTAACCAATCCATAAGAATGGTAAGAAATTCATGAGAATCTTGCTGTTCAATACCACGAAAGATTTTCTGATACTGCCCAATGACGTACTAAATCGTAGAAAAAAAAAATCAAGAGAAAATTAAGGATGTATTGCATCTCTTTTTTAAAGTGTTGGTTAAGAGAAACGAATATTGAGATTTGAAATAATAGCGTCCCATACCCGCAAATCCTTGCTGGCCACACATTTGAAATTTCCATTCCACAGAACTTTGATTAATGCCGCTACTTCCTCAACAATATGACCCTGCGTCTTGTTGGAACGGCTAATGTAATTCTTATATTTATCGGTTAGGCAATATTCTGCGAGTTGCTGCGTATTGCTTAGGCACTGAAGAATGCTGTTCATGTAGCACGTGTTACCCAGATTCTTTAAGCCCGTCCGCCCACGACCCTGCCAACGAGATATTATGAAATCAACGAATTTGATGACATAAATATTGCCGTCGAATTCTTTAAGGATACCCGTTTTAGAGGATATTCATTTATTTTAAAATTCAGCTGAAGGTAAATTTAGTTTAATACCCGCCACTGCAATCATTTCCTTATATTTATAATAATAAATTCTATTATTTGTTGTGTCTCTTGGACCTGAATTAATTAATTTAATATTTTTCTGCTAAACAAAATACAACGGCTTTTGAGAATAGACAGCGGTAGACTAATTAGTCGGGCATAGAAACACCGTGAACGCATTCAGGTAGATTTGCATTCGATGGAAGAAAGCCAAACAAAATTCCATCATGCAAGCATGGCAAAAATTGTAGCAACAGTAACAAGTTATGAAAAAATCGAATAGTTGAGACCACAAATGAAATTGATGGAAAAGTAGTTCCGCCTTTCCTAGCAGAAGAGTTATTGTATTTATTGCATAAAGTAATGATTAATAAATCATGAGAATTCTATGGGATTTAATTTATTCCAATTAATCATTCATGATTACGATTCTTATCAAAAAAAGTGAACGAAATTACTTTCTGAACAAGCCAATGGCTCGTGCCGGTAAGTTTATGAAGAAGCAAGGAATGAGATTTTTAGCAAAAACGTGACATGAAAACGATTGATTTTTTCGTCAGTCTTAACCAATATAAAACGCATTTTTTTGCAACACATTGTTGCAACTTTGCTTTGATGGTATTCTTCTCAGTCACATCGTTCTTCTCACTTGTAAAATTCACGCGCAATAAAAAAAGGTATGAATCAACTTTATTCAAATCAATAGCTTTATGTGCGCCGCGCATATTTAAAAAAATTAACTGTACACGTGAGTTACTAAAGGAAAAGTTTTAGAAGATAAAAACAAAAGGCTATCTAAACAAAAGGTTTTGGCGCCTGCAGTTTTCTTTTACAGTACTATAATGATCAGACATCACTCTTGCCTGAGAAACGTTTTTACCTAACTCAGAAGTTAAGGAAAGAGAAAATCTGTTAAAATCAGGAGACTCTCAAATTCTATTATCTCGAAATAAATATTTATAAAATATTACCATTGATCCGGGTACTGGGGAAAAATCACGTTGGCGATCTACGCGCAATGATGACATTGGTGATTGCGTTGGTGTGATCGTTACCGCTGGTAGACTTGGTTTAACCGACCGATCAATTTGTGGAATTTTCGGCTGTGGAACTTCCTCATCTTCTACGATGGGAGATTTCAGATGACGTTTATTTTCTCGAGCTAAGGCTAATTGCTGTTCACGCAATTCTCGTTCGCGTTCATGCTGTGCATCACGTCTTTCACGTTCTTGTAATTTCGATTCAATCTGTTTTGCGGTCTCTTCTAAATTGTGAATATCTTCGATTGAAAGTGATTCCTGTTCTTGTTTCAATTCGAGACGTTTATATTTATCTAATTCATCGCGTAATCGATTATTTTCATTTTTCTAAAAAAAGCAAACATAATAATCGTTTTACAGAAGTTATTACTAGAAAGTAAGAAGACAATGCTAAGGCTTACATAGTCCTCTGCTGTGCTTTCCAGTTGCATTAAATTGTAAAGTAATTCACGTTCAGAGCTCGTTAAATCATTTTTAGATTCATTAGTTTTCCTCTCAAATATTGTTTTCCATTTTTTTGCGGCTTGTTCTAATTGAATATCGTTTGCTTGTGCTCTTTCTAAAAGTTCTTCCTGTTCTTTTAGAATTTCCACAATTGCCTTTTGTTTGCGTTGATCGTAGGTTTTTAGCGCAGCTAATTTACTTACACGATCCACGCTGGGCGGTCGCTCAGCGACAGCGGAAGCAAGAGGCACATTTGAAGATATGTCCTTCCATGAATTTTCCAGATCATCTTTCATGGTTATATCATGTATTGAGGGATATTCAATGTCATCGATAATTTCCGCATTCACATTGTTTGCCTGCGGTGCCTGTGCCGTTGGATTCGTACATAACGTTGGATACATCATTATAAAATATTCGTAACCACCTTCGAGTATTTTGATTGGAGCTCTGTAAATAACATCGGGATCCCACTGAAAAATCAACACGAATAACAACGATACAGTAGTGCTTTAAATTATGTTTTATCATTTACATTTTGCATGATATCTCTTAGAATAACTATGGGCGAATTGGGCAATGGATTAGCATCTTTACAATTCCAATCCATTAATACAACTTGATCCTTAACTAAACGCGCTGACCACAAAATCTTGCTATTATTGTCTAGTTTATCTTGCAGCTTGCCAGCAGACATTCTAAAAAACATAATTTCAAAAGAAATGTGATCTCTTTGGGTATCGCTTTTCATGTTTCCCTTACCCTGCCACTATATGTTCTTCGGGCACATTGAAAGCCCAAGTGTATGTTAAATGTGAATATTCATAATCCTTGCTCAGACGACAGTCCATTATGAGCACGTTGTTCTCTTGCATGCGTCTAAATAATTCAGCACAGGTTATAAGTAAATGTGGCTTCGCCATATCTGTCGTTTTAAGACGATCAAATTTGTCCACCGCTGTTTCCTGTTTGCTGTAATCACGCTGATATTGCTGTTTATCGTTTGGTGATAGAGGCGGCGGCATTGGCGACGAAAGTGAAGCCGAGGTATTTTGATATCTTTGAGTTTCATCAGTTAAACGTGAATAACGTTGACGCAGCGACGTACTCAATAATTCCAATCTATCCATTGTGTCTGCTTGTGCCGTATGTCCACCCAAGGCTTTACGTACTGCCTGTTTATGTTGGGCATAATCGGGCTTATTATGTATTAATGATAGCAGATTGAAGTATTTCATGTAAAATATATAAGCGAGCTCCTCGTCACCATCGCGAAAATGTTTCTCAGCTTCTTTAATTAATTTTCGTGCGGTCTCCAAGAGCCTGTAAAACATGAGCGTGTAATGAAAGTAATCAAAACGTTCGGAGTTAAATGTTTAGAAAACAATGACCTACATTTGAATTTTCTTGGTGCTCACGTCCGGTATTACACTCTTTTTGTTCAAATCTTCCACTGTTTTGCCCAAATGTAATTCTTTTACTTGTGCCATTTTTGCTCTGCTGCCGTCGCTGCTGAATCACATCGAATACCTCAGCTTTGGAGAATTTAAAATTTAAGGCTGCTTTATTTATTGACTTTATTACATTTCTTTTTTAACAAATATATTTGTTAAGGTTATGACTATCAATTTATCAATTTATTATTCATTGACCAATGAATTGAGAATCACCTCAGCACCGTCTTATGAAAAAATCATTTTTAAACGATGACGTCTACTTTATAGCAATGCTGCCAAGCTTGCAATTTTTTATGTAACAGTTAGGGTGGTGATATGGAAAATTAGAGATTCTCGTGTAAAAATGAAGTGCGTATTATTAAGTCGGAATTATATAATCTGTTTACCCGGTTTCTTTTCGTTGGACAGTTTAGATAAGATGTTTTAGATAAGCAGAAATTTGTTTTCCGTGAAAGGCAAAAAAATAAACATTTTCCTGTCAAATAAAAAGCCACAAACCTCGGCTTTTACAGAAATAAGTCCTGCTTGACACCACAATTAGATAAAAATGGTGTCAACCAGAGGATAGATTTCATATGGGCTATAGTAATTTTGTTTGTGTATATAAAATGATAGGAAATAAAATGGAAAGATAAAATGAACAAGTAAAAATCAGATCCAAAACTATAAGTTCAAAATTAATAATTGGTTATTGCAAATTTATAAATTAAACACATTAAACACGTAAATTAAAAAGTTAAAAATCGATTCGAAAAATTAAAATAACTAACATAATATATATTCAAAAATAATACATCACTAATATATTTTATCTAAAGTATTTTTATACCCTACACTAGATGGGATAGGGTATATTCATTTAATTCTTCCGTTAGTGAATATGAGTTTGGGTCGTATTAAAGTAGGTGCGACGGGCACCTAATTAAAAAGTAAATACATTATTGCTCAGTATAACCTCCTGAGCCGAAATGGTGGAAATCACAATTGCAGTCGAATGGAAAAAGATATCCATATATCATACGGCCGGGCCGACGTTAGCGTTCTTACTGATTTTATTTATTAATTTTGTTACATTAAGCTACTTTAAGTTAGTTTTTTACATTAAGGTGTTTTTTACATTTTACGCTGTTTATTCTTACTTTCACCAACCAAATGTATCGAAACAAATTAATATATAATTTTTTTTATAAATTCAGCATAGCCTCCACTCTCGTAAAATTTTTTAAAAGGAATGTTAATATTTCTATCTTATTCACAAACCATAGTGATAATTTATAAGCATTAAAATTATTAAAAGTATAGACGAAAACCGTGACTAGCATTGCCGTATATCCAACTTCGACTACTTTAAAACTACTTTAAAAAAATTATTTATTAAATATTAGTTATTGGGAAATAGTAAAAATGAGTAAGGAAGATTTTACGATAGCCCAATCCGAAAATCAGAAGCCTTTTAATATCTTAATCCAACCTAAACGATTTCTTCTGCGGGAGAATTTCTAACTATTCGGGTAGATCGAATAAATTGATTAAGGTTTTCCATTGATTTAATTTCGATTAAACCGAATTTTATTACTCTATCTGCCGATGGAGTATTTATTAATCATTAAGTTACAAACGACTTTTAGTAGTCTTCGTTTTTCTTCTGTCTATGAATAAAAGGAAATTGCGGGAAAAAATAAGATTAAAATTGATAAAGAAAGTGCGTACAAAGAAGGACCTCCTCCGTATTTCCAAGAATATCAGTGTCCAGCCATTTCACAGAGCTCAACAAAATGAAGAAGAGTAGAAGCAAGGAATATAAAGTAGTCTACTCTATATTCTTTGGCAGAAGTTTTAATTATCGAAAACATGTTGCACAAATTGTTGTTGACATTTGACATTGGCTATCTTGGGCTCCTGTCAATAATGCTTATTAAGCGTCAAGAACTGAATGATTGTTTGTTTTGTTTTATAAATGTGTGAAAGCATGTGTGTGTTACAATATGTGCGTGCGTGAGGAAATGTGTGTTTAGGTGTGTTTTTCATATGAGTTTTAGGTTTGCGTTTTCTACAGGAACTACTGCCTACTGCTTATGAGATTAACCTCTCGAATAAAACGTACGAAAAATATATACGTTTGTATAAATGTATAAAATCTTGTATAAATCGAAGAGAACTTATGGACGTCTATGTATATTGCATGTATTTATTTGTAATTATTCAGAATTTGTCCAGTTCGTGCTCTATGCAGTTAGGTGAAGAAAGCTTTCTGCCCGCCTTTTTGCTGTTGCTCCTCAGGATTATTTACGCATTTTATTTTTGATTATTAATGCATACACAAAGCATTGAAATTTCACTTTACACACTCGCATACACATAGTCACACATAAGCAATGAGGCAAAGGAATGAATGTGAACGTCTGTATGCGTTCATGTGTTCATGTTTTGAGAGCTTACAAAATTTCAACCGCAAAGCACTTAGCATTCGGTCTGTGCAAAATTTATGACTGGCTATTGTCATATTTTCGTTTGACACTTTTAAATGCGCAGTCCAAAGTAATAGAATGAAATGAAAAACCCGGAATGAATGGGTGATCTGGGAGAGAAGAGGAAGTACCACATTCTTTCATCATATATTCTTCTCTCCGTCAACCTTTTTTCGACACTTTCTATAACACAATTCCAATCGCATAATTACTCTTTATAATTACAGAATTAAGCTCTTGTCCTATTAGGGTGTATGTGTGCGTGTGTGTTTTTTTATTGTTCCATGGGTGGGGTGGCGGGGTTGTGCGTGCTTGTGCTTCTTTGCCTCCGAAAAGTTTTTACACAATTTTTAGCGTTTTCACCTTCACGGAAATTCCAGTTCGATGCTTGGATAAACGGCGAAAGGACTAAGAAATCTAGTCTTACAAAAGGTTTCCATGAAAATAAAATCTCATTATAAAATCGGGAAAATATTACACTGCCTTTGTGATATCAGGAGCCGTGCTCACGAATTTTCAAATATTGAAATTGAAGGCTTGGGCCTTGCAGGGCGTTTCGTTTTTAAAATACTTTCAAACAGCCATCTCTATTTCTCCTTCTCTCTTTCGTGTATAAACAAATAAAAATGTATGAAAATTCCAAATTTCAGTTTCTCTTTGGAACCTACAAATTCCTAGGAGAGAAAAAAAATAGGTTTGAGCCACTATCCCAGTAGGAAATGATTATTACAAAGTTATATTTGACCCAAATTATGAACATGTCGTCCTTAATTATGAGTTATGAAGTGTCGACATCCTGAAAAAAATTAGGATATGATAGAAGAATAATTGCTCAAAACCAACTAACTGAAAACCAGTCATGCAAATTCGATCTAATATTTTTGTTATGTAAAATTCTTTATTTCTAAAAAAAATTTATGTGTATTCTGAATCGATAATTCGTTGAACAGGTCTGATGAGTGTAACACATTTCTTCCTTGTACGTCAAATTGATTGTAATCAAGAAGAGGGCCTCATAACTGGATGTGCGAGCAGTATACATGTGCGAAGGTTACATTTTTGAATTATCTGTACAATATGAGCTCTTTTAAAAAATGGTCCCTTGGCTTAACCGATTAGAAACAAAATTGGAGACAAGGATTTACATGCTGAAGCAGGTCAAGAAAAACGATTACACATTTTATTTTATATTACCGTTGAAACACGCGTTCACTTTGATTGTAAACAGTCCACGAAATGCGATTTTTTAAAAACATCGTTCAAAAAATTTTTTCACATTTAATTTGGATTTAGTTCTACTTCTGTTATAATGAAAAGTAGTCCTGCATTTTTCCTCCTCTCTAATTCTTCTTATGAAATAAATTTTAATCTGTTTTTTAAAAAATATGCTTTCTCAATTTTCTACTGGGTATATACTGTGAACGTTATTGGAGAGGTATATCATGTAGGTGTTTGAGTTTATGCTTGTGTTTATTTGAATTTGTATAAGTGTGTTAGTGTGTTTGTGTGGACGTGTATGTGTGAAAATAGTTTTGGAAGCCATCGTCTACATTGTTAGAATTCCTCTAAATTCACAGTAATGCGCTCTCCCTAGCGTTCTAAATCTTGCGAGGAAGGGAAGGGGAAATTTAAACCTGACCTGACTCTAGACGAAAGACGAGTATATCAAAAGGATATCCATAGAGAACAATAGGCGTAACGTAACAATTAATGCAATTTGCATTTGATTTATTATTGCAAATTGTTTGTCGTTGTTGAAATTGCAACGCTTTTAAGGTAGCCATTAGAAGCAGCGTGTGGCGGGGGAAACGATTTCGCAAAGAGGAAAGTAATGGCAATACCTCTGAGGAATGTCGTGAGAAATTATTACAATTAATTTAGGTTCATTGTTGATAATCGTATACGATAAAGAGCTAATGAAACCTTAAATGTCCGCAAATCAATAAATAATACTAAGATAAGTGTTGCCGACGCGTGTGTGATGGGGCAGGAGTGGGTTTGTAATTAATGACCAAATTTTAATAAATTCTGAATTTAACAGGATACGGACTATGTTTTACAGTGCTTTGCAGAATGCCCAAGGAATATTGAATTGTTCACAAATTAAAATTATTAATGTTAGAAAAATCCTATTCGGAAATAAAATTTTGATTAGGTTCTGTTTTAGATAGAAATAATGGTAATATTTGATTGAATGACAAATCTAGTTTTAGTTTGAAAATAATGAAAATTTACCTCTCTTTCGAGATTTTTTTCCTAGAGCCCAAAAGTTTTATTTTTATGTTTTAACCTCATTTTCACATATTGAAATCAAACACACACACACAATCCAATCCACACACAATCGTACAAATTACACACATACAAATACATCTTACACTCCTTTGTAAACATTTTCTAGTCTTGGGTTATAAAATTTTCAGGAATCTTGTTATCCTTATTCTTATTCGTATCAATTTTGATCCAACGGTATTCGTTTGATTTTTCAATTTGCAATAAATAAGCGTTGGTTTCTTTCGAGATGTTGTTTGTGTTTATGCCGTAGTAAATGGATTTTTTTTGTAAAATTTTTCAATGTAGAAAATCCGTATTTTTGTAGATAATAATTGAAATTGAAATTTAAGGATGCGCGATGTGATGCTATATATTGGATAATATTCCATCGGATTCCAAATACAAAATAATACAATATGTATTACTTTACTTATTAAAACAATTTCGAAAATAGTTCAAACATAATTGAAAAATTTCTTAATATATATAACTAATTTAAATAATTCTTTTGAAAATAGTTATAATTATTATTATTGCTATTCTTAAATTTTATGTTTTTTTTAAACTAAAAGTCATTCAATCACTTAGTGTAAAAATAAAGCGCAACGCATGTATGACAACAAGAGAAAAACATAAACCCCATATGAATTTTCACTTTAGGCTAAATTAAAAACAAAAAATAATTACAAAAAAGTGTTGTTCATTTGTTCAAGCACGTCTGCTTTGGTGTTGTTTAATCCTTTTCAGAATAACTATCTTGTGCAATAATCTTAACACTTTGTTGAACATGAATACAATACATAGTTTACAATTTAGCTGGTATAAAAAATAAATTATAATGAAAAATAAAAACAACAACATCAACAACAATAGCAATTGCAACTAAAAAAAACTGAAAACAAAAACGAACTTTACAACAATATATAAAACAAATGTGAATACCATATGAAAATATTTATTAAAAAGCGACGGCGGAGCAGCAGAAAGTGGTAGCAACAAATTGCAACAAACATTGCTCAAGCTCGATAGTTTCCGGTGAGAATCGTTCTTCACGTCGGGGAATATTTTTAAATGCTTTTAGTTCATAGCATTTATGCTTCATGATATTTTTAAAAGGCTGCAAATGATAAAAGCAATTATTTTGAAACAATCACTCTAAAATTGGAAAAACAATGACACTACATGAAATGGATATAATGAGAAGAATATTTTAAAATCGTTTTAAAAAAATTTCCTAAATTGATATAATTTATTAAAAAGCAATCTCATAATTCAATAAACCGCAAATATATTTTCAAAATTTCCCTTAGAATACTTAATAAAGCCTCATTAAAATTAAACGGCCTGAAAGTATGCTACATTTCCAAAGTTTGAATGTGTTTCTCTGATTCAGGATCAAGCTAATTACCCTGGCCGCCTGGTTCATGTTATTTTCGATGCAAGACAACGAAAAAAATCCTGGAAGATTGCCAAAATGTTGTTAATGGAACAATTGAAATTATATAGAAAAAAATGATGACAGCAGCAGAAAAAAATCAGCTAATTACTTTTTGCGGTGAGTGTGTGCGTAAGTGTTTACATGAGTGGTGAAATAATAAGACTGGGACGCATCATGAACACAAGTAGGAGACGAAGCAAGAGATAAAAAAAGAACAAAACAGAAATCAGAAAGGAAAGTGCAAGAATTGAAAAGGACGTGGGGATTTAAAGAGACCTATAAAGGAAAAGTAACTATAAGGGAAAGCAATAGGCCGTTATCATTTATACATATAATCGTTTCTTTTATGATTGAGCAGAACGACCATCAACGAGTTCATATCTCGAATGTCCTTCTGATTGCAGTAAAATGTTAAACACTGATAATACTTGGCATCATCGTAAATAATGTGTTATTGCAACAACAACGATAATAACGACAGCAACAAGAATTTCAATCATAATCTTCTTTGTTTAAAAATCTGTTCAATTGAATGGAAAGTCAATAGATATAAATATAAGAAAAGTTGTTATTGTCATTCGTCATCATGACATTTAATATTGTAAATGGTTTTGAAATATCAATGAGATTCATTGATGTGAGACATTCGTTTTTCATTTTCATTTTACTTCAATAATCATTTCAGATTTGGGCGTCCTTGATGAATAAAAAAAGTTTATGCAAAATATTTTTGAAGCTTGCCGTTTACTGATGTATTTTCTTTATTGAAGAACATTAGGCTATAATAAAACCCACTCAAAACTGTTGTGGAAAGTGAGGTTATCTAAATTATCGAAGCTTTTTAAAGAGGTTTTAAAGAGTTTTTCAATAAGGACATAACATGTTATAAACAGAGTTCAATTAGAGTTTCGGCGTTTGAAACAATTTCTGGTTTTTTAATAATGCGATCTTCATAAAAAGTAAAAATAAATTGCCATCGTTCTCAAACTTTAACGAATGGTGACTACTTTGATCTATTTTCGACTGAAGCTTTTCTGGTTGAAACATTTTTTTTACTTTGATCGGCATGCAGAGGTGGTCCCCACTGGCTCAGATGTATTCAATAGCTAACATTTTGAATCAAACTCACGAACTATCGCATGCACATGACGACATGTTGACGCGATTTTTACGCTCCTAAATTGCAGTAAAAGTTTAATCACCGACTTAAAATTTGGCTAGTAATTTTTATAATTCTTAAAAAGCTTCATTAGAGGATTTCATCCTTATAAAATTGTTCATCCTGAGTGATCTCAAGGTGTTCCCACACAGTGGAAAACTTTGAAGGTTTTATCATAATCGTGTAAAAGAACTGTTATATTCCCAATGGAAAACACTTCAGGATATTTATTAATTTCTCCAACCTACTTCGCAAAGGGTTACGTTCTGAAACGAATCCTGATTGCCTTTTGTCCAGTTTGGTTGGTTGACAAAATGTGTTCTACATTCGTTACCTGTTTAAAATAAATCTTACTTTAAATTTATCTGTTTTATTATAACACATACTTGTCAAATAAAGTCGACCACGCAGTTTTTTTCAATAGAAGATACTCTTAATAATTCATTCATTCAGTACATTTATACATCCGCTAAATGCCTAACAAGCATTCAGAGCGAGAATATCGGACAATGTACAGTCATATGCCGTACAGTGGGACAATAAAAGACTGAAGCATGCGACGAAAATGATTTTGCGTCTAAAATTACGGTGTATGATTTTGAAGGAATTATTCAAAAACTCGGCCAAAGTCACAGCTTTATATTTAATTTATTTTTTTGTTTTCTTTTTACTTTCTTTTCTTTTAATTTCCTATGGTTTTTTCTTTTTTCCATTTTCTGGACTTAAACGGCTTCGATGCAGACACTGAATGTCACTGATTTAACGTGTTCATTTAAGTGGAATCACTTAATGGTTTTATTCGGTTATCATCATTACCAACCACCGTCTGACTAACGACGAACGACGATCAACTCTTATCCCAAAAAATATCTGAGCATCGCGGGTGATGGCGCGCGTTACAAATGGTGACAACAATGCTTGTAGTTGCTGATAATGTCTGGTGGTTGATGGTTTATGACTTTTGTTGTGTGGATGGTTAAACGTGTGGGGATAGGAGTGGTGGGTGGGAGTGGGCTTGGGATTGGGGGTGGAAGTAGTAGTTGATATATCGGCTGACTGACTGTGAAGGCGATGGAATAGGTATCGTTTATCATGTGCATATAGTGTCCATTGTTCTTCTTGTTGGTTTTTGCTTTATTATTCCTTCCTTCCTTCCTTCCTTTCTTCCTTATTTTCTACCTTGTCCCAGCAAAAATATGTTGTTCAGCTCATTGTTTTTTTTTTGTGATTGCTGTTCCACGATGGGATAAATATCTACATAAAATCCACACAAATTTCAACGCGCACACAAACACTGAAAACTAAAAGCTAATCGCAAAGTACGATGCAGTGGTTTGAGATCCTTAATTTTTAACAGCTATTCCTGCAAATAATGACTTCTGCTTTTGGGTCTCCTTTTTGTTTTTGTTCTTCCTTTCTTCCTTTGTTGAGTAGCCGCTTTTTCAACTCTACGTCGCCAAATGTTGTGTACCGGTAGGTTGGAAAGAAGTCTCTTTAGAAGTGATTCTGGTAAAGCTCTGACAAAGGAAAACGCTGTTGCGTCGTAAATACGTGCGTTGTTTTTATGGTGAAGATGGTTATTGTTCAACAAATAGGAAGTGTCTAATATGTCCCTATTTGTCTCACCATCTCCGGCAGATAAATCGCAATGCCTTTTGAAGCAACATTTTTTTACCTATTTTACAAATAAAATACGTATTCGGATTATTTTGGATGTTATTTGTTAATTGTTAATTTTTTAATATAAAATTTTATTAAATTTTTATTAAAAAAATTGAATTGTTCTTCATAGATGGTTGCGAGAAAAATCATCTCAGAAATTGTTGTTCGGAAAAGAACAAATAATGCCTCAGAGGTTTCCATTTAAAGTGAATTCATTCTCGCTGTTTCATGCATGATTCATGCATGATTTGTTCATGATTTCATATTCGTATATCGCTGGCTGAAACTTGCCAGCCTGCTGCTTCTTTGCCATTCTTCTTGTTCTCTTGTGTTTTTGTCACATTCGTGAGTTTTTATTTATTTATTTAGTTTTTAACCGTTCACAGATTTTGCGACGATGCGAATGATGGTGACAATTTTGTTTTTTGCCAACATGCCAAAAACACTGATGAATTTTCAACGATGATTAATGATGACAGAAATTTGCAATAGGGAACTTTATACCTCTAGAGAGTAGTTATATCCATTGAGTCCATTGAGTCCCATGAACAATGAGCTTATTTTGTTTTGGGAAAGATCTATAAGAGTGAAATAGAAGGAACAAACTGACTGAAGGTACTTTGCGAACGATTTAATCTTCAAGCAAATCAACTATGAGTATATAAAAAGTTACAAAAAAAAATGAATAGATTCTAATATAATAATAAGTTAATAATAATAAAAATAAGTTAAGATTTTAATAATACATTTTTATATTTTATTTTTGTTATTTTTTTAAAATTATTTATGCATTATTGCTGAATTATTTTAGTTTGTTAGAGATAAACTTTAAATACATTTTAATAGAGAAAGAACAAATAAATATATACATAAATAAAAAATAAGTGAAGAAATAAATAAAAAATTAATGGATATATAAATAAATAAATACATAAATAAACGGTGGAATAAATAAATAAATAAATAAATAAATAAATAAATTAATGAAAAAATAAATAAACAAATAAATGAAGAAATAAATAAATCAATAATTAGATAAATAAATAAATAAGTAAATAAATATATAAATAAATAAATAATTAAATAAATAAATAAATAAATGAATAAATAAATAAATAAATAAATGAAGAAATAAGCAAATAAAATAAATAAAATAGTAAATGAAAAATTAAATAAATAAATACACGAAATAATCTACGGAGATTTGAATATATATTTAAATTGTTTTAATTTATTGCAATTTAGAAAAAAATTGTTATGGAATAAAATGTTTTTATACTACTATAAAAACTACTATAAAAACTACTATAAAAATATTATAAAAATGTATTTTATAAAATAAAAAAATTTAATAAATATACTACTACTATAAAAAAAGACCATATCTAATAAAAAAATTTCGAAAAATGTAGAATTTATTGTTTAAAAATTGATTTTATAAAATGTTTATTAAACGTTCAACACTTTAAATTATAGTATTATCTACTACTATCCATAAAAATTTAAATACAAATTATTAAACTGGATAAACTTTAGTAAAAATACCTTTCATTCATTCAAGTAAACAAATTACAAAATAAACCCATTAGTTTCAATCGTTGAAATCAATTTTTATTCTTAGAGAATAAAATGTCGTACATGCTCGAATTTCAAACATGTCGTCAACATTTTATGTCGTAGCCTTCACAGTGTTTCTGTTTAGATTGACTAATTGTTTCAATTTATTGTTGTTTGCTTCTTTTGTCAACCCAACCATAAAAATATAACTGAAAGCGGTAGCATATCCTTTCTTCCCTCTCTTTCCCTTTCTTATAAAATACGTTCTCCTTCTTACACATTTTCAACGTGTCACTTCAAGTAAGGTCTGATGACTTGAGTAATGCTTGATGTCATCTTAAATTTCATTAAGAATAAAGAAGCTTAAAAAAGACGTTTATAAAAAATATATGACGTTAATGGAAAAATATGTTTTAATGAAAAATATATATTATACTGACATAAATATGTTTAACTGTTAGTAATTAATTTATAGTATCTATAGCTTTCAGTAGTCGTAACCACATATAATTCGAATTGGGATAGTTTGACAAATTTGTGTATTTTTTATTTAAAAGAACGTTCTATAAAATGTTCCTTATTTGACTTAAATATTTGTTACATATTTCCAGCTTTGTATCACGGGAAATCCTCTAGATATTGAAAGCAATCTTTAGGTAAACCTTAAGGAACCTTAGGACGAACGATTTTGTTTGCAAGGACATCGCAAACCGGAATTATTTGTGAAAGATTTTGTGGTAAAAAACAATAGAATGAATTTTGCAAAAATTAATATAATCTCAAATTAATAGAATGTTTAAAACCATATGTGTTAGAGGTAATTACATTAAATGCATTTGATAATTAATCACAAGACGGGAGTATCACACTCTCTAATACCTCCCAAGCCTTTTAAAGTCTGAGTCGAAATGAAACAAAAAACTTTTCCGCTCACGAAGATCTTAGATAAAAACCGTTATGCGCCTGAAAGCAGTTAATTAAATATATCAAAACCTTGTGAGGGGCATGATAAATTTCCACTATGTTTCTTCCGCCAAATTACTGACTGAATTAGCACTAAAGACTCAGTAGCTTTCAACGGCATTCAGCGCCGTTATAAATAGGATAAAATAGAAATAAAGCTTTGGATTAATTTGTTTGCATCCTTTCGTAGCTTCATTAACCCCTAACCGTTAGAAACATTTATCTGCTGAAATGACATTTAACGGTCTTCCTCTTCTTATTCTCACCTTAATATATCTTCCTTCTTTCGCTTTAATATCATTCTCAAAACGACCAGAACACTTTCGTTTGGGCTAAAGTTTTTTTTTGGGTATAAAGTTAGAATAAGATTATTTTCTACTCTTCATTCCATTTTTATTCTTATGTATTCTTTTATTCTTAATCTTCATCGGTTCAATGGTGTCAATTGTTAAAGATTTATTCCTGTGATATATTGATTTTTACATTTTTATTCATCTGAACTTTTCGTAGACAATTTAACAAAAGGAAATCATTTTGAAAAAAGTGAAGGAATTAGTTACTCCGGGAAGGGTAAGAAGGGAGAGGGAGGGAATTTTGTGTTAAGCAAGATATTGGTATATCCGTTATTGATTCAATTTGTTTGGTCTCAAAAATTGTCAATGAAAGGCTACCCTTTCCCCCTCATTCTTCTCTGCCTACTTTCCCTTTCTCGTCTTTTTTCTTCGCACAATGGAAATATCATTAATCACAGTCCTGACTTTATTTTAATAATTTTGTGGTTGATCCTTTTGTTAATGTTTTTATGGGAGGATACACTCCATCTAGCCGTTTAAAATTATGACTTTACAAGTATGTTACGATGTCTGCAAGTGATGGCAAGAATACATTTCTTGAAGTCAACCTAAACGATGTTTGTCCCCACTCCTGAGAAACTTTACTCATTCTATATCCATTTCTCAGTTCATTCGTGTGCATAAATGTCAAGCACATTTACTTTATTCGCCTTTAACGTCTTGTTTCATATATTGTGTTGCATGTGAGGATTTATCAATATATACTCGGAATATCGTTTCGCTTTTGAAAACATTAATTTCTTCATTTATTTCTTCTAAACATTTTTTACTGTTAAAGATACATTAGTCGGTAATCATGAAAGGTGTTTATTATCAAATTTGGAAATATATTAATTGCAATATTTAGCGTCAACATAATTGAGATTGACCCTTAATCGAATTATTTTGAGCTCTTTTACAGCCATGGAGTTTGTTTTGGGTTTTTGGGATTTATGAATAAAATAAGTTGAAGCCAAATCGATCTAAATGCATTTTTTACGTGATTGTTAAAAATATTTAAAATATTCAAAGTGTTCAAGTGAAAGTAATTTTTGGCAAATTTAAGGATTTCGTTTTAAAGAGAGTCTTCGATCTTTTATCTTAAAGTAATGTTTTCTTTTTAACAATAATCAAAAATTAGGGAAGTTAGTGGAAAAACGTATACAAACGTATACAATCGTAATCGTATACAATTCATCAATTAAATATCGTATACGTATACAATTATTCCTTGCACTTTTTGATCAGGTCTCATTTGTGTCAATTATGTGACCATTTTAAAAATTTTGTTCATTTCCTGCCAAGCTATAAGTTAATATATTTTTCGTTCCTTACAATTTCCAATTCGTTAATTCCGGTTTCCTTTTTGAAAGACAGGCCCAACTGTCGGTTCTTTTCGCTTCTCTAATTTTGACTTCCTTGAAAAGTAGTTTGACAAATATGTTTAACTGTTGGTCGCAGTTGTGGCGGTTTAAAAGTCAATCGTGCATGTAATTCGCCATATAAGAAGAAATATTAAATTGAAATGTAAGTTAAATACAAAACATTTGTTTCTGACATTTTTAACGACATATAATTTTAAGTGTTTCAGAAGAAACTTGCTCATATGTTTTTTTAATGTTTTTTAATTTTTTTGGAAATTTTTGTATAAAAATCTTATTTAAACTGCAAAACTTAAAATTTACTTTTTCTTCAGACTTTGCCAGAATTAGTAAAGATTTATGAAAATTAAATTCGGGAAATATTTGACAATTTTGTTTAAAATTTTTATATATTTGCGACAGTAGAATGGAAATATTTTAGTGAGTGATTTATAATATTGGAAAAAGCTCTTTTAAAAAGTATATTTAATTAAAATAAATTCTAAAATTAATTTTTCAAGAATAGTAATAGTTTCATCCTTTAAAAATCAAATAGAATTAATAAAATTAAAAATAAAATAAATAATAAAAATAATGAAAATGTTTCCAAATAAAGAAATAGCTTCTCGCACAAAATCCAATTTATGATTTTATTTATTTCCGGAAGATGTATTTCATAATAAAATTATATAGAATTTTTAAAGAATTTTTTTAAAGAAACAGTGAAGAAACAATGAGGAGAAAAAAGTTTATTTTTAAATGAAATATTTAAATTCCATTAAATATATTTATATTTTTAATACGCAACACACCATCAAAAAACATTTATGAAATACTAAATAATAATTCATTGTTTTGTAAAAGAAATAAGACGAACAATAAACAGTATTTCGAAAGAGAGGGTTTCATTTAAATTGTTTTAATTATTTTTATTAATTATTGTTTTTAAAAGCATTTTGTTTCCGGTGCGGATTTTTAAAATCGATCGGACTATAAAAGGCTGTAGTAGATTTCTCATTTCAGTCCACCAACTTCAGATTTCTACAAGTTGTGTCTTAATCAAGAAGGATATTAAAATTCTTCCAAGATGAAAGTAAAACTTTTCCTATTCCTACTCCTTTCAATCTTCGTTTCGTATACACACGCTCAGTGTCGTAAGCCTTGTAAGTATCGACGAACGTATAGGAAATTATTATTAAATATTTTCGAATAGACTGATTTGCTTACTTTTGCTAAAAATTAATAAGTGTTTTAATTGATAGCTCGTCAGGTGTGTAGTGGTCGTAGGAATTTGGGACGCGGTGGACCAGGTTGTCGCAGAACAACTGCCTATTACTACAATACAAGACTGAGGCGTTGTGAACGCATGCAATATAGAGGATGCGGAGGAAGCAACAATCGCTTCTGCAATTTGAATGATTGCCGCCGTCGCTGCCAACGCACATAAGAAAAAAGTAGGCGTATAGGGATGAAATGGATTTTAGAAATTGGCGTTTTCTTTTGGATCTCTCCTCTATTTTTTGAAATAAACTTATTATAATTTTAACAAACAAATAAAGCAAAGCAAAAATATCAAAAGTAGTTTTTTTTTGTAATTTCTTTTTATTTAGCATTTTATGTTGTGAGTGTAAGCCGATGCAATTTTTAGAATTAACAGGATCATCTTTTCTTTTCTCAATATGCTTAAGATCTTTCTCTTCAATTAATTTAATAACTTTATTATTCTAGTTAGTTGAAGTTATTTTAATAGTTACTCAAGCGTTTGCTTTATTCGATATATAGTGCTACTACTACTACCACTACTACTACTAGTACTACTACTGTCTACTACCTTCTACTCGATAGTATATTTAGTATTTTTGTTAGTACTTTCAAATCTTTATTTACCTGCGTAGACAGATTGGTTGAGATCGAAAAACAGTCTAATAAATCATTTAAAAATTTATTTCAAAATGGTTTCTTTCCAACAAAGTTGAAATCATCGACATATTTTTTGCGATTTCTTTTTCATATTAAAATCTAAAATGTGTTTTTTTATTTCTCCTTTCGTCATTTAAAATTAATTTAGGAAATTTATAATTAGATATAACAAATATTGCTTATAATAATTTGACTCTAATTTCGCGACATTTTTAAGACATGAAGATTTCAAAATGTTCACTTTCATAAGTGTAAATGAGATCGCAGAGGTAAAGATGAAGATAACGATTTTAACGATAACAGTGGTAAGGTTTTTCCCCTGAAAAAACAGAATCGATGAAATCATAAATTTTTGGAAATGCATAAAAGCTTAGCTTACGCTTCCGACAAGCTCATAGTTTTATCATAATATTTCTCTGCTTCGTGATTGGCGGTATTTCTGAACATTTCGGATATATTCCCGAACACCGGCCGGAATAATACATATATAAGATGGTTTGCATTAAATGCGACGAAAGTTCGGGATGAATAGGTTGGGACAATATAAGGCAAAGAATATACTTATCCCGAACTAAACTATACATCCCGCGACTAATTCTCAAAAACGGAGGGAGGGATAAAAGATCAGAATTTAAATTAAAATAAAAAAAACACTGCACATAAATAACAAAGCATATCTCGATTGTTTCACCTTTTTTAGAAAAAACCACTTTACGATTAATTTTGGAATAAGACGTCATTTAAATGACTTGTTCGGCTGTTTTTCGAACTCAACCAATATCTACAATATCCATATAATTAAAAGTTTGTGAGTACTAACAAAAATACTAATAATTCTACCGAGTAGATGGTTGTAGATACTACTAGTAGTAGTAGTAGTCAAGTGAAGTAAACGCTACCCAAACACTAAGAACAAAAGTAAAATTTAAGTAACAATTAAAATAAATTTAATTAACTAGAATAATAAAGTTATTAAATTAATTGAAGAGAAAGATCTTAAGCATATTGAGAAAAGAAAAGATGATCCTGTTAATTCTAAAAATTATCGGCTTACACTCACAACATAAAATGCTAAATAAAAAGAAATTACAAAAAAAAAACTACTTTTGATATTTTTGCTTTGCTTTATTTGTTTGTTAAAATTATAATAAGTTTATTTCAAAAAATAGAGGAGAGATCCAAAAGAAAACGCCAATTTCTAAAATCCATTTCATCCCTATACGCCTACTTTTTTCTTATGTGCGTTGGCAGCGACGGCGGCAATCATTCAAATTGCAGAAGCGATTGTTGCTTCCTCCGCATCCTCTGTATTGCATGCGTTCACAACGCCTCAGTCTTGTATTGTAGTAATAGGCAGTTGTTCTGCGACAACCTGGTCCACCGCGTCCCAAATTCCTACGACCACTACACACCTGACGAGCTATCAATTAAAACACTTATTAATTTTTAGCAGAAGTGAACAAATCAGTATCGAAATCTTGACGGAAGATGTTATAGTATTTTCCTATACGTTCGTCGATACTTACAAGGCTTACGACACTGAGCGTGTGTATACGAAACGAAGATTGAAAGGAGTAGAAAAAGGAAAAGTTTTACTTTCATCTTGGGAAGAATTTGCTATCCTTCTTGATTAAGACACAACTTGTAGAAATTTGAAGTTGGTGGACTGAAATGAGAAATCTACTGCAGCCTTTTATAGTCCGATCGATTTTAAAAATCCGCACCGGAAACAAAATGCTTTTAAAAACAATAATTAATAAAAACAATTAAAACAATTTAAATAAAACTCTTTTGAAATACTGTTTGTTGTTCGTCTTATTTCTTTTACAAAACAATGAATTATTATTTAGTATTTCATAAACGTTTTTTGATGGTGTGTTGTGTATTAAAAATATAAATATATTTAATGGAATTTAAATATTTCATTTAAAAATAAACTTTTTTCTCCTCATTGTTTTTTCTTACTGAAAATTTAAGGAAGTTATCTCTCAATTCACATTTAATGACTTTCGGTTTAAGAATTCTATTTGGTTGAATGAATAATTTGCATTAAATAAAATTCAGTTAAATTTTCATTTATTAAATTTTAGTAAAATTCGTTTTGCCTTTTTCTCATTGATTTTTCTCATTGATATTTCTCATTGATTTAATGAAGTCTTTAATAAGAATAAAGTAGTTTATAATTCATTGAATTGAATTCTTTTATTAAATTGATATTTATGTATATAATTTATTCAACGGTGAATTGAGAAAGAACCTCCCTATATATTTTTATATATGTATAATATCTATCCTAAAATAGTGAAAATTAAAACTAGTAAGAACGTTATCTTCGCCCTGGCCGAAGCTTATATATCCAATTTCCGAATGTCTTAACAACGTCGAGATAAAGTTTCGGCAGGTTATATAAATATATTATATATTTATATTTAAATTATTATATATACATTTATAACCAGCCTGTGATGACAGAGAACATTCGTACCAAATTTCATGCTTTATTTGTTCTCTTCAACGGTCATTTTTTGTGAAACAGTTCTAGTTGAGGCGTAGGCGTGACAGTTTTCTGATTTCACCCATTTTCACCACCACCGATCCTTTGATGACAGGGAATATTTGAGCCAAATTTCATGACAATAACTTTATTTTTACGCCTGTACGAATTTTGTCTCTAGTGGGCGGGTCACGCCCATTTTTTGGGAATAGTATATAAAAATTTATTTAAATGAATTGTTAAAATTCCTTAAAAATTCTGGAAATAAATAAAATCCTGAAAGTGATTCTCATGGGAGAAATGTTTTGATTATTTGGAAATATTTTTATGATCTTTATAAGGAAGGGGAGGGGCGAGTTGTATAGAAAAAGTGGTCGGAAGGGTCACCTCCTTCGATTTGTTCTTAATAAGACACCCAGATTTTACAATTTTTTCATAACTCTAGTTTTCAAAATTAAAATAATTATAAATAACTAACTATTCCAATAAAAATTGTTTCTTCATTATCATAAAAATTAATTCGCAGGAGAAAAGTATGCATGCATTTTTCATTGCCTCGCCGAGAACTGATAGAGGAAATCTAGTTCAAGTTAAAGGATTTTAATTATTAACGTAGATTTTCGAAAAGCTATAGTACAAAAGAATTTTCATTTTTTTCAAAATTTCAAATTCAAACCATTTGATCGATTAGAAAAAATTACGAAGCTTTGAGATTTTGGCTATCAAAGTCACTTTAATTCTTATCTCAGGAATTGTCGTTTCATCTTCCCGATGGTGTCGCTATTTTCGCTTTTATAACTGTTATAATTTTTTAAATAATTTATTTCGGGCCCCTCTTAAATCGGAGAAAATCGGTCCCCTCAGAATGAAATCTATCCTGAACTTTTACCGCATTTTATTTTACCTTATCATTCAAAATTGTTTTTAGTAAAAACGTTTAAATATTCGTCATTAGTATTGAATTATTCTGATGTAATTCTCTAATATAAATCGATTTGGATCTGAAATAATTTCAAAATGATTCGATGTCTATTAATTATAATTATATATAATGAATTAATGATTTCGTAAATTGTGCTATAAATATTTTTTTATATATTCGATTTATTGATTTAAAATTCAATTAATATATAAATAAATTTTTAGAACAAAAGTTGTCTCAAAACAACTTCGACCTACTTTTTTCCTATCGCCTTTTTTCTACTTTTTAAGACTTACTTTTCAGGTCTATAACCTTCAATATTGAATGTAAATATTGAATCAAATTGAAGATTCTGGTTGATATACACTTTCAATTTAAGGACCGATTGATATACATTTTGTTCGATACAATAAAGTATTTTAAAACAATTCCATACGTATTATTGTCCGTTTACAAAAACGCTCTTTGTTTACAAAAATAAAAACCTCCGCAAAAATTATCAATACATTGAAAAGATTAATGGTTTCCATACTCTTATTTGTATATAAAAGGTTTTTATTTATTCCAATGAAATATTTGTAGTTACTTTGAATGCAGTGTATTTTCTCTAAAGATTTCCTGAAAGAATATATAGCAGCTGCTTTCTTTGTTTCTATTATTTAATTTAACAAAAAATTATTTAATTTTTTCGAAATTGCATCCTATATAAAAAGCCGTCGGGCGATTCAGTGATTAGTCATTTCACAGCTTTTAAACTTATAAAATATATGAAACCAACACAATCAAAAATGAAATTGATCTTCTTGATTTTGATCGTTGCTGCCGTTTTTGTGGCATACGGCCAGGCGCAATGCCGAAGACCTCGTAAGAGAAAGAACTACTAGATATATTGAAAACGAATTATTAAAGCACTTAAACGATTTCTTAAAAAATTATGTCTAACCTTCTAATGATTTCAACACATTTTTTCTGCATCGATTTCAGAAAATCAAAATTGCCGTGAACCGAGAAATTTAGGACGTACTGGCCCTAACTGTCGCAGGGTTTCGGCCTGGTGGTACGACAGTCGTCAAAGGCGATGCGTGGAAATGCAATATCGAGGATGTGGCGGTAATAGTAATCGTTACTGTTCACGAGATGAATGTGAACGACGATGCCGACGTCCATAAAAATAGATCGGAACAACAAACGCAGTCTGAACTGAACGGTAACGATGACGAACTGATGCGGCAATTTTCTGTACGGTATCTTACAAAAAAAATCAAAAAAAAAAAATAAAATTAATAAAATCGAAATAGAAGAATAGAGTGAAAAATTTGGCAAATAATAAAAATTAAAACTCATAAAAAATTATAAAAACTAAATATTAAAATTAATTATTTCAATATTTTTAAAATATTAGATTTCTTCCGAACTTTCACCATTTTGTATTATTTTTTATTAAATAAATAAGATTAAATTGAATTTAGAAATAGTTTCAATGTTTTTCAATGTCTTTTGCTTTTAGTGTTTGCGTAGTGTTTAATACATTCGATAGTATTTTTAGTATTTCTTGAAATCGTTATTCTGATGATTGCGGTCGTTTTTATGGCATATGCATAGGCGCAATGCCGAAGACTGCCTTAGAAGACGATGCAGACATTGATAAAGAAACATCAAAAAGTTGCTGCGGATGAATTTTATGAGAAAAAAATCAATTATAAAAAAAGGTTAAAAAATTTTAAATAAAAAAAGAATAAAATCGAAACACATAAAATAAATCATTTTTCTTACTTATTCACACACTATAAATCATACTAAATACTGTTTGTTAAGTAAATATAATTTCAAAACAATTTGCAAAATTTTTCAATATTTTTAATGCATATATAATTGATTCGAACACGCTTCTTCGCAATATTAAAAAATCCAAAAATTGTGGAAAATTACGCGACTAATTTACTATTAAATCAAATCATTTGTGTTGATAGTGTGTTTCACGACTGACCAAACTGAGTTCCAATTTTTCCAAACGATCATGATGAAAGAAAATCTTATAGTAGTACTCTTTCTTTGCTGTGTTTTTTCCTATACACAATCTCAATGCAATAGACCGGGTAAGTGCTTTAAAGAGATTGACGCTACTGCGAAGTCAATATTATTTCGTTTCAGCTAACCAAAATTGTTACGCACCGATGGAACCCGGACGCACTGGCGAAGATTGTCATGAAACACATGTCTATTTTTTTAGTTCTAAAAGAGAGAAATGTTATCAAATGCGTTATGATGGTTGTGGCGGTGGTAATAATCGGTTCTGCAGTTATGAAGAATGTGTACGTAAGTGCAAACCGCGTGATTAGAAAACAACAACAACAACAGCGATAGCAGCAGCAACAACAGCAGCAGCAATATTCTTCAACAGTTTTTTATGTTAAAGGAAATATGACAATATATTATTATGAATGATAGTTATAAAAGGGTTCTCGATTTTAAACACGAACCTCTTTAGCATATTTCTGTTAATTTACAGCTGTTAAAAATTCAAAATGTTCCTTTCAAAATGTCTTAATTATGAATTAATTTAATAATTTCGAGCCCTCCCCGGTATACTTCAGTCGTGTTTGATTCCAGTTCAGTATTATATATATCATCAACAAATATAACAATGTTTTCTAAAGTCAAGACGGCAATGCATTTCAAACACTTATTTTTGAAATTTAGAAAAGAAGAACTTATTTTTGTAACCTTCAGAACTCCAACCGAAGTCTTAACTAAACACCAAAGGAATAATGTTCGAATTTTTAATGCGTGAAATATTCGTGGTTGATTAAATTCTGAAATATTTTTCATGACTAAATGAAATGTTTCGAAGTCGAGCAATCGAAAGACTTTTTATTACTGAGACCAATTAATTAAATTAAATTGTTAGAAAATAGTTATCAAAATTATGAGTTAGAAATCAAGACCTTGTTCAAGTTTTTGTGTTCTATCAGATAAATTATCCTCGCTGGCGGAGAATGTGAAATTTAAAAAAAACTGATCGTCTGTAATTTGAAAATATTACACCCTGTGTAATAGTGTTAGGTGTGACTGACACACCCGACAATTCAAAAAGACCGAGCCGACAATAGTAATATTTTCAAATTACAGACGATCAGTCTTCTTTAAATGGAACTAATACAATTAATTCATTTTACGGTATAGTAATAAATTCTTTAAATATACCATGAAATCATAAAACGTAAAACGCAAACCCATAAAAATATTACTATATTTTCTCAAATTTTCTATATAAAAGTAAACAAAAGTAAATTTGCAGCAATGTCATTTGCAATAGCATTATTTACATAATTGTTTCTTTTAAATATTCTCGTCTATATAAAAAATTATATATTTCATAAGAATAAGTAATGAAAACTTTATTAATAATCGTTTGCATTACACTAGTGATCGCAGTATATGCGGAATATAAACTCGAAATGCATCCTTGTGAACCAATTCGTGAGTAACGTTTGTATAATTATCATATCATATAATTGTCGCAGTACTAGCATTAAAACGTGATTGATTGTAAAAAATAAATAATGTTCAATATATTTTAGCTATCGAGGAGACCACTTGTGAAGGTGGTCGCGATATGGGAAAGAGTAAGCCTGGAAAATGCTTGAGACAGCAGGCATATTACTACTCGAACGTTCACAACCAATGCATGAAAATGTTTTATAAAGGCTGTGGGGGTAGCAGCAATCGCTTCTGTACGATACAAGAATGCGGAAAGAGATGCAGACCAGAAAGTGAAGAAGAAGAAAATGTAGAGAAATAAATTTGTGTACACGATTTGACTACAATTGTTCAATTGCCCACCAATAAAGATCTGACAAGTGTTATATTCGGTTTTGTCTCTTTATTTTCTATGATCAAATTAAGTTTTTTCTACTAAAAGAGAAATCGATTTATATAGATTTCATAAAGGAATTGCAAACGATTCGCAATTGTGGTTTATGTGAATCGAAATGGAATAAATGTGATATTGTGCTTAATACGTATAAGCCGCAGATAAATGAATACCAAATTCTTACAAACCTTTCTATAAAATACAGAAAATCGAGGGAAGGGAATATTTATTTATATCTTCAAAAATATAAAGAAAAATCTACTTAAAGGAATGTAAAGCGTGAGCATGATTTGACTTAGAAAAATCCTGAAGAATCCCAAAATGATTTCATTCAATTCAATTCAAATTACACTAACAGTATTTCTGTTTATTAAACTTCTATATTTGGCGGCCTTTGGCCGCAGGAGAAAATGTAGCATTCAGTAAGCAAAATGCCGGCTGTGCGGCGAAGAGTATTCTTGAATATCGCGTTTTTATTTTATAACTAATTTCTGCAATATTGTAAATAATATTCGCTATGCGCTTAAATTTGTCGTTTCGGAATTATTTTCATCTGTCATAGAATTATGTCGTTTCGATTATTGTCGTTTCAGAATTCGGTCGTTTTGGAAATTGGGAGCTTCAGAATTTGGTCGTTTTGGTATCTTGAAATATCGTTCGAGATTTTATTGTTTGGAATTTGAAAAAAATTATCGGTATTTCGTCCGTGTCCTTTAGATTTTGTTAATGTTTAAAATTGTATTTTCCCTATTTTTGTCAAATGATCTCTTTTTTATATATTCGGGTGTGGCAACAAGTCTTGCCTTCTGATTTGTAAATATGATTCTTTCTTGAAAGCTTTACGGCCACTTTTAATATAAAAACGAATACAGAGATCGATAAATCGCACTTAGTTTTTCATTACCGTGAAGAAGTATAAATATAATTTAAATTAAAATTTCAAATTTTTGTTTCAACTTCATTAATATTGATGGAAATTGCACTGCATAAATAATTATTTAATTATTTGTTCCGGAGCGGTACAAACCATGTCGATTATTACAATTTTTGGTACCCTACATTCGATTCTTCGAGATATTATAAAAGGTATTAAAAGACATTGCAAATGAAATATCTCATAATTTAGTGTCTCATAATTGAGTGTTGTGTCGCCAAACACAAGCACATTTGAAAGATCAGCGGACCACCAGATGGTTTTTTATTTTCGGCAGAGGCTTTTGTGATGGCATTTGACAACTCCAGGAATCCCATACTATTGCCGACAGTACCTCCTTCATTAAAATCTCTATTCTTTCATTCTAAAAATATATTTCCTTTTTTAGTGGACAATAAAAAGTGTAAATTCGTATAGGGAAAATCGAAGCCAGGACGAGAGTTTAAAGTTGCGAACCTCAAAGCATGTCAATTCCGAACAAATTATTGCGAATTATAGATGCTTCTTGAAGTCATGAAGGAAAAAATGAATATGAAAGGAATTTTCTAGGATAAATTAATCTTATAAAAGGAAATATCAAATGTTTATTTAATAAATTTATTTATTTGATAGTTTATTGATTTAATGAGTTGCGGATTTTTCGGCTAATTGATTTCATGAAAAATGTATGAACTTTTCAATAAAATTATAAATAATTACATAAAGTTTAACAATAATAAAACATCCTTTATAAAATTAGTGGAATTTCTTTAGAAAACTTAATTTATTTGTATGTGCTATGAACACTTCTTAACTGTTTTTATTTAATAAATAAAAATCTTTGAAAATCTTCGACGGTGCTTTAATAAAAAAGGTTTCTTTGTGAAAACAAAGAAACTGTAGCTCCTTTAATATTCGGAAAGACCACCACTTGATATTTTCGCATTTAAAATTGAAATTTCGTTGAACGAAAATCTATCAAATATCTAAATACTAATAATAAGATGAAAAAATGTTGCTGGTTTTGAAGTCTTTTCAAATAACTTCATTATGGTTTTTAGTGTCTACCCTACTGCATAAAGTTTCCGTCATGAAGACTTTGATTTTAAAATTTTGTGTTGCTTTTGTTTCCTTGTTTGGATCCGTGCAATCCGTGTGTAAAAGTCCAAGTGAGTGTATTGTATCTTATTGTATTGTATTGTATCTTATATTGTATCTATATTAGATATATCTCGGAATTAATATATTTTTACATTTATTCCAAACCGAACTTTCGCGCTCATCCAACCCAGTTCTCAGTTGCTTTTGTTCATTCTATTTCATGCAATTTATTCATATTTTTCTTTATCTTTTATTTCTAACACTTGATTTTCTCAAACCGTAGGTTATCCTCATTGTTCGTACGTTCGCGACGAAGGTCGTAGTGGTTGGGATTGTCGTCCTTCCGTTTCTTATTGGTACGATCACAAAACGAATATATGTTATCCGATGCAATATCGTGGCTGCGGTGGTAATTCGAATCGTTTCTGTACGATTCAGGATTGCCTTCATGGTTGCCGGCATTAATCAAATACAATTTATAAAGTATGATCAATTATGATCAATCAATAATTATATTAAATAAATATTAATAAAGAAACAAAGTATGAAATCTTTATGAATTATTGAAGAAATAATTTCATAGTTTTATTTTTATTTAAATTGTTTTCATCCGGTCACGGATTTGTGAGAATGACAATAGAAAGGAGGGAGAGAGAGAGAGAGAGAAAAGGAGAACTTTATTAAACCCATTGCTGCCAAACAATTCATTTCGAATAGATTTTTATAAATAACATTTTTCATTTCTTTTAATTTCTGACTTTTGAATTTTTAAAAAAGGTTATTTGAAACATAAATTTTTTTAAAGTTTTTAAAATTTTAATTCATTAAAATTACAATAATATTATTAATGATTTAAATATTAATAAATTTTAGAGTTTACTTCTTGTTCAATTTTTTACTTTATTTAAATTCTTTAAAAATGTAATTTTCTTTAAAAAATTCAATTTTTGCTTCTTTTTCAAAATAAAAATTATTTCAATATTGAAAAATTTGAAAAAAATTAATTTTTTTTTATTATTATTAATAAATCTTATTAAATGGCATTAAATATTAGTAATAACACATAAACGTATATTTTGGTAAAAATTTCATTTAGGTAAAAAGCTTTATTAAATTCTGAAAATGATTGTGGATTCGGAATTAAAAATAGAAAGAGAAAATTAGGAAAATATATAATGAAGAAGAAAGTAATCAAAAAAAAAAGACAAGCAAAAAAATGTTCCACATTCATCAGTTTTTTTTCCAAATCTCATCCTCTTTCCTGCAACATCTCTTCTATGCCTTTTAACATTTTTCCAAGTATTTATTTAGTCCTCTTCTAGCGACATCTAGTGACCTTCTTTATAGCCTTCCTTACAAAAGATCTCTGACACTTACACAACCCACCCCCTCCTCTACCTTCTTTGATTGCTTCTTTTTTAATAAAATATAAAGTAAACGCAAATTTTTTTTGAAATTTCTTTATTAAAGCTAACAAAGTTTGAAGGACGCCAAGAAGCTACAAAAAATCAACGAAAGCGAAAAAAATTCTAAAAATTATTTTCTCTTTACTGCTCATATTTTTCCGCCTAATGACAACAATGTTTTTTCTTTCAAATTGCAACAATTTTTTTTAATTTTTTAATAACGACCTATAGAAAACAAATGAAAACAAAAACAAATTGCGCAGAGATTTTTATAATTTTTGATAGTACTACTACTACTACTATTGCTGTTGACTTCCGTTGAAATGGTTGAAATTGTTGTTGCTGTTGTTGGAGCTGTTGTTGTCGCTGCTGTTGTTGCGGTATGATGCTGTTGTCGCTGGTGATGTTTTCTGTTATTTATTCTAATAGTTAGTTCTCTTTTTTTGTTGCTAATTTTAATGTTGCTTTAATTCATTGTTGTTGTTGTTGTTGGTCGTTTGCTTTTTTCAGTATTATTGTTGTTATCTGTTATTTATTTACCATTTTTTTCCATTTAATTTTGGTTCCCTTTTTCGATACCCTTTCATTTTTTCTATTCAATTCCTTTTCTGTGTCTCTTTTAATTTTTGTTCTTAAAATTTTATTTTTTCAATATTTTCTGTTAAAAAAATAATTATTATTGTTGTAATCTCTTATAAAATTTTTTGTCGTTTTATTTTGTTTCTCCTGTTTCTTTGTTTCGTAATTTCAATTTGCTTAAGACTTTAATTTTTCTTTACTGTATTTGTCACATTTTTAAGGATTTTGTCACGATGCCAAAAGTCATCATTAACTGCTTTTGTATTGCTCTAAATGTATATGTTATCAATGAACACTTTTATGCCTCTGCAGTTTATGTTGATGCAGAATTTCACGTTTCGTTACAAAAAAGCAAAACATTCTGCTTAAATCGATTATGGTTAGCCGACATAATATGCCTTCCTATAAAGTGTCTCTCTTATATTTAAATAATTAAAATTTTTAAGGCACTGAAATTGTCTTAGTAGTGCAAAGTACTTTTGTATGAAACATCTTCCTTTCCGCGGCCTTTGGTCGCGCCATCAATTAAAATCCATTAACACAACGCTTTGCTTGGCAATGCAAAATCCTTTTCTCAAAAACCTTCTCAAAATGTTGTAAGAATGCAAATGTGTTCTTAATAAAATTTTCTCTCCACTAGTCCTTTACTACAAAGGGCCGCGCTGGAAATACTGTAAAGCCTTAAAATTTCTGGAGATTTTGTCCATAGCGGTTTTATTCCGTGAGATTCCAGATATGGACAGATGTGATGTGAAATCTGGGCATTCTTCTTCAAATCGCCTCATTCACTTACTTCGAACGCTTAATGAAATTTCGATTTTTTTTTTGGATAAAAATTATTTTTTCTTAGAAAATTAAGATAGAAACAAAATTAAAAGCTTAGATTTAAATATCAAAATAAAAAACTTTTCTTCAGATGACGAAATTCAAGGGAAATATCGTTAACAGTACGTTTAGCAAGCGCAGCATCATCATCAACAACAACCACAGCAATACCTGCAGTAAACAACGCAATGAATTTTATCACTCGCACTAAATTGTGCTGCCACAACGCGCCGTTTGAAGCGATAAATATTACTACGCGATTAATCAGTAACTATAACTGGCCGTTGATGATGATGATGTTGCTGTTGTTGTTGTAATTGAATAAATGAAGAAACGATTGATTTAAGTATGGATGGAATTGGTGAGCTCAAACGAAGTTAGGAGTGTTAGTTGAAGAGTATTAACCTCTAATGCACTTTCTATAGAAAATGAAAGGAACAGAGATAGATAGATAGGGTAAGAGAGAAAGAGAGATAGATAGAGAAGGAATGGAGCGAGGACGAATACGGACGGACGGACTTTTAATGAAATTTTGAAAATGTTTTACACGAGCCGTGCTCATAAACTACGAAAGTTTAAATGCTGTTTTTTTTGCACCAACGAGTAACGAGCAACGAAATGAGCTGAATGTTGAATGAAATTAACGGCGATGTGAGTGATGAAGGTTGGAGTTGGGGAAGAAGAATAAGCAGAGAAAACAGAAATAAGCCTCACACCAAGCAAAGTTGAAATCAATTTCATTCACAAAAATTAACTCCGACAATAGAGATAGAATCAGCGAGAGAGAGAAAGAGAGAAAAAAGGATACTAACGAGATAGGAGAGAGCAGGGTTTTGTGTGAGGGGAGGGGCAGGAGTGTTGTAAAATAGGGCCAACATAAAAATTGTGAGAATTTAATTATACAAATACTCTACCAACAACAACAGTAATAAAAGGAAACAACAAGAACAATCAAAACCATAAAAACAGACACAATTAAATAGAAATTTCAACAGAAAAATTTAACTCCATTAAAAAATAAAATGAATTTGCCATTTTGTTAGATAATTATTCTGGTGTGTACGTATGCACGAGAGTCGGTGTGTGTGCGCGTATGTGTACGCGCGATGCTCGCGAGCATAAATTACATGTAATGATTTGAATATAACGAATTTATTCCATGGCGTCGCAACAGAAACAACAAAAATAATAATAAACAACATCAGCTGTTTTTAAATGTCATTCGAAATGAGTTTTCATTAAATGTAAATGAAATTTGTTTAAAAAATAATTAGAAATAACAGAATTTTTTACCTTTGTAGCCGCGATGTTTTTCATTGGTTTTATTAAGTATCTTTTACCGAAGATAATTTTCATGATCATCAATTTAAATTTGTATGATTTTATGAAAAACGTACTTCAACTTATTTTCTATTCGAGTCTATTTAAATCCAGAACAAAGAACTTTATTTTTATTCTTCTTCATCTTCTACGTTTTCCTCTTCTTCTCGCTTCTTCATGTTTATCTTTAAGCCAAAAATTTATGTATCCATCCAGAGTTTATCTCAACGTTTCCACACCATTTAATAATTATTCATCAGCAGTAATATTTTCATAAGAGCAATTTTTTTCTCTCACTTTCCTTCCAATTTTTATTTTTCGCTTTATCTATTTGATTCATTATTTCTTCCACATCGTCGCTTTTGATCTGTAAGAGTTGATCATTACAAAAGAAGTCAACATAATGGTCATTAAAAGCATGTTTATGAAATTATAAAATTATGTTAAAGAAAAGAAAATATTTGTTAAACTCATTTTACAAGATTTAAGAATTTAATTAGTAACTGCATGTAGTTGTGAATTATTTGTTTTTAATTAATAAAATAATTACAAATTCAAGAGAAAATTTCTTACAGGAAGTAAAAAATGGAAGAGTTTTTTTAAAAGAGATCAATCGATGATGCGATTTGACACCGTTCCGTCTTTTTACAGAGAGCTGTTAAATGAAGTATGTTGGTAATTCAGTTTATGTGAAAAGCATTATAGGTGTCGATGTTGCTGAAAAAGTGTGCCGGAAATGTGGAAAACCTACTGCAAAATTGAATAGACAGGGCACGGTTGTTGCAGCGCCAAATAAGCGGAAAGGAGGTTAAGCGAAGAGAAATATGTCTTTTTCTAATACATTTTAGTTTCTTAGAAAAGAAACCAACTGATGGTCCATGATTTAATATAAATTAATAACGATTTTAAGCATTAGTTGGTTATTTATAGTTGTAATGCAACATCTAGTTTCTTGTAATTTCGTATAAAAAATAAAATCTTCAGCAACAAAAGCACAAACAACAGTAAGAGCAATAACAACTTGAAAGAAGCAAAAATATGCTTTCATAAATTCCTATTTGTTAATTAACACTTTAAAATATCCGTCTATTCCATATCATGTATAAAACAAAAGCAAGAATGGCTATAGCAAAGTCAACAACATCGACGACGACAACAACAACAACAACATTAACAATAACAACGCAATTCTAAAGAGAAATATGAAATATCACTCGACAAAGCGACCATTTAAAAGCAACAACTGGCGACAACACTATTAATTACAAAAACATGAACAACAACAACAATACACCAATAACACCACCATTACTAGCAATTTATAATTAAGAAATTAGAGAACCGAACCGAATCCAACCGATTTAGTAAATTAAATTCGCATGCAAGGATATTGCTAGAGGATACACGATACAAAGATTGCCTTGTAAGCAAATCAGTTGCTAGCAATAAATACAAACAACACATATACGTACGTCAATAATCAGGTGGCAACACTGTAGAAAATAATAAAATAATCGTGTAAATAAAACCGCAAAAATGTCACAAAGAGCTCAATGCTTTGAGAAGAAAATAGAAACAAAATAGAAGCAAAAAGTAAATATGAAAATGGTGGCAGCTCTATTAAGCTCAATTAAATGGCCATTGAGGTGCTAATACGCTAACAATTATTATTACCAGTTATTATTATTATTATTAGTGTTATTTTATTAATTTGATGCGATCAACGATGGTAAGCGTTTGTTGACAGCGTGACAAAATCACGCGCCACATGAAAACACGCATTGGAAAATTAATTGAATGGTTTTTGCAAAATGGAAAGGAAAAAATGAGAGAAAAATGCAAGAAAAATATTAAAAGGAAAAAGAAAAAACAAGAAATATTAATAAAAATTATACTAAGCCAGAAAATAAGAAAATAAATAAATAGTCTCCGATGCTTTTTCGCTTTCTTCTTCTTGCAGCAAAACAGCTGTGGTCAGTTTTATTTGCATAAAAGCTCTCACAAATCATTTATTTTTTTGGAGGAAACAAAAAAAATACCATTGGCGAGGACAATGGCAATCGTTCTAACGATTAAAAACTAACTAATAAAAAACATTTACCTTATCACTTTATTTTAATTCTGGAAAGTCTGGATGGGTTCGGTTGGGAAGGATGGTCCAGAAAGGGTTAGTCAAGTGCTTGAAAAAATGTTGAAAATTATTGCGAGGGGGGGGGAGGTAAAACAATCGTGCTTGAAATTGTAATTTTTAACAGGGTTTAACAACGTAAAATGTAAATGGAATGAATAAAATACTGGCAAATGACCCAAAAGAAAAGGAAAAAAGTCAAGGAAAGTCAGAAAAAAATTAGGAAATAATTAATGAAAGTCATAATGTGTATCGCAAAAAAATTATCTTTTTCTCCCATTGCTTCTCCCGTTGACGTTTCGTCCTTTGACTCCTCTTTTGCTCTCTTTCCTTTCTCTCTCCTTCTCGCATTATTTCTCTTTTGATTAGTGTTTGATAATTTTTTTATATTAAAATTGATGTCAAAGAATTTCCTCTCGTGTGACAAGCCATTCAATCGGCCGTCAGTTGTTTTGTTGTCAATTATATCCAACCATTAGGCGCTTATCAGTGACACGCAATATTTGAAAGGAGTTGCCACCCCGCAGAATCTCACGAATGATAAAGACTTTAAAACTTTTAAAATTTTATAAATGACGATTTTATGACGTCTTCTAATGTTGATCACAATTTGTTGTTGCTTCGCCTGCCGAGAAATTATTCAGGAATTAAAAAAAGGGTATGAAAAAATCTCCAAAAACATTCATTTTCAAAAACATTAACCTCATTTAATCAATAAAATCTGTAGGCGTTTAATTTTGTTACGTCATTATTATCATGAAAGATAATGATTAAGTTGGTGAAATTGTTGAAACTATTCATTGGTTCGTTTGTTCATTCGTCACTGCCCGATTCTTTACAAACGCGTCGGAAATTATTTTAAGGTCCCTTAGACGACGAGGGTGAGGCTAAGGGTAGTGGCGGCGAGAATGGCGATGATGGTTCTGATGATGGCGATAGCGATGACGGTGACGATGGCGTTGGTCATCAAGCCAGCAGGTGTGCATGATTTATTAAAGGTGCAGGCGGTTACGTGCCTAAAACGCAATCATGTCCGGCGAAGTTGCATCGCTATATGGTTAAGATGGCAGCATTGATATTTTATCTATCTTCCCAATGAATATTTTTTTCAGTCGGCGAGGTGGGCGAATGTGATCTGGAGGAGAATATTAGTGCTGTTGAAGCTTCTATTCTTACCGCTGTTTTTGTCATTGTTTTTGTAATTGTTCAATGGCTACCTAGGATGGCTGGCTTGCTGGATGACTTGATTGAATTAAACATAAAATAAAAAACAATCTGATATTTATGCAAAAAATTAATAAAATAAATATCGAAAGATCGACAGGAAGGTAAGTTTATTAAAGGACACATCGCCAAACTATGTGGGAGTGATTTTACTCCTTCTAATACTTTCCTACAATTTATTGTTTTTTGTTCAGTTTCGTAGTAGAAAATGTTGTATGGAAGAAGAGGAAGAAAATTTAAAAACCAAAAAGTATGATAAGCTTTTAATTAATGATACCTACACAACAAACCATAACCGCAGAAGCTTACGGACAAACAAACAAAAACAACAATAACAACATCACACACACACACAAACATACGATATAGTAATAAAATTGCAGACCATATGGTCATACAGTTTCATATTTACAAGGACATCATCCACGATACTCCTCTGCCTTCATGTTCAGAGGACGTCCTTCTGACAGGATTCAAAATTCACTAACGCGCGTCCTGTCATCAACACATGTTGCTGCGCAGTGTTGTCTTTTGACATATGAATTTTGATATTCATGCTTTGCTGTTGTTGTTGCTGGCTTTGTTTTGTGTCTTGTCTTTGTTGTTCGTTGCTACACGGCCTACTCTTGTTGTTGCTATTTTTCTCTTTGTGGGCTGCTGTGGAGTTTTTCTGTTGGTGTTGTTGTTGGTGGTGATGATCATCCTTTATTTTTAATCACTTCGTGCTTTGTGTCTCGGTTTTTACAAACATGAATAATTTGTAGATATTGTTGTAGTAGTTGGTGCAGCTGTGTTGTTGTTATCTTATTTATATAATTTTTAATTGTTTTTAAATCGAAGAGTTGCGTGTTTTGTAAGTTTATCGCTTTAATTTTCGTTCATTTTTAACATCCGGTTAATATTATCATTATAATTATTTTAATATTATTAAAATCAAATTTCTTGAAAAAAAAATTATTATTATTATTATTATTATTATTATTATTATCATTATTATTATTAGTATTATTGCAACTTTCTATAAAATTTCACATTTGTTATCTTTCGGATGAGTCCTTCGGTCTTACAACTGACAATATGTGATTTAATATTTTTGGTATTTTTATTAAATTAATTTATCTTTTTATTTTTCGCATTTCTAATAGATTTAAATTCTTTTAACAGAGGCTTTAGTTTCTCTATGCATTCTTTCTTTTTTGTCATAAATTTCATAAATTTTCATAATTTTCCATAAATTTGTTTATCAAAAAAACTATTTATTTCACCGCGTTCACCCTGTGTTTTAATCTTCAACAAGTAATATTTTGTAGCATGTTACTGGACATTCATCTGTACTCTTCTAACAAATGATAAAGGTATTAGTTTTGAAGAGAAGTCTGACTACACTTCGAATGATTGCAAAAATTCTAAAATTCATTGTCTTATTCTTGTACTCGTTCCTATGTTTATCGTTTCATAACAGAGATTATTTACCTCTTCAAAAATTCAACAAATAAGAATTCTCTCATATTTTAACTTCTAAGAGAATTCGAATATTTCTCCGTGAGTTATTTGATTTTTGTTACTGTGAATGGGGCAATATCCGGCTTTTGTGGAATCACCACTTTATTCGATTTATCTCTTTATGAAATTTAGAACCTTTATATATCATTTATAAAGACAATGAGGGTTAGCGTATCCTCCTTAAAATATTTCCCTTGTTTGGCTTGTTTGTATTGCGATAACGTGATTTCAATGTTCACCACTCTGCCTACAACCGTAATGTCGTTTTCTGAAAATAAACGAAATAATTAAAATAAATAAAATAGAGCAAACACAAACACAAGCAAGCAGTCGCCAAAGAAACAATAGACCGTATTAACGATTTTGACACTGAAATACTCCTATAGAAAGAGATAAAAGACTGAATGTTTGTACAATGTGTACAGAAAGTGAGAGAACCGGGTTTACAAAATTTATCATTGCTCCCCATATTGGAGCGTCATTTTACATATTCTCCAAAACGCGACTGCGCCCTTGTTTAATTTTTATTAGTTTGTAGACTTTTTACTCTCATTACTGTCGTTGTTGCGCCTGTTGTTGTTGGGGTGTCTGTCGTTGTTGGATTTGTTCTTAATGCTGTCTCACAGATTTCGTGCGTTGTTGCTGTTGTTGTTGTTATTATTGCTTTGAATTGGATCGTATTGAAAGTGTTTTTCATGACTGACTCCACTAGTGAAAGACTCAGTTCGTTTCTAACCGTTACTTTGTAAAGAGTGAAAAGGAGCTAAAAGTAAACTGAACGCGGCGTGAGCAATAAATAATTTAGCGTTGTTTTGTAAATTTAAATTGTATTTCTTGAACAAAAAACGGGCAAAAAAGTGAATTAGACATCACTATATATTTGAACGCTTCCTAAAGAATGATAAAACTAATGATATTCCAATGAATATTTTTTTGAAAAGCGGAAACTTGTAGGTAACGATTTTTTCGCGAGTGTGCGCCATTCTGCAAAATTAATGACGTCGTAGTTGTTTTCTTTTTCTTTCATTGAATTTGCTACAGTTTTTTTTGTGTTTGGTGTCTGTTAAATGTTCGGGATGATTCACGTGGTCTTTTTGCGGAGGGACGTTAAGTTTATGATATCCATGTATATATATAATATATGCAAAAATATCTACAAATGAATCAAATTATTTTAATTGTTGTTTGATTTGACTTATTCTGCCGATTTTTACAGGAAAATTTAGTGCGTCACCGTCTGGTTTTAAAAAATCAGTGGCTTTGTTTTTGCTTGTCTCTCTTCTCCTTTTTTTCCTTTTTATTTTCAATGTCCTTTCCTCTTCTCCTCTTCCAACGTGTTGATGGCCTAACGTTACTCCTCTTAACCAGTCCATTGCCTTACAAAACGCCAAAAAACAAATTATTCCCTCGAGCATGTATTCGTTTCTCAGGAAAAAAATTATGAAAAAAAAATCAAATTAATCCACATAAAAATAAAAATCATTTGCGAGGAACACGTATTTCGCAAACTGGTTTGCTGCCTGTCGGGTTTTCATTGTCGGCGTCGACCCTTTATTGCTTTCCTCTCTTCCAGACAAGATTCTGCCTCAGCCAGCAATGCTGCCGTTGCTTCTGCTGCCGCCTTAATTGTTTCGTATTCTTTTTGGTACCACTGTTTTTCTCTTTGGAGTTCATATTCGAGTTAACCTTGGTCGAGAGGGATTTATTGCTTCTAAAAAAGGGAGATTTTTTATATGCGTTTGTTGTTGTTGTTGTTGTTGTCGCCGCTTTCATGATGTTTACGTCTTTTGGGGAATGCTGTTGTTGTTTTTGCAGAGGGATAAATTCAAACCAGTTCAAAATCAAACCATTCTTAAATCCTTAACGGAAATATTTAAACATATTTCATGATAATGTGATTTTAATGAAAAATTTAAATCGCCCAAATATATAAACAACAATAAAGCGAACGCGCAAATAATAATGATAAAAATATATGAAAATATCGAGAGAAAAAATTACAAAAAGTAGAAAGATATAAAGATAAAATTAAGGTTTTAAATGTAAAATAATACATAATGATCGTAATCATTCTGTATTTTTATAATTATTTTTTATTTTCTCTTAATGTTTAAACAACAAAAATATAAAAATGCGAAAATTTCGAACACCAATAAAATATTAAAACATAAAATGGGCAGATTCAAAATAAAAATATATAAAATCATTAAATTGCGAAGCATAAAATATTAAAAAATTTAATAAAAGTTTTAACATGATATTAAAAACTAAAAATAAAATGGCGAATAATTATTGCGAATGCTTTTTGCAAATAATTATTTTGAAATTCAGTTTTATAATTAAATTCATTGAATCTGCTTTAATTTTCGAATTTTATTGTTTGAAATTTTCTTTGAGTACTTCTGAGTTTAGTTAATAATTTTTATTGTAATGATTGCCGTTAATTTTTCAAATTAATCTACAATTTTAATGAAATTTGCAACAATTAATAATGATAACATGCATAAATGTTTGTGTGTCTAATATATAAGTGTGTGTGTGTGACAGTGCTTATATTACAATCGCCAACAAAACGATTTAATTATATTATTCCATTCGCATTTAAAACCATATATACACTTGCATACATCTACGGGATAGCTATAAAGTTTTTTAATCTTATTCCATAACACTGTCTTTTCTGGCGTTTTCTTTTGATTGCATTAAATCCAATAAGAAGTCTTCACTACAAACGATTTGGTAAAAATAACAAGAAAAAATAACAACAACAACATACAACACAACCAACTATCCCAGCGACAAACGTTATCCCTTTCTTTTCGCGCTCGTGTTCAAGATTTGCAATTTGGGGTTCTTCTTCTTCGCTTTAGAGCTGCTCGTGTGTTTGATGAATTTCATACGTTTTTATTGTTGTTTTGTGTTGATGGTGTTGTTGTTGATGTTGTTGTGGTTGTATTTCAATAAATTCTGGCGAGAAAATGACGCTTCCTGCTCATAAGTGTTATTTGAATGTGTGCATTTGTGAGCTTGTGCACGCGTGTGTGTCACTATGTGTGTGTGTTTGTGCATAAAAGTTTGTACAATGCTTCTTTTACATACAGTCCTTATGGGACGTGGGGAGAACATGCATGTTTGTGCGCTCGTTCGGGTATTGAGAATCCAAATCCGAAATAAAAAAGGGGGAGTTTAAGGGATTGAATGTATAAGAGACCACGATCAAAACGAACCCAAATTCGATCAAATAGAAATCATATTCTACTTATTAAAATTATATCTGCAATATGCTAAAGCAACAACGGCCCACTCACACACGCTCAAACACACACGCGCTCAAACACACATAATCATACATATATTAATATATATTTGTTGGGGTTTGCACATTTTTGTGCTGGTAATTATTATTCTGTTCTCCTTGTCTGTTCTTCTGTTAAAACATTTTTTCTCTTTTATTTATTTGTTTAACTTCTGCTTCCTTCTGTTAGTTCGTCATTTCGTCCGTTAATTGTTGATTTTATTGCGTTTGTTCTCCTTTTTTTCGTCCTGTTGACTTTGTCATGTTACCATTGTCACTTTATCTTTGCCCCTCATCATATCTATCGGTTACCACAAGCCACTGGTCTCTTGTGCAGCTAGCGAAACAGCCAACGGTTCTTGATGGAACTCCAGGATTTTTTGTTCTCTCTTATTAAGTATCATTTAAATGAGTTCCATTGATATTGACGTCGATGTTATTTGTTCATACGCTCAGTGATGATGTTGTTGTTGTGTTTGGATCCAACGCAAAAAAAAAACTAAATTATGCGCTCTCTTTCTAACACCTCCGCCAACAAGAGCAGTGCTTCTATTTGCTTCTGTTGAACTTTTGTATTAAAATAAAGGTCTCTCGTGGATTGTGCTCTTTTGAGTTTTGCTCCAGTCGCAATAAAAATATTGCTCTTGAGTGTATGCATATGTGTGGGTGAGTTTGTTATTTGGTTTGGAGTTTACTGCTCGTAGTACAGCAAACATTACTATAAGATTATTGTTGTCTTTTTCTCAGTCAATGCAAAATTAGATTCTTTGTAAAAGGATATAAAAAGAAAATGGAAATGCTATTGAAAAGTTTTTGAAGGAGAAGAGGAAAAAACAATCGCAGTCGACGAGCCCCTTCGACGAGTAAGCTTGAAGTTGTAGCAGTTAGAAGCAGCATCAAGCAAAATAAGAAGAAGAGGGCTGAATATTATGCTTCAGTTCAAGTAGAAGTTAAGCAAGTATAAGAAGAAGACGAGGAGGAATTAGCAGAGTTAGTAACAGAGGAAGAGAGTAGTTGCAGTGCGTTGGAGTTATCGAAATGACTTGTGTTTGTTGGATGGATGGAATGATCCAAAGGAGGGTCTGATGAAATTAATGGCCATTGTATTTGGTATTGTTATTGTTGTTGTTATTGTTGTTGGTGTTATCGCTCTTTCTCCCACTGTATTTGCCTTTTATATTCGTCATCCTTTGGCACGGTTCGACAATTTTTATATCTTTTTGCATATTTCCGTTTATGCATTTTGTTTTTTGGGTTTGTTTTTATTTTTATGTGCAGATGGTTATCTTTTAGTGAGAAATATATCTGTGTTTGCATTCGTTTGTGTTTGTGTATGGTCGGATTTTTTATATTTTTTTTGAAAGTCCAAAAAACTTGTTTGTTCTCCCTCTATATTTTATTCTGGCGTGTTGTATTATGTTGTTTTTATAATTTTTTATATACGTTTTTTATTTTTTGTGTCTCCTTTTTAATGTTTCTTCTTTATTTGTGTTTTGTTATCTTTTCCCTGTTTTTTATTCTGTTTCTTTACCACCAAACGCGTCTCTTTGAATTCTGTTGCAGATCTTTATGGGTTTTTATACTTGAGTTTGTTGTTGTTGCTTTGGTTATTATTCTGTTGCTGTTGCAATTGCTTTTACTCTATTTTGTATCTGATCCTCTCTTCGCATTTGTTCTCCATTATTCTTGGTGAATGCATCATTTGCCGAAATTCGATGTTCGATGTCGTTAAAGCAGCGGTTCGGTTAGTTTTATGTGAGCGCTTGCGAGGGTAGGGTTGATCGTCGTGGGTTTTTGGTCGTTTTAAACGGGATTTAATAAAATTAATTAAACGGGCAAAGGTAGAAATGAAAAAA
Organism: Physocephala rufipes; assembly: GCA_963966595.1. Taxonomy (NCBI): domain Eukaryota; kingdom Metazoa; phylum Arthropoda; class Insecta; order Diptera; family Conopidae; genus Physocephala; species Physocephala rufipes. The sequence goes on along the minus strand of OZ016501.1, from coordinate 4,720,275 downwards.
GGGATTTCGTAATAGTAATTGTTAACCAAATTTAAATTTTTTCTGGTCTTTAATTTTGAAAAAAATTTTAATTAAACGAGCTGTTTTATTTGAATTTTTTCATTTTCTACGAAATGGTATTTTTACTAATTTTTTTATTAATTCCCTTTTTATATATTTATTTATTTTTGTGGGAAATTATAAACAATTTCGTAATAATGATTTTCTGAAATATATATTGTCGCGAATCGCCAATTATTTCCAGCTTTAACGTATTTATCCATATTTTTTACCTCGTTTTCTTATGCTTTTATTTTTTTCGAAACTTTTTTGGCATTCATTTTACACAATTTGAAGGATTTTTAAATATGAAGCAAGACCTTATAAAAAGAAATAATTAACGTTTTGCAAAATGAACAGGAATGAAAAGGACGGCAAAAACAAAGTTATGAGATAAAGAATTTTTTAAAACTTTAAAATGTGGAAATTGTGAAGTGAGTGAACTTCTGTAAACCAATAAATTTGTTGCATTAAAACAAATTCAGCAAAGAGTAGAATTGAATATAAAAAAATCTTTAAAAAATTTCAAAATAATTCACATAAAACAAATGATCATTCAATAACACTGGTGAAGAATTGAATCAAAGTATTGAATCAACATAATAGAATACATTTGAAAAGAAATAAAACAGAAATAGTTTTGTTCAAATTAAAAATTTGAAAGTTACGAATTTTCATTAAATACAAAAATAAAATAAATAATAATAATAAAAATTATATTAAATATAAATAACAATAAAACAGAAAAGAGCAATAGCAATAAACAACAGAAAAAGTAAAATATATTCCAGTGTTTCAGAAGGGGAAATTTTTTGCTGCCTTCGATTAACGCTTATCAACATTTCAGGAAGCAACATTGTTTACAGGAATAGCTCAGAGAATTGTATTAGTTTTTGCAACAAGTGCAAGAAAAGAGAGTCATAAAAGAAATATACAAAAAAATATTGAATTTAAAGTAAAATCCCAGAAGATGGCAATTCTTTTTTTATTAATTAAAATAATTAAAATAAGAATTTTTATTTAACAATATGTTGAAAATTATATAAAATAATATTATTTAATCAATAGAAAATAAAAAAATTTAAATTTAAAAATTTAAAAATTAAAAAATAAAATAATAAAAAAGTGAAAACCTATTTCGATATTCAAACAATTTTAAAATATTTTCCTGGAAAAATAATTAACAAAAAGTATTAAAGTGAAAAGGAGGATAAAGATACGTTGTCCTGTACACCAACAAAAACAACAACAATAAAAAATTTGTAAAATGTTGCAAAATTTATAATAAAGAAGAAAAACTTTTATGAAAACAACAACAACAAAAACTAGAGCGAATTATTGTGCTCTCTGAAAACTAACAAAAAATCAAAACAAAAACAACGTCACCAACATTAAAAACAGTAACAACAAAAAAAATCAAATTGAAATAATTTTAGTAGAATTATTTAAAAGAAATCATTTAAAAGAAATTCTTTTCGAACTACCCAAATCGCAATTATTTTATTTCTCTTATTTTTCTTCTTGTTATCAATTTTTGTTTTGTTTAAAAATAACAAAAACGGTTTCATTCATTAATAACAATTTCTTAAGCTCGTTGAATTAGAAAAGGTTCTTGATTTTTACAAACTTATCGTGAAAAGCAATTATTTTCCATAAAAATGCTGTTTGAAAACCCCGCCGTTGCCGCCAAGTTGCCGTTTCCTTACAACGTGCCGCCGCCATTACAAGCTGCTGCCGCGGCAGCCGCCGCTGTGCCGAATCTCAGGTGAGTCTTTAGCTTAATTTATGAAAAAATGATAATGAACACAATAATAATTAAAATTAAAATTGTTATAATGAACTTCAAGGATAAAGAATAACTCTAGTGGCAGAAATTTTATAACTTTTTGATGATATTGCCAATATTTGCAATAATTTTTGGCGTCACACTTTTCTCACAATTCTCTCACAATTCAATTTTCCAATTTTGATTATTTTCAAAAAAATGCACAGTTTAGGAAAAGTTAATTTTATTGAAGATTTTTTATAATTCAAATATTTGAATATATTTAAAAAAGCCTTAAAAAAGGAACTCTTGGTGATGCAAGAAAAGCATTTCAATGCGTGCTTATTTAAAAAAATTAAAAAATCCAGGTGTGATAAAGAGTGACAACAGTAAAAATGTATACGTGCAACGCGAACAAACAACTGACCGTAATGGGAAAAAATAAAAATATAGCAAAAAACCATTGCTTTTTGTGTTTGAAAAATTTTAATTTTAATTTCGATTAAATTAAACTAAAATTTGAAATTTAATTCTCTAATTTGATAACAAATAAATGTAATTTTGTGAATTTTTTAGATACTGCAATATTTATTTTGGTTTTTCTGACTGGTTGCAAGTGTTACAGACAAGTGTCTGGTTTTCAATATTTAAGAAAAATTTCGTCACTCTTATGAAAAATATGTTTCTTTGAATTAACCAGAACAGTTTTGCAATAAATTTTCAATGGAATAAATTTGCCTAAATCAAAATAAAATGATCTTTATTCCTGCGTTAAATCTCTTGAATGAGATGGAGAATATAAAAAAGAAATCTATCTGATGGCCCAGTCTTTATAAAGCGTTAATAAATATTTCATTTTCAATACCAATAACACATGAATTTCTCGATTGTCTTTTATTCATATCTGGACATTCCTCCCCTTGTTTTACTCTGTCCATTAACTCCTTCCTCTTCGTTGCTTTCTTCAGCCGGGATAATTTCCAATATTTTTGGATTTTTTCATTTTTATCTTTTGTAAATTTTGTCTGCTTATAATATTCAATATCCTCTGCTGACATTTATTATTGTTAGCTTTTATTTAGTTTAAATAAAATCATAGATTAAATTAGTATTGTTTTTGAAATTTTGTCTTCAATTTTTCGCCATCATTTCCTAACGTAAATAATTCGAACGTATAAAAAAATTGTCAATGATTGTAAGATGGAGACAGAGAAAGGAAGCATAAGAGAGAAGAAGAGAACAAATAAAATGTCGTTGGGGTCTTTTGTTTTAATCTTGAAGTGCGAACATCCTTTGTCTCTTCATCCAATATTCAACACGCTTTTTCCAATAATCCTTTCTTTTTCAATCCTTTGTTTTTTTTACATTTTTTCTGATTAAATTCATAGAAACAGCTTTGTTTTTATTTCAGGATAAAATTGACTATAGTTCCGATGAAAGCATTATAGAAATGGGCAGGGGCAAATGAGGCGGAAGAGAAATCAACGCTAACACTATCTGTAAATTCAACAAATGCTTTCCAATAATTTTCTGAATGCGGAAAAGAATTTTAATTTTTTTTCCAATAGTTTCTCTCTTTCTTTTCCCTCCATCTCTCTCTCTCTTTCTCTCTCCATCCAATTCTAAAACTGACACTACTGTAAATTGTTATCCTCCAGAATGCGTCATTGGTATTTATTGTCTGAAATGGAACTAAATGAAATGAAAAAAGTTTTAATGAAATGGAATGAGAGAATTTTTTATTAGAAAAAATTTTTGATTTATCGAAAAAGAGTATATAAAATGTTACATAAAAATATTAAATAAGCGTACTTGAATATGAAGTCATGATAAGATCCCGAAACGACACGATTCTGAGACGACCAAACACCGCAATGGCGAATTGTCGAATTAAAAAAATTCGAAGCGGCAAAATCCCGCAATAGTTACATCGAAATTTAACGTCTGCAAATTTACCCAGATAAGGTAGAGAAGAGAAGAGGAGGAACGGTTGTGAAATTAGTTTATATATAATTTATCTTTTTTTTGAAATTTGGAAGAAAAGATATTGAAATGTGATCAAGTGGTCAATAATCTAATTAGGTTTAATCTCTTTTCGAGATTCCCATATATACATTTCCTCCTGGGCATAGAATGTCTGCGCGTGGCGACAATTAATCGCGGGGAGATAATATAAGTCTGAGTAAAAGAAATATCACTGTAAGCAAAAATATACCAAATGCCCGGGCATGTCGGCTTTTAGTCGCAGATTAATTTGTAACCATTACTAACAAAACGCTATGTTTGCATTTAAGAGTATTCTCCTACAAAATCTTTTATCCACCGCGGCTTTTGGTCGCTGCAAAAATTTTAAACCGCACTAAATGAAATGTCGGATTCTCTGCGTAGATTCTTCTATACGTAGTTTTTGTAATATTAATACTATTTGCTACCGCCATTTAAGCAATGCGGAAAGTGATTTTCCCGGATTTTATCATTATGAGGCGTTGTCGTTTCGTTTGTTGCTTTCGTGAATTTTAGAAGTTATCGAGAATCTTATTATTCGGGATTTTGTCATATGGGATTTTGTTTATCTGTCCATTCAAGGCATGTATTCTCAGCGCTGAAATTGAAGATTTTTGATGTCGAGCTTATAAATTAATAATTGAATTACTCTATTAAATTTTTTAAGCACAGAAATTCATAATCATTATCGTAGGCACCGTCGTCATCATAATCAGCGTTATGATTTTACATACGCCTAAGAAAAATTAAACGAAGAAAAAAGAAAAATGTTGAAAAATAATCTCAAGCATAAAGCGATATTTATTTACATTTCAAGTATCGCAGAATTATTCTTTTTGTTGTAAGTGTTATTGTTGTTGTTGTTCTAATATTTATTATTATTCCACTCATTTCAAGTTTCTTTTTTCAAACAATTCATTTTTAGCGTTTTCATATTTTAAACTGACATTCGTTCTATTTTACGCTTTGGCAAGTTCAATGATCTTTATTGTTTTTACTTCTTAATTGTTTTTGATTTTTTATGGATGTTGTGTTTGGTTTTTTAAATTAGTAAGGCTATTAAAAAATATGTCTCTCCGCTCTTTTGCCTAATTTTTGTTTTTCGTATATTTTTTGCTTAATTTGAAAAAAAATCATTAAAAAATTAATCTGATACCGTTAATGTTGGTTTTATAGAGAAGATCCCAAAATGGTTTTTGTTGTTGGCAAGCAAAGAGAAAAAAATTATTATTCATTAGTCACATCCGGATCATATTCAGATTAGAAAATGGATGGCCAGCTGGTTGGCTAATGATGTTGTTGCCATCACTTTTATTTTACCTGAAGCTCATAAATTTCGGTCTTAAATATATTTTTTATGAATACTTTTAACAGATTTTCTGTTCTTCGGGGAAAGAAATTGAAATTAATTTTAGGAAATTAGCAAATAAAAATGAACTTGTAATAAAGTTTTCAATTTGTAGCTTTTAATTCAAATAAACTTGAAAATCTCTAAGGTAATTTTTCAGTAGTTAGTTTTTTCTTTTGATTAAATCTATAAAATCTATAAAATTTGTTTTAATTTCACTTCAAAAAAAACTCATTATTTCTGTTTGTCAATTTCGCTCAAACCCAAACAGCTGAACGTCACTTCGTTTTTGGCAGTGATGCCAGTCTTATTAAATAATCTGTACCGTCAAGTTTATTTATTTGGCAATAAATGTTCCATAATTTTCTTAAAATATTATGCGTTGCAATGGGCTGTGACGTTTTAAAAGCAAAATTCGGTGACAGAAAATAAAGAAAAATGAAAAAATAGACAAGAAAAATCTTTGAGATTTCCAATTTAGTTTCCATGATCCAGTTTTTTTTTGTATTTGAGTATATTGATTAATAAAACTGATTTTAATTATAACAATTTTTTCAGTTCGTTGTTTTATTTGCTCCAAAAACATAATTGTTTTTTTAAATACATTAAGTATTAAATAATATATTATTTTGTTTTGTAAATTCGAGATAATTTGTTTGTTTTATTTTTTAGTATCTATTTGTTTTTTCATTAATTTTTACTTTTAATATTTTATTTTATTTAATAACAACTACAAATTAATAAATTACAAAAATAAAAAAATATAAAAAGTGTGCAATTATTTGTAATAAAATCTTTTCGGTGACTTAAAATGTGTGCCTTTTTTTGTTTGACTTGACAATTCATTTTTAATCGTATCACAATTTGGAATAGGCATAACCTCTAAAAGTACAACAACAACAACAACAACGATTCATTATTATACTATTCAGAAATATGAAACCTCCAAAATGTTTAGAATTGAATTTGAACGCCTCTCAAATAAAGTCTCAGCAAGAATTAGAAAGAATCATATGATGAAGTGTATTCAATTGAAAATGATTTCAATTGAAGAACAATTCTAGAGAACGGAAAACGCTACAGAGATGCAACAACAAGCACGACACCAACAACAACAATAACTATCAGTCGCCTCGATCAAACATGAGGGTACTCTATCGGTCCCCAGAAATTCATGTAATCGATATCAATCAAACCACTCACCCTCACCCCCCCGACTTCCTTCGGAGAAGAAACGCTGTATTTTCAATTTGAACTACAAAACGTAAACAAAAAATAGAAACAATTGTAAAATAATTGCGTCACTTTAAGTTGACGAGCTGAGCTTGCGAGTTCAATTTACGAATCTTGGAGATCCGAACGCGCCCACACGCCTGCTCAGTCGGTAAACGAGCGATGCGCTCATTTCGGCGCGCCCTAGAACGATCACAATTAGTAACAATAACAACGACAACGACAACAACAATAATCATAGTTCAGAATTGTCATTTAAAATAAACAACGACAAAAAGCAAATTAAATAGCGGGAAATAAAGCTTGATACCAATTATTTCGTCGCTCTTATTCTTATTACTCCGAATTTTTATTATTATTACTGCTGTTGTTCTCTCTTCTTGTCATTCTTCTTCTTCTTCAGTTTTCAATTTGATTCTAATTATCTTATAGCTATCTCGCTCTAAGAAGCTACGAGCTGGATAAGACCGATATTGGTGAACATTCTTCAAGTTGTTTTCGAAGTAATTGTTGAGTAAAATACTTAAGTAGTTTCTTAATTATAATTACGTTTGCAAGCGACGCATATTGTCTTCTGATCGTGCATTACCTTCTCACGAGCATCTGTCTCTTTGGTGTATTCCTATATATCCGATTGGTTTCTTGACACCCTCAGTCACGTTGCAGCAGATGCAGCTGTTATTGTCGTTTCGCTGCTTGTGGGCGATATTATCGGCTTAGTCTGCAGTTAAATTGCGTAAAAATTTTAAAATGAATATATGTATTGAATTTATTTAATTAGTATTTGGTTTCAACATAGCTTTGGTGATCTCTATTCTGTATTTATGCACACTTTCTTGTCTGTTTTTTGGTCCGATTGTTTTTATTTTTTCCTATTTTTTATTACGAAATTGAAAGTATTGATAAGTTTGTTTATTATTTATATTTATACCCTACATCCCAAGGGATGGGTATTAAGTATCATCACTTGAGCCGATTTAGTGATGTCCTTTCATCTATCTCTGTTTGTTTGTATCTGTGTGTGTGTCTGGCATTGGAAACCACGAATACAGCCGAATGGAAGAGGTTTCAATCTAAAATGTGATGAAGATGATCTAGTAGTTCTAAATTAACCAAAAAAATGGAACTTTAATATTAAAAGAGGTGTACCACGCCCATTAGTTATGCGTTATAAACTATAAATTTAAAATACAGGTGTAGGGTATGTGACCGAAGTTAGCCTTCTTACTTATTTCATTTTTATTTATTTACTTATTTATTTATTTTCCTTGAAAAGTGTTCGTTGAGAAGACGAAGAAAAATTAGTTATTTATAATTTCAAAACGAAATATACGGAAGAATAACATACGCAGGAATTACGACATTACAACGAATTTATATTTAAATTTTATAAAATTAGAATATTCGAAGTCATCCAAAAATATTAACAAATTCAATTTTCAAAATGGAAAATTTTGTGAAAGCCACAATTTATGAAAACAAAATTTCATTCTTAAGAAAGAAGAAATCCTTGATTTTTGATATTATTTCATAATAAATGTTTTATAAAAAAACAAAAAGGAGTCTGCTTCAAGGACACTCGAATTTTTAAAATTCAAAAAAATTTACAAGATACGGTAAAAGCAGAAAATAAAGAATTGAAATAACGCAAATAAATAACATTGTGAAAATATATATATAAAACTTTAATAAAAAAATTCACCAAAAAAGTAAAATTTCGTTGTTTTTAGAAAATTAAAAATCGATTTAACTTTAAAAAATTAATCCATTTCAAATTAAAGTATTAGATAAAATTATAGACTCAGTTTAAATTGTTTTCTTTAATATTGACTCGGCCTCAATCATTCAGACGGAGTCAGACAAAAATTATTTTTACAAATTCGTTCTTTCTCGCTTAGACATTTCCATGAAACATTAAAATATTTTCCTATTACAAAGATCGCTGAATGTGTTGGTATTGATATGAAAAGGCTAGATATCTTGTTTGTCAGTAAAATACTCTCTGATGCCTGAAACGCGGCGACCATGACTAAAATCATAGATTAAGGCTCGTTCGGGGAAGGCGAAGCCTCGTTTTGCCACAAGGACATATATTTACTGTCAGGATCATGCTGATGAATCCAAGCTTCATTTTCAATTAACAATTCGATTCGATTGATGTAATGATTGAAAATGCTTGAAGGATTTTCACGACAGAGTTTTAAAAACTTTCTGAGGGATATCTCATCAACCATATCACACTTTTATGGAATGTCGACCATCAGTTTTATGCCTCTCATGGCAGTAACAAAATCATTACTTAAATTATTTTCATTGTTAAAATTAATACCCCCGATACCGAGAATACTGTGAAATTCCCTCGCGGCAACTGATTTTTTGATTATTAATTTCGCTCATTTAAATTAAGAGTATTTTAAAATAATTACAATTTATTGGAATGTAATTAATTGGGTCGCATGTCGCCATTTTTTGACCATTTATGAACTTTGCCGTTTTTTCAATGGGAGACATTGATCAGAAAATATTGTCCGTTTATATTTTTATTCGCTTTTTTGTGTTCCATGAAGTTATATACATTTATAGGTAGCGCACATTAACCCAAATTAAGACTTTATTTTTTAATCCATGACCTTAATCTCTGATTAAGAATATAATCTGATTTTAAATCAATAAAAATATTTGTGAAGGCAATCTTTTATGAAATCTTTTCATAACAAAAATTCCAATTTTCAATTGTTTTAAAGTATGCTTTGCAAATTTTTAGGAAAAAAAGTGTATTTCTTTGTTAAAAAGATTGGTGAGAATGAGGGGTATGTTCAGTGTTGCCTACTGTATTCGCCTTCATCATATTGTCATTGCCAGACTGTCCTCATTGCAATCAGCGCCAACATTGTCATCAACAGCATTGCCATCGTTATCACTACTATCGCCGTGATCTTTGCGGCAATCGATAGCTTTTTTGTCCATGTTTATCGTAATAAAAATAGAGAAATTAAAAAAGTCATAAATAAACTAAAAATATTTTATATGTTTTATTAAATTTTTTAAATGTTTATTAAATGGCAACTCTTCCATTCACAATATTGTTATGATAGCCAATTTTTTATTATACGATGCTGTTTTGTAGTGGTTTTTTTTTGTTGTTTTTTTGTTTATATTATTTATTGACAGTGGCGTATTGTAGCCGTCTGTTTTCTGCTCGCCTGCCTCGGAAGCCTCTGTTTATTTCATTTTATTGCTGTCACGGCCATTATTTTTTTTTGGTAATTTGTTTTGATTTTGGTTTTCATGGAATTGCTTGTGCAAAAAAATATGTTTTTTTTCAATTTCGGAAATATTTTACTGCTCTTGAAAAATGACTGTCCTTTTTCATGCGAAAAAGTGGTGGATTTATTATTTTTTGACATGAAAATAAAAATCGTTTAACATTCAAATTTGAAAAATGAGAAGATTTACAAGTTATTTTTGTAAATGTTGTTATTGTTCTTTTAAACGGATACCGTAAGAATTTTAACATGATTTGAAATTTTTGAAATCGTGTCATGAGAATGTATGAATTGTAAATATTCTATTTATTAAAAATAATATTTGGAATGTAAAACATCGCTTTTATTTCAACCATTAGGTTATTGTTTTTCCTCAACTTTTAGGGGTATCAATTTTATCCTCTTCAGTCGAATTCAATTTTTTTTACGATACATTTGTATTTTAGTATCTCATATACGAGTGTTAATAATTTTATTACACGTCGCAAACTGTTCTTTATGTCATAGAGAGCTATTTTCTGGATTATAAAAATTTCCTCTTAAGAATCCTCCTGATGGAGTGATAGACATTTTGGGGCCATTTAGTACCTCACATCATTCTTAATTCAATCTATAAAAGAATTAATCATTTTCTTCTTCTTCTTTATTTTCCAGTAATTCTTCTTTTATCTTATACAAAGATCTTAACCAATAGTTTTAATAGATTAGTTTTTTTTATAACCACGAATAACTAAAGGCTTTCATACAATATCTCCTTCTCTCTTTCTCTCTACGGCACTCTCTCTCTCTAACAAAACCTTGCTTATCGTGTGAGCCAATTTTGAATTTTCTCTACTTGAACTTCTAAAAAAACAGAGAAAAACTATTTAATCCGGTTTACGATTTGATAATAAACCGCAAATTTTCACAAAATGAGCGAACTGGTAAAAAATAAACTGAAAAATAAATAAAATCTCATAGGTCTTCAAATGCAAAGAGACCGTTATGGCTGAGCACCTGAAGAGAATAACAATAAAATAATGCATTACGTGAAATAAACGGAGGAAAATAAATGGTAGTCATCATCGATTTAAATAATATTTATGCACTGCAAAAATCGACAACGGAGCAATAAAAACATCAACTGCAGTTATCGACAGAAAAAGCAGTAAAGCCTCGAGTATACAAACTCCTACCACCCGTCCCCACGCCTTCCACACACACATGTACCCTGTTCACTTCCAAACTCATGTTGCGCCTCTCCTACTTTAAAGTCGGCACAAAAATGTGGGATTGATACTTCTTAACAGCCTGCGCATTTCGTATGGGAAGATATTAATAATTAAATTTCATTATTTTGTATTGCTTTAGTATTTCTTTTATTGAGAAAAATATGAAATTTTTGTATTGATAAATAAATCTGATGATAAAGTTATTTTAAATATTAATAGATTTCCTTGTTTTCCTAAATTTTTTTTATTTAATAGAATTGAATATTTGTAATGCAAATGAAATCGCAGTTTATAGAAGCAATTCTATATATTTCGCACCTTAACTAATTCTCTCTCAAATTCGAACTTTATAAAAGCTCTGATATAAAAACCCTTTTATTAAGATGAAGTCGTTCGGGCAAAGTGTCTTATCCCCTTTTGTCTTCCGAGGTCTTCCTGTGAGGCGACTTTTAGTCGCACTGGTTTAAAATCATTGGTTAACGATATTTTCTTTCTCTGTGCTGTGGCGAATATCAAATTATTACAAAAAAAATTTTTAATTTGGAGACCTATAAACATTTTATAATATCTCGCAATTTTGGAAATGAAAAAATTAAAATAATTTTTAATTTTTTAAAAATCAGATAATTTTAAATAAATATTTTATTAATTTGGGAATTTTAAAATATATTTTGTCAATATTATTATTTATTTTATTAAAGGAATTGCGAAACACGGTTAATTAATTCGATTAATTCAAAAAACATTTTAAAATATTTTTTAATTTTAGAATTAAAGATTTTTATTAGAGCTAGTAGTAATTTTTATGTGAATAACTTTGAATAAAAAAACAGAAGATTTTTAAAAATTATTTATAAATTTGTTCTTAAAATCTCAAAGATCGGTTTCTTTGGAAATAACATTTTTTAAAGACATATTCCGTTGGGTCCAAAGCAAGATATTGAAACAACAAAAATAGATATTTATGATAATTTCTTGATCAACGGTCGAATTTCATACGAAATGCTTAAGCAGTAGAAACTACGAAAAAAACTGAAAATTTTAGCATCGTCAATTGGTATTCGAAATTATCAAATGCTTTTCAAAATCATTCTTTTAATTATCGTAAATATTTGAGCATGTGTGGGTGGGTGTGTTTATCATATCGTCTTAAATGGATTGTTTTGTCGTGTGTTTTTTCATTCACTTCCGGTGAAATTATCAACATATTGTAGTTCATTCTCCGCTTTATTTTCTGTTGTTTGTTGTTTTTGTTGTTTTGTTGTTGTTTCTCTTGACGTCTTTTGATAAGAGCAAATTGAATTCTTAGTTGCGACACTTTTTGTAATTTTTTTTAAACAAAGAAAAACGAATAAACATCGAAGATAACGACGAAACAATTTTTGCTTTTTTGTACTTCTTTTGTTTTTCTTTTTGGTTTTTCTATTATGAGAATAATTACAGACTAAAAAAAAACCGAAATACAATTTTTAGAAAATATAATTTAAGAAATCAGAAAAAGGCGGAAATTGCAGAACAAGGTTTCCATTCATTGATCATGGGGTTCACTAATTTGTTCTCATTTTTTTCGCAGATATATAAATTTCGTTCTTGTTTTTCTTTGATTTTAATTTTATTATTAATCCGCCTTTTTTGCTTTCATTTTTATTATACCATTCTAAACCACATCCCGTCAATGACCGGTTCGGTTTTTCATTATTTACTTCCCCTCTACTTCTTCGCCATTTCCTTCTCGCTCACCATCTTTTGACCACTTTTGTTTTGGGCCGGTAGGCTTTTGTATTGTGTGTGTTTTCATTCTATTTATCTGCACTTATTTTACGCAACTTCCTTCCGCTCTCTCTCTGTATCTATCTATCTATCGTTCTATTAGTGTGTGTGTGTGAGTGCACTCGTGTGCAGGCGTGTGCGTGTCAGTCTGTGTATATGAGTATGCCTTAATCATTGTCAATTTTCATGAGTACGAACTGGCTATCGATGCTGCGCTGCGTCGCTGTGCGACGCTCTCCATCCGCCGACTATCGACCGTCTAGAAGCCGACGCCTATAATTTTTTAAAGTTTTCTGTTTCATTTCGATTGTTTCGTTTTTTCCAAAATAGTTGCGTTTGAGTGTTCTGCTCTTGTATCAAGAGTCTGCCATAAACCATTGTTATTGTTGTTGTTGTTACTGCTGCTGATGTTACTGCCATGCCAGGCTTTGAGGCCTGCTTGCTCGCTGCTTTTTGTTTCCCTACTTCCTCGCTTCAAACTTGTTCTCATCGTAAGTTTTGCAAAGCAATCTGCAAAAAGCAGTTCAGTAAAAACCAGAACAACAATAACCGCCAACAACAACTGTGCAGCAGCAGCGAGCATTGCTAAATAATTGCAAACGAAGAAAAAAAAATGAATGTGTAATAAGAATTGGTAACCATAATGGGAAAAAACCGGTATTTTTAGTATTTACCGCAGCTGCAAATAATACAGATTGCAACAATAATCAGAGTTGAACTGGCATTGTTGTTGTTGTTGCTGCTGCTGTTCTGCGCTTTTGTGTCTTTGTTCTGCGAGTAAATTTTGAAAAATTCCGTTTTTAATTTGAAGATATTGTGCAATTTATAGATTTAATCTACTATAGATATTTATACGATATATTTATTTTTCATTTATACAGGGTGTATTAATGATATTAGAAAAATCAAATAAGAAAGATCAGTTCGGACTGGTTGTATCAGTCTTGTGCTTCCACACACACACGTACTAAACATTTATAATTAAATTCTAACAATATTTAGTGGGCGAAATACGCCCATTTTACATATGTAAATACTGTTAGACAACCCATTTGGGAATACAAATTTAACATCGAACATCGGTTGAAACGAATATTCATTTTGATGATAAAGTTTTATCATTTGGACGTGCTGTTGTAATGTAGCTCGCCACAATGATTTGGCATTACTGACTGAATTACAAATACCAGATTTATCAGACCCCGGCTAAACAACGTGATCGCTACATACTGTCAACATCGACCCGCTCTTGTTAGTAAACCCTTTATATGGAGAAGAATCTAATGAGATATTCGATATTTCAACGATGTGAGCATCGGTAGTGTTTCGGCCTTTCAATTTTTTCACATGCATTATTTTTCCAATACGTTATAAACGGAAGCATAGGATATGCGAACTTTTCCGCATCCTTCGAGAGTTTTTGGGTACGAAAAGGAAATTTAGGAAATATATCTCAGAGTATAAAACATAAATCTTTTTCAATAAAAGCGTCCATCACTCTTTCGAATTCTCCGAATCAATTTGAAAAATGCGATTTCCAAGAAAATACCATAAATTCCTAGAGAAGAAAGGAAAATTATATTCACTAGAGTTTATTCATTAATTAGGAGTTGAATAAAATTAATTGAGTTTGTGGTGGCTACGCAAGCTTTCGTGTCTTACTTGTCAGAATGGATACGGATAGACTTGAGTGTCTTTAAACTTGACTCAGATAATTAACTCACTCTATGGGGCTCTTTCTATATTTCTTGCTTTCTCACACTACCTCTCTTTTAAGTCCTATCCCTCTCTCTTTCAATCCCTCTTTTCTATCCATTTACCACTTTTTTATGCATGGACACAGACGGACAGGGTAACTCACTAATTTAGTTTAGTTGCTGCATTTATTAATTTATCTATCTCAACATCTCTTTCTCCCTCTCATTCTCTTTCTCTCCTCTTTCTCTCCTCTTTCTCTTTCTCCCCCTTTTTGTATATTTGTATATTTTTATTTGCTTATTCTTATCACCCGGCATTCAGTGTGATTGTTTGTTTGTTTGTTTGGCTGTTTGTTCTCGTTGAGGCGATGATTCGTTCATTGGTTTTTATTTGCTGAATTTTGCGTTAATTAAAAATTGAAAGTGTAGACTGAAAGTGTTTTTATTTATGTTTGTATTAGTATTTGCCTCTTGGTTCTTTTTTTTGTTGCTTTTTTAAATGGGTTTGATAAATTGTATGAAACCACTTTTTTATACTGCGCACTGTTGCTGTTGTTGTTGTTGTTATTGTCTTATTTATTTATACAATATATTTTTTGTACATTGCCAATATTTGAATAACGATAATTTTCGCTTAATATTTTGACAGTTTCATCTGTCAAATTGTCAATGTGTGAGAATAAATATTTTTCTTTTAGTTTTAAATATTTCTTTTAAATCAAATAAAAAAAAACGTGAAAGAAAAATTTAAGAGAAGTCAAAGCAAAGTCAAAGAAATTTAAAAAATTTTAAAAATTAAACTGGAATTAATGGAGTTTATGGAGTTTTTTAAAACACGGGATTTTATAAATACTTAGTAAATAGGAAAGGAATATCATCAAGCACGCGAAAGTGAAAGTAAACAAATTTTTAAAAAATTGAAAATAAATTTAGATAAATAAATAAAGAAAATAAATCAATAAACAAAATAAAAAATAAATAAAGAATAAAGAAAAAACTGGAATTGAAATTGGAGTTAAATTGAGAATAACGAGGAGACGTAATTGTTAATTATTCGTATCTAATTGTCAATATTTTGTAATTGCTACCTCTATCACTATTGGGGGGGGGGCACGCCCACTGAGGAAATTCAACCTTTGTTTGATCAATATATATGAATTAATATATTAGAACTTCGTGGCAACTGTGTGTGTATAATTTTTATAGTAGTCAAAAGCATGACATATGGCATATCTTAATTTTTCCTTGCGAATTTGTGACTTTTAACAGACTGGCAGATAGACAGACAGAGAGACAGATAAAAAGACGGTGGAAGGTGGACAGAGCTAAATAAAATTAGGGGTTGATTCTAAGTGGAAATATATATACACTTTTTCTGTCATGTTTTCGTTAATGCATCACAAAAGAAGCACATAATTGTTTACGATATTGTTTATGAGTTTACGATACAAAAATTTAGAAAAAAGAAACTAATAATCGTTAGATGTATAAAAGAAATTAAAACTAGCTGGTTTCGTTTCGCTTTATGTTAAAACGATGGCCTAGCAAAATTTTATTAACTCTATGAATTTATTAATGATCGTCGAACAAAAATAAACGCCCAAATATAATGCCTCGATTTCCATAAATTAATTACTAGTTTCTGTTTTTATTGTTTTCGTTTTTGTTTATTTTTTCAAACAGAAAAAAATCGACAAATTATTATAAAAAGTATTAATGAAGATTTATTTATGAATGAAGTTAATGATAATTTGAAATTAATTGCAAGAGCAAATGCATATTCAAAATAGTATTTATCAAAACATACGGTCTGAATACGTTAGAGAAATACATATATGATGCATACAAATATATTTCCATAATTATGACTGTATATATTTACATACAATATTAATTAATGGTCAGCTGCAAAAAGGCGTCGTCATTGCGTTGTTGTTGTTGTGCGATTTTTAAATATCGAGGTTGACAATATTGTGCTCTATTTGTCAATTTGGCACAATTTTAGAATAGCGTGTGCAAAATTCTCTTCTATAGATTACTATATGCTATATAGTATGCACAAGACTGTATTGAACTTATTGAAATAGAATTAGAAATGAATGTATGGAATAATAATATTTCTAATAAATTCCAAAATAATTAAATTCTCTGCAAGCCTGCAATAATAAATTACAAATCGAAATAAAAATAGAATTGTAAGGAATGGACGAATGAATGAAGGAATGTTTGTATTTTGATGGTATAAGAAAAACTTTAGATGAATCGTGTGATGACTGAAAAGTTTCCTTTTTGGTATTTTCGGGAAAATAATTTTGTGCAATTTAAGGAAATTTTGAAGTGAAATATATAGTTATATAAAAAGTTTTATAAGAAGAACTTTTATAAAGATTAAATTAGATTATCAATGAATTGTGATTAATTGCTGTATAATTCCGATTACCTTTTTCAGAGACTGGTTTAGGAAGGCCTTTATATTTTATATTTGCATTAGTTTTAATACAATCTCGTTATATAAAATATTTACATTATAATTAGTATAATTAGTAAGATTAATATTTACAAGTATTTCATTTCATTTACAAAAAATTCTACAAATAAGAAATTTTTCAATCGAACCTTTTCTTTCGAATTTTGGGTGGGCGTCGTAGTATGCCTCTCTCCCTTTATCTCACTTTTCTTCTCGCTCTTTCACTCACTTTATCCAATTGCTAGCCTTTCTACTGTCCTACTGCCACGAGGTTGTAATCATAATTAGTTTCTGTCATAATTTCGTTTGCCAAAAAGCTTTGGCATTCAATCGATTGTCGCAATTTAATCAATTTCAATCATTTTGTTTATAAGTTGTTTTTGATTGGCTCGTCTTCTAGCTCGTTTCGTCCTATTGATTACTTCCTCAGCAATTGGGAAGGATGGCGTTGGTAACAATTTACGATGGCAAGTAATTTTGTTCTTATTTTGATGTTGGCAGCTTTCGAGATACGGTCACGTTTGTACAATAAACTCCCTTTCCGATTGATATGGCTAATTTGCCATCAATGACGTTCAATTTATTTTTTATTTTCTGTTATTCTCTTTCATTTTGATAAATTTGCAGCGGCCAGTTTGAGCAGTCTGTCATTAATTCCTTTTTTTTTCGTCTCTGCTCGTATTACGGGTCTCAGTGGAAGGTTTTTGGGTTACTGCATTACTGCATTTTCTATAGAATAAACACTGGCGAACGGTTTGTATAGTAGGGTTGTTTATACAATAGTTTTTTTCATGTTAAAAAAATTATACATAATAAAAATCTTCAGACTCTTCTAAGAAGGAGGACAATATCGTTAAAAAAGTGAGTTATTATCTTCTCATATTCAAAAAAACTAATAAGCCGTATTTGATTTATTTCCAAAAAGAATTACAAATTCTTTTGATTTCAATTCCAAGAATTTACTTTCAATTTTTGTCGTTTTTTCTATTCAATTGAAAAAAAGATGAAAAATATTTGTTAAAAATTTAGCAAAAAAAAAATTTATATTGATTTTTCGTCTTTAATTGCCTTTGAAAAATACATTCTTAATTAAGACATTAAACATTTCTGAAAGGTTAAATTGGAAAAAGACGTTATTTTAAGTATTGATTAGCTTTACTACATCCATTCTCTTTTTATGAAGATAAGTCTTTTTAATCTCCAACGGTATCAATATATCATATATATCGATGTATGTTTATATAGGCATGCATATCTAGATATGTGGGAGAGACGTTCAAATTATTCTCGATATCCCGATGGCTACTTCATTGAAGGCATTATTTTCGAAGTGGATACGAAATTTAACTTGAATAGTGGTCATTAGTTTGCGAGTTAGTGACTGCTAGAATGGATAATATCTCAGAAAAGTGTATTCGGTCCGCACGCTGTAGAGTGTGATCAAGTATTTTCAATTGAATTGTCTGTTGAAACGTGAGAGGATGTAAAGATGATGAAGCGTTGGTACCTCACTATGGCGCTTAAATTAAGCATAAGTTCCCACGGTATTCAAAGAAGCTCTATGAAGAATAACCCCTTCCGCCAACCGCTTCCATGAAATCGTCCTACGTTCCATAAGATGATGAATTAGTTGTGGATTCAAAGGAAACGTCAGTAAAATTCACAGATAAAGATAAAATCCCTACCCTCAGCATTCTACGCCGTTACTGTTCGGAATTTTCGAGAAGTAGCAAAGAAAAAATTGGTGTGATAAACTAACCATTGGAGTGTTGCTTCACCATAGACATGATCCTATTTGAGCAAGTTAATCACCCCGCCCTACAGTCCAGCTCTGGTTTCTACTGACTATTATTTGCTTCCAAACTTGAGAAAAATACCATCGCGAAAAATGACTTTCCCAGGAGGAATAAATGAAGAAATCCTTTATTGGATTATATATTACTTGGATATAGAATATGACCCTGATGTTAAAAAATGTACTGCAATGCTAAAGGATTGCGATCGTATTAAGAAAAAAAGCAATATTAATTACATAAATTTTTGTTTTTAATACAAGTATCGAGAATACATTGAACGTTCCTTGTGAAATTAAATAATTATTGGTCTATCTGTCGTCTTTACAGTCATGAATTTATGATATTTATTGATTTTGATATCTGTCATGGATTTCACCTCTCGTTAATAATATAAAATACTATTATAAAATACGCCTAGTAGTCAAGCTTAGTCAAACGTATTGGGATGGGTGTAAACCTTAAGGGGAGGTGATTATTAATACGTAAATGATTCCGATAATATCGTCAACGGATTTTGATGTTATTTTTATTGATATCTTTATGCATTTTTTTTTTAATATTTTGTAATATTTACGCGTGGAGGCAGTGGATCTCTTCTCTTGTTTAGGTTTGTCTGCGTCTACGACTATGACTGGACTACGATTATGATTTTCCGGTTTCTGCTAATTGGTGGATTATCATGTGGACAGACAAAGCCGCGTGCATGATCATCGCTCATTGCAATCGCCAAACAAACGCTTAATTCAAACATAAAAAGTGTCTAACGGCCAATTGATGCTGCGATTCGACTCAATTCTTAGTTGATATTAATGTTACAAGTTGTTTGTTGTTGTTAGTGTAATTATTGTTAATATTTTTCTAAATGTTTTTAAAAGTTTTTAAAAAGGTTTTTTGTTATTTTTATTAATTTCTGGAAGTTATTGCAATTTATTAAAAAATAAATCAAAAAGAACAAAAATTGAGAAATATTGCGTTATTAATAATAATTACTTCAATTTAAAGCAATTTGAAATATTAAAAATAAAATTAATTTTTTAATAAAAATAATTGTCTGCCAAATTTCTTTTTTTTGTTTTGTAAAAGTATTTACGTTAATCACCGCAATTAGAGAATTAATTATGAATAACCAACATTTACTTATGTCAACTTAATGATGATTAATAATTACTCTACGCTCGTTGTTTTTAGTATTTTTTTGTTATGAATTTTATTATTATTTATACATTCTTATATCGTAAACATTGTTTGAATTTATATAAGAATTCTATGCATTCTTTCCCTTTGCGTTCTTTTCCGCATTTGATTTCGAGATCTCAAAACATTCCTTTGGGAGGAAACGATGTATGATAGGCGCCAATAAATCTGCATTCATTTCTTTGACTTTTGTTGGACCCGTCAGAAAGGAGAAAAGTGTACCGACCAATATCACTATTATTACTCCCGTCAAATTGACCCAAAGATACGATAAACGGAAAAATGGAAATACACCACTCTCATCCGGATAGGATGTGTCGATCGCACTTACATTTCCCGGGCATCCTTCTACCGATAATACAAGCTTATGATTCTTTACTTTGCCCGTTGCAACCATTGTTTGAGTTCCGAATGTACTCCATGCGGTCACCATAAATCCGGCAATGCTACCCGCAATGGCGCCTTTAAAATTACTCCAAGGCACGAGCATACCCAATGCAAAAATACCAAAGACCGTACTATTGACAATGGCGGTCGTACCGATGGCCACACTAAAGATGGAACCCATTTTCTCCACAACAAACACAAGTCCAAACGAGATCACACCCAAAACAACGGTGGATATTTTTACCATTGTATTCGATTGTTTTGCGGACATTTTGATCTTGCAGACATTCCTTGCTAAGTCATCGAACATAACCAACGACGTTGAGTGATAGACAACGGATAGAGAACTTAGAGCCGCTCCGAAAACACCCGCTATGAAGAGACCGGGTATACCCTGTAACCAGCCGATTGTCTGCATCACAAATAATGCAAACAATTGATCATCTTTCTGGACCATTCCCGCAGTCTGTGGATCACATTTGTGATAGTAGACGTAAATCAAGACTCCACCAAAATAGCAAAACGCTTCGAAAACCATCATGGCGATAGAGAATATTCCAATAGCAATGCGCACCTCACGTACATTCGGCAACGACATATAGCGTTGAACCATTGTCTGATTGGAGGAATTGAACGCGGTCCAATAGCAGAAATTTCCAATAACGACGCTCCAAAATGTATACCGTTCGTATAGTGAAAAATGAAAATTGAAAAATATCCAGCGGCCACCCTCGTCAGCAATTCTTATCGAATTTAGAAAACCAAGTTTAATCGTTCCCGCGATAACCACCACAATCACTGCCACAAACATTACGTAAATCTGCCAAGCATCGGTGTAGACCACCGCTTTCATACCACCAAAAATGACATATATTACGGTACCGCCGCACATAACGGCACTTGTCACATAAATACTTATGCCGGTTACTTGCTGCAAAGCCAATGCCGGTACGTACACGATCATAGGCATAAAAAAGATTTCATCCAATACAAACAAAATTGAAGTGATGGTACGCATGAGAGGATTGAAACGCATTTCGAGATATTCGTATGACGAACCGACTTGAAGTTTCATGAATACCGGCACGAATATCATACCGACGGCAACACCGCTTAGTGCTATCGAAAGGATCACCAAACTCTGTTGAGTGCCATAATTGTACATTTCGGGTGGTGTACCCAGTATGGTAACGGCTGAGATATAACTACCGACAAGACTCATTGCGACGGGGAAGGCTTTCAGTTCCTTTGATCCGAGCATGTATTCGTCCATGGCTTTAGAGCCAAATTGAGCATTAGCATCATCAGTGCCCGCTGGGGTTTTCGGAGCTGCTGCTGTTTCACCTGCTTTTGCTACCCCTCCTCCTCCTCCTCCTCCTTCTCCCCCACCAGCTGCTGCTTCCTCATCGCTCGGTTTTTTCTTTCGATAGGCCAAATAGTATCCAATTAATGTGGAGAAAAGCGTGAGTCCTATTAGAACGATATAGTCCGGGATGCTGAAGTGAAATTGTCGAAGTTCTTTGTATTCGACCATTATCGAGAAAGAACTGAATTCGCGAATGAATAATTAAGGCGAAAATTAAACGAAGATATTTGGTAATTTGTTATAGTTTTTTTTTAAAAATTCACGATGAAATTAATTAAATGGAAAATTATTAAAAAGCAAATGCTTTTAAAAAAATATTTCGATAATTTATTGAAAGCTTTTGAAAAGCATGAATGAGTAAAAACGATACGGAAATTATTTTCCAAATTATATTTGTGTTAGTTAAAATAAAGTATTAATAATGATATGAGTGTGGGCACTGCCATTATTTTTAGTCTTAACAACTGTATGAAGACTAACTAGATAGCATTTAGACATATGAGTGGTTTATGAGTTATGAACAAAATTCTGCAAAAGAGGAGCAAAAAATGTCTGTCTGGCACAACTGACTATAAAGAAAAAGAGAGATGGGATGCTAAGCCAGTGCTAAAAACACTTCAACATTATACGGCTAGTCATTTTTGAGTTAAGATATTGCGAACATACATAAGCACAGACGTCACGGCGAAACTATTCCAAATGGATTCACGGATGGTCAAAATGTATATTTCCGATGAAATCTGAAGTTCCAAATTTTTTCGCAATGATACCTTGACTCCATAGTAAAATACTTCAAAATTCTATAAAAAGAAGAAGCTGACCTTTAGGGGAGAGGAAAGAATGAGTAGAATAAAATGATAGAATAAAAGAAAGATTCTTAAAATGCACGACATCGACAATGGGATGTTGTAAAAGCAGCTAAAGCTTTAAAAGTTTGTGCAAATTTTGACCTTCTCCTTTCTCCTATTGCTTTTTATTTCTTTTCTTTTATTACCTCCTCCTCCCTTCCATTCATCTGATTCTCATACCATTCAATTCGATTCATTTTAATGTTGACTTTTTATTATCGTCAGGATGTTTTTCCTATTAACCTTCTCCACATCTACTACCTTACATTCTCTTTCTCTTCCGCTTATTCTTTTCTGTTTGTTCTCATTTACGCAAATCGTTGAAAGTTGTAGCGACTTCCTTGATTATATTTTAACTAACTTTTCTTTAATTTCAGTCATTCTTTTTTTCTCACTCATTCATTCATTTCGTTGAAAATTTTATTACTTTTCAACTTTTCATCATTAACGTCATCATAAACATCAACGAACGAACATCATCCTTATCGTCATCATCATCATCATCATCTTCGTTGATGGTACTCACTTTGACGTCTTCTAATTATTTTCAGCAGACTCGCTTTAGCTCTTCTTCCCATTCTTATTCTTCTGATAACCTTAATTTATACTACGTGTGTACTTTCTTTTTTCTTTCCTTAAAAAGATCACTTGTTTTGTCATCCAGACTGTACGCTTAAATTGTTGTATTATCTTTAAAGATTATTATAATCATAGAAATTTCTCACGACCTCGTTAACACTCTGTTTACTCGGCTCTTTTGTCGGGCAGTTAAGATAGTGTTTACGAGATATAGTCATTGTTGGTACGCATTAAGAACATAATTAAAAACAAGAAATATTTTTTCCATGATAGGCAAAAGAATTAACATTCTCCTGCAAAATAAAAAGTTACTAAACGTGACTTTGATTGAAATAAATTCCGCTTGATGTCACAATTAAATAAAAATCTTGTCACTCACAAGATAGATTTTGTATTGGCTAAAAATTTCTTGTTTGGCTTAAATAGTAGGAAACAATGTGGAAAGATTAAAATTAAAAAATAAAAATCGGTTCTAAAGGTATAAGTTCAAAATTTATGATTAGTTGTTACGAATTTATAAATTAAATATTTTTAAGACATAAATAAAGAAATTTAAAATTAATTTGAAAAACTAAAGAAAATTTATTTGATCAGAACCGATTTTCATCTTCCTATAATTAATTTATTGGATAATTTATTTTAATAATTTATTTATTAAATATTTTTAATATTTTCTGCCTACAGTTTCTTATAATATTATTGCAATATTTACTAAGAAATTGATAGGTTGTTTTTCATTTAATATTTATTGAGAAATAGTTTTTGTAATCTTTTTAAATTGAAATGTTTACCATAAAATATTATAGAATATATTTGGAAAATTTATTGAAAGATTTTTTATTAATCCTTTAACCGCTTTTAAGTAGAATTATAATTTCAATTACAATGATTTATTTAATAAACAATTCATTAATTTATTTTAATATATTTAAAACTTTCTTTCTAATATTTCATTATTGTTTTGTAAGCGTTTACTAATAAATTGATAAAATTCTGACTTACTTATTATTTATCAAAAATGATTATTTACTAAATCTTTACCATAAATATTATTAATTCTAGTTTAGTATTTTCTTCGAATATTTCTTAAAAACTGTTTTGAGAAATATTTTGCAACATATCTAAAGCACTCAACATGAAATATTTTTCTAATTGTATAAGTAAATTATTCATTAATTTATGAAATAATTTATCAAAATAATTGATTTCTTTAATACGTCTTGTCATTTTTATCCTTTATAAAATTGTTTAAAACGTTGTAACGAATTAATTAAGAACTGATAAATGTCTTCTTAATTTTCTTCGAATCTTGAAATTTTTGAAAATATTATGTAAACACTACTACTACTACAATATGTAAACACTACTTCAATACGACAACTAAAATAGATTTGTTGATTATCGAATCATTTATCGATTATTAACTGTTAACAAACAACTGTGTACATAAAGCTGTTATTGGTATAAGTTATGTAACGATTTTAAATGTGTGCTTTGTGTTTGTGTCCATACGTATGTCGTCATTTCATACTCATGAGATGTGTAAAAATTCTTAGGCAGGAAAATTGAAGCAAGCATGTTGTGTGGTTTACATACTTACATACGTATGTACACATACACGTACAGAGTTAAAGTTAGACATAAAGTAAAGTTAGACGTAAGTTAGATGTGTGAGGTAGAATGATTGACCCCAATCTTAAGACAAACGCATTACGTCTGTCACTTGATTAAATCAATATAAAAATAATTGAAAATTAAATACAAAGAATTTTGCTTTGCAAAGCATTTCATTTCAGTGAATGGTTAGACAGATAGATGATGGAAAGTAGTATTGTTGAAAACATCAAATGAATGCCAATCAGTCAAAACAAACGGTTTTATAAAACCGTTTAAACCATTTCAACCGGTTGAATTTAAACCAGTTTAAGTTTACAATATTTCTTAGAACAGATGATGACGATGACGATGATGATTTTTATGATGATTATGATGATGATAATGATAGTGTGATGATATGATAAAAGAATTTTTTTTTCATAAATTCGTCAATTCGTAAATATTGAAAAGTGACTAATGGGATTGAAACTGAAAATAAATAAGATGTCAAATCAATAGAAATCTACTAAAGCTAATAAGAGTTTATATCAAGTTGGTTAGTAAAAAGTAAGCATTATAAGAGAAAGACTTTATGAGAAATTGTTTGCTGAATCAACCATAAACTATACAAATAGTTGGTTACAAACCCAGTTAATACGGCCTACTAATGGAACAAATATTGAAATGAAATTTCATAATTTCGAATTTATTCGGGAATATCATACCAAAACAGCAGCAACAACAACAACAACAATAACAATGCTACCACGAAACTGTATTCGCTGCCATCACCGTCTTCTGACGTTATCAAATTTACAAGAATTTTCTACTACATGTCAAATATTCTCCTGAACATTTTATCATTAATTGCGTGAGAATTGATTTCATATTAATCAATAATTACATTTGGACAGATGATTTAGTCCCAAAGTGGAAAATAAGAAGAGCAAGAAGTTAAGATTATAATTATGCCGTAGTTAACTCTAATTGTAACGAGTTTCATTCAAGGTAAAAACTTAATTGACCCTTTTAAAATTTTGCTCATTCTTTTCTACCTCATATCTCGTTAACTCGCTGATAATTATATAACAAATAATAATTAATAGATAATTATTAACAAAATTGATGAAGGTAAAAGACTGTAGAGAGTTCAATGATTGAAAAGATTTAGGTTGATCAAAATCATTTCAATTACCAATTATTGATTATGCCTTCTCTGTGGCTTAAGGTTAAGAAAAAAATGAGAGACTGTTCTAATTCTTCATGCTCTCGTTCGTTAGAGGGAATGTTT